>OY735277.1:7895593-8495593 GCA_963457715.1 Argyresthia albistria | reverse complement strand
GTAAATCGACCTTCATACAAAGCTAGCATGGATCAAAACTAACCATTGATACTATGAAACACCCTAACCATAACATTACCGTTTTTGAGTCAAATAAATTCTATAAAATAAAAAAAACGAGGCCAGTCGATGTATCCTACAGAATGACGGATTACATACTTTGACGGTGACCTAACCTATACATCAATGTCACGATGACCAAAGATAATATTAACCCAGCGAGGATGTGGTGCAAAATCGCACGCCGAGGATGAGGAGGGTCATTATGACCCTATTTAAATATTTTTAACATGTATGTGTGTTATTTTAGTGTAGTTTTATGTTTGAACATTCAAACAATATAATATTTTAAGGTTGCATTAAGAAAAACACATTTTCCGGTACAAATCTTAAAGTTTTATTTGTTTTACTAAATGCCTACTAAATAATCAATTTGGGCAGAACTCAACGTTTTGAACTAAAAAAAAGGTTTTTCTCTTTCTAATTTAGTTTATATGCCAGTTATAAATGAGATCAACTGTTTGAGATTGCAGAAGTAACGAAAATCAGTCTTTTATACCAATTATTCGTTCATTGATGTAGGGTCATATTAACCCTGTTCTGCGTTTTGCACGTGTATCTGCTATTGAGATAACCAATATCACACGACCACGTGAAAAAAAACTGCTAACGTTTAAAAATAAGCAGGGTAATATTGAGTCCTCCTCATCCTCGCCGGGTTAACAGGAGTGTGGTCGCTATAAAAAAAAACACTCGTCCATATTACGATATCTCTATCTAATGTAGATTCTCTACCTACACCCAATATCTCGGTAGCCAAATGGAAAACTGTGCCTGAGAATGAAAACTGCAAATTGACGGAATGCAGATTTCCAATCGCCCCCCCCCCCTCCCCCTCCCCTCTCTCCCCCGGTCGGAGAATCCTTCCAAACTTCGTAATATGATCTTTGTTTGTGACAGCAATACTTATCCAACGTTTCTAAAATAAGACCGTTTTCCACCCCGAAGGTTAGAAAACGATTATCTCAGGTCTTGTCTTGCTTAACCTTTATGAAAATAACAACTCCTTCCCTTTCATACACAAAGGTTCACTAGAGCTAGATTCGCCTGCGTACGAGAGAGAAATGCTGCGGGGGTGGGCCCCTAACAACCCCCTAAAATATGACTACACCTTTCTGTTAGACCCTATATTGTCTGTCACTTCACATCATACACAAAACAACATCAGTTTAGGGGTCAGGGTAGGTGAAGTTTAAAGGGGGTGAGCATGAGCAAAGCGATAGTAAACAACGGACCTTCCATGTTTCGGATGAAACATTAAGCTGTCAAATGAAATAAAAACAAATGTCTTTTTTCATTTCTGTAGATATAATCAAATATTTGATACGTAGATAACACGTAATTTTATGCCTCTTCTATACATTGATTCACTGTGGGAGAAGAACTATTACTCTTGGTAGTGTTACCTGCAATAGGCTGCTTTTCCACCAGAGATGGCTATGCTACGATGCTATGGATGCGTTTGATATCCACCAATCATATTTATTGGTGCACATAGAGAAAAAAATATATAACAAAAACAAATAAAGTAACAAAACAATAAAATTATTAAAAATTACATAGTAGGTATAGAGTTCTGTTGTCTAGTGGGCCTCCCGCCCGATTCTCTCGCAGGAGATGCAGGTTCGAATTCCGGTGCCGACCATACACTTATGAGACAATGAACTCATAGATTAATTATTAATATAACTCTTTATACCAAATATAAATACACATGAATTTGCCTATGTTGACAGATGTCAAGGTTGCTCTAGATTGCATCTAACCTAGTAACAGAACAAAGTTCAGCTAGGTTAGTATGTCAGGTATGCTTAGCTATTTGACAAGCCCAATAGATATCTCAACAATCCTTTTGCGTGACAGTTGGGCTAGCCTATCACGAAAGTGCCACTTTAGATATAATCTAGCAACAATCAGTATGCTTGAACGAGTATCAAAGCTGGAATGCTTTGTCCCTTGGACATTTCTCTTGGGGGACGACAAGAACGCCTTGAAGCTACGTGGTTCTATCTCGATCTCAGAATTTATTTGTATAGAAATATACTGTGGAAATTAAGGTTAAAATTAATGAAGCGAGTAAACGAGTTGCTAAACTGTCTAATCGGTGATAGATAAGGTACCAATTGATGGCGGTCACGTTGAAGTCGTAATTAAATGAAAACAAACCTATTTTTTATGATAACTTTTATTCCGAAATCAAGTTTATCCTAAATTCCTTGTCACCCAAATGATCTGTGTCTGTGAAGCTTACGTGTTATAATTTAAGGGCAATTTATGAGTGACGTCACGTGACGTATAAGTCGTTTGTAGGGTGACTATGTATCTAAGTGGTTATTAGTTTTAATCATGTTTTAACTGTTTATTAATTGAATAATTAGCTTTATCGATCATATATCACAGTTTTTTTCAGTAGAAACATAACTACCAGACCGATACCTGATTTTCAAAATTGAGACCGAACTATTTTGTATCAACAAACGTTGGCATACGCAACCTTGTACGATGACGGGCCGCCAGACAGTTTCGCAGCGGCTGACCAATCAAAGCTCTCTTACCTCGTCCCCCGCCTAACCCGTAAATTGGTGAGTTGTGTTTCAAAGGAAAATGTATCTATGCGCTCTCCACTGGAAAAGTGCTCGACAGCACTCCTCTAGTCCTTTTTGTATTGGGCTTCCCTTTTAAACAAAGAAAGAATATTTGAAATCAGTTCATATATTAGTAGATACCAGTTTCGATGTAACAAACATAAAAAAGTTCCATGATAGTACAACCTAACCCCGAATTGATAACCCCGTCCTTTTGTGAAGTCGGTTAAAAATGACGCTTGTCACACCAAGCGGCTTGCGTCAGTGTGGCAGCCATTTATTTATTTAAATTTATTTGACCATATACTTCTAACAACATTGACAACGGCCCGCTCCCAATTCATAACATTTGCCAAAGACTTTAAACATTTAGCTAAAGTGCATAAATCTTACTCAGTACCGAACCAGAGGTATCTCAGAGCAACTTGGTTTTTCTTAAATTAGTGCTAAACTTTTTAAAGACAGTTCTCCTGTTTTGTAACGAACTTGAGTCAAGTTTTAGTTTAACGAGCAAATTCTTCGGTAACTTCCGAATTTATAAGTTGAGCTTTGCAGGTGAGGAGCTTTTTTGGGCGTCGTAAGAAGTTGAATCCGATTTTTGGCCTTTATTTTTAAAATGTTTTGAGTTGCTTATAATTTTTCGTTGATTTCTTACAGATAGTAGAAGTAAAGTTAAATGATTATAAATAAATATAAATCGGTCATATCGCCTTTTTTGATACGCTGTGGAAAAGACACAGTTGTGCCTACTTTTGACAGATATCAACACTCCATTTTCCGTGACAGAAGCCTAGCCCATCGCCGCAGCCATGGCGGAATGAAAGTTTCTTCACAATGCTTTCCAACTTCCTCGATATTGATTCCAGTATAATAAAATACTTTTTCATAAAAGCCCTCCACCAACCCGCACTAAGCCAGGCAGCTTGGTGGAATAAGGCTCAATATTACTCGTATCCAGGTAAAGGCCTGTGTCCTTCGGTGGGGACATGAATGGGCATAGCCAGGACTTAGCTTATCGCAGGTCAACATCATAAAATAAAGGTTACAACCACCTGCCACTTAAACTGTAGTAAATCAATCAAGCCCTGTGATTGTTACATGAAATAGCATTATTTCCTTGCTATTGTGACCGGTTATAGTTTGATAAGAAATTCTTTACACCTAGCTTTAAAAAGATGTGAACAAATTGTTGAGATATTTTGTACGGAAGTACTAACGTGCACTTATTAGCCATTCTCACATACCGTCATGTTTTTAGGGTTCCGATCCTTAAAAGGAAAAAAAATGAACCCTTATAGGATCAATTCAATTCAATTCAATTCAATTCAATTCAATTTGTTTATTGCAATAAATTACATGTTTGATGTAGGTGTTACATTTCGCATCACAAGTAGGTAAAATGTAATTTTAGCCATAGGGTGTACCAATTTAGAATAAAATAAGTATTTACATGTAAGAATATTATGTACACATTAATTAATAATAAAAATTTAAAAATTTACGGTCATTATACATTAATTGGATCATTTTGTTGTCCGTCCGTCCGTCCGTCCGTCCGTCTGTCTGTCTGTCCGTCTGACCGTCTGTGTGTCAAGACCTTCTACGTATCAACCTCTTTATATCAATTGTTAAGGTCTGTGGTCGCATATAGCTGTGTAAAAATCAAACTTCTAGGTCAACGCAATCGAACGCTACGACCGTTTATGCTGTAAAATTCTTGGATTTTCATAGTAATCGTTAAAGACCCAAAACCTATAGGGTTCTTCCCGGTGTCCTACAATGACGAAATTTGGCACAAAGCAAGGTCTTATAGCACAAGTAAAGGAAAAAGTCTGAAAACTGCAAATTTCTGTCATTCTAAAAAAATATTCAATCTGGTTTACATGGATGACATATTATACTTTAGATTTTTTTATGTGGAAACCTAACTACACGTGTTACGCTCTCCAACTGTGATCGGAACCCTTGTTGCGTGAGTCGTACTCGCACTTGACCGTTTATTTCCAATACGGGGTGGCATACGCCAATTGTGCCCATTGCACGCTGTACCGTCACCCTCGACGCAACAAAGCTTCATGTAGCCTTATTATAAATAATGAGGCTGATTCCAGAGCCGTGGCAACCAATATACAACAATAATACAGCGTCACGCCTTTTCCCATACGGGGTGGCAGAGCCACATCTGTGCCCGTTTTAGCCAGTCTTTTGATACTCCAGTAAACGGTATTCTCTCGGACATAGGCCGAAAAAACTAACAATGGAGAACAGTAGTCGTCGGAGCGAGAGGGTGAACTATTCCATGCTTAGAAGCAACTTGACAGCTAACCTAAAACTTCATAAAATCCACTTTTTAAACACTAGGGATGTTTCTAAAACAATCGGAAAGAATCGAAATTGTATATTCAGTTGAACTAACAAAAGAGTTGTCATCGCCATCACTGCTATCCACACTTAGGGATATAATTAGTTCATTTTCAACTATATTGTCTATTCTAATGTTTTTTTGCAAATCTTATAAAATTATTCCCGATTCACAAATGTTTAAAGGGTGTATTGATTCTTTTGATTAATTGTTTTTCATGAGCAATATCTCCTCACTAACAGTCTAAGATTGACATCTGTCGAGTTGCCTGTTATATTAGATACCCTATATTAATATGATTTTATTTAACCCTTTCACTCTCAGAAGCACACCGCTCGAACGACCGAACAATGGCGAACTATATAAACACGATAATTTTGTCTTACAAAAAGGGCCATTCGGGCTATCTATCAACTAGATGCTAGGCACTCAGGGATGAATTCAAAAATATCAATATACTTTATACTGTTACCTGTATATACATTTATCAAAATATCATGTACACCAGAAAAAACATAGGTTTAAAAGACTTTAGGTCATAATCATAGTATTAGCACTAGAAATAGAAATAAGATTGCTATGCCCGCGTTCAGACTCAGTAAGGTTGCTAATTCTTTTATGAGAGTATGTGTTAGTTTTATAATAAAACTAGCTGACCCGGCAGACTTCGTACTGCCTCAATTTAATATGAACTTTATTGAATAGCAATAAAGTTCAAATTGACTCTAGAAAACGTTTGTATGGGAAATAGAAAAGGGCTGTTTTTAGGGTTTTCCCGGAAATTATTCGATTTTTTCTCGCCTTTTAAACCTTCCCTAGACCTCCACGAACATTTCAAGACTAAGATAAGATGAATCCGTTCAGCCGTTCTCGAGGTTTAGTGAGACTAACGAACAGCAATTCATTTTTATATATATACATAGGTACCTAACGAAGCAACGGATCTACCAGAAAGGAGGTTCAAAAACTATGTCAAAAACGGTCTAATAAAGAAGTCTTATTACAGTGTAAAAGAATATTTAGATGACAAAACTGCGTGGTCTTTACCATCTCGGCGCACAAAAATCCAAAGAGGGGCGATGGACTGAGTCAGTACGTCTCTCTTTGGTGTATTTCCTTAGACTTTAGTAGAAATACATAAAATTATATTTTAAAAGACGTACGGGGGAGTTTCTTGTCCTTCTTTGCTCCATCCCTAAGCCCACAACTTCCGAACGGGCGGTAGTATACAAAAATATTAATATTATATTGACGTTGACTAAGCAATCTGTATGATTTTATGGTCAATAAAAAAAATTGACTTTGAATTTGACTATTGTTATGGATTTGTCGGCGAATTAGTTCATTGCTTTAAGAATTGCACTCAGGCTGAAGATATTTTTGAATTAATGTTGAGGAAACAAGATATTATGCCAGGATCCTAGCTAATGGGGGTCTTTGAGTTTCTGCCCTGCCCTCTCCTCTTCCGGGAAATCGGCCTAAAAATATTTATGTATAATTTCACATAATAGCGTTACACAGTAAAAAATTAAAAATCGGTCAAGTGCGAGTCGGAATCGCACAAGAAGGGTACCGTACCATCTTACAACACAACTTAAGCACTCAAAACAAAAACTAAAAGAAAATTAAAATCACGTCTCTTGTATGCGGACCCCCTGACGGACGGACGGACGGACGGACGGACAGACGGAAAGCGGAGTCTTAGTAATAGGGTCCCGTTGGCAAGTTGACCTTCGGGTACGGTCCCCTAAAAAACAATACAGGGTGATAAATAGGTAACCCAAACTTAATTAATTTCTCAAACCTAATTACTATTCTGAGAAACATTAAATTACTGAGTAAATCCCGTCTCACAAACATAATAACACACTTTGACCACAAAACTATCATTAGACCGTATTATTAAAAAACAAAAGATCTATCCATTGATAGTACCTAATAATTAAAGCCGGCCGTTTCGATTATTATGCGGTTTTTCACTTTCCCAGCAGCACGCGGTGAACCGTAGAGAAGCTGGGAACTTTGAGAAATGACCGATTCATTGTATTCAACGAGGTTATTCTTTCTGTGTGCTTGTAGTGTAGCAAAAGCTATAATCACATAATATGTATCGGAACGAAATTGTCAGTTTTAAGAAAATACTTTTCCAGGCTCATAAGGTAAAATCATTGCTTTAATTTATAAACCCTGACAAAAAAAACGAATGACGACGATGACTTTGTAGCGTCTACCTGTCTGCCTGGCTGTCTGTCTGTGTGTCTATCCGGCTGTCTGCGGTCAAACAGGTAGACCGATTTGAATGCCGTTTTCTGTAACTTCCTTGCGATGGTTCTTAGCCACATGTAAATAAAATGTAGATACACTTAAAATAACCGGCCAAGTGCAAGTTGGACTCGCGCACCAAGGGTTCCATCCAATCATACTTGGAGAGCGTAACACGTGTAATTAGGTTTTCACCTAAAAACAAAAGTGTGATGTCATCCATGTAAACCAAATTGTATTTTTTTTAGAAAGACAGCAAATTGCAGTTTTCAGACTTTTCCCTTTACTTGTGCTGTAAGACCTCGCTTCGTGCCAAATTTCATGATTCTAGGTCAACGGGAAGTACCTTCTAGGTTTTGATTCCCTTGCGAATATCAAGCAATTTCAGCAAAATTGAGACATATGCGGTATCTTTTGATTGCGTTGACTAATAAATTTAATTTTTTCACAACTTTAAGAGATCGCAATTTGAATAATTGATATTAATTTAAACTCTATACCTCCAAGCGTTTCTGAGAAAAAGTCTTAACAGACGGTGAGACAGACATACAGACAGAAATTTCCAGTTTTCGGATTTTTCCCTTTATTTGTGCTATAAGACCTACCTTCATTCCAAATTTCATGACCCTAGGCTAACCGGAAGTACCCAACAGATTTTGATTCGCTTGCGAGTTCCACGCGAGTTCATACAAATTCAGCGAAATTATGACATAATATCGCGGTATCTTATGATTGCGTGAACCTAGAGATTTAATTTTTTCACAGCTCCAAGACAATGGTCCCTTGGCCTGAGTAATCGATATTAATTTCAACATGATACCTCCACGCGTTCCTGAGAAAAGGGGTCGTGACAGACGGACAGACAGACAGACAGACGGACGGACGGACGGACGGACGGACGGACGGACGGACGGACGGACGGACGGACAGACGGACAACAAAGTGATCCTATAAGGGTTCCTTTTTTCCTTTTAAGGATCGGAACCCTAAAAATGCCTCTGCCACCTCATTTGGAAACAAGCGTGACGCTACTAAGTAATAAATTAATTCTGTGTTTAATAATGCTAATATAGCTCGCACTGGACTACACGCCTTTAAAATACTTTTCCTATTACACAACATTTCTTTGTTTTGACATGAGAACCCAGTTCTTGCTTAATTGACAATTGACTTGTACCCTATTTACACTGAACATAGAATCGCTACTTGTTATGTAAAACAAGCTGAGTTAAGTTAAACAATAATACGTTTTTATCATTTTACAGGTACACTCTTGAATAACTTGCTAACTACCTATTCAATTAACAAGAAAACTGAAAGAAGATTTAAAAATAGAACCAACTTGAACCAGAAAAATCTACTTTTCACCAGTAATTTCTAACTAACTCTGCACTTATACCAGTGTTTTACAAAACCTACTCTTTGAGAGTTTAAAGTGCGAAAATACCCTCAATTTCTTCTACGATAAGGGTGCAAAATGGTAAGTCTAACTAGTCTTATCCGAGCCCGTCTCATCATCAATCTTTATAAGCAACTTGGGAAAGTATTTTTTTATAAATCTTAACTGAGACTCTCCAGCAGTTTAAAAGTTTTTGTCATGGACGTAACGAACCGGAAACAGATTTGCATCCTCATCAGATCTTTATATCCGTCTGGGGGCTTCTATCTGTCTACACCTTTCTGTTACACCCTGTAGATGTTGGTAATCTCAGAAATGTTTACTACCTAACAATAAATATTATACTGATACAGAATTCTAGAGCTACACACAATACATAATGTAAGGATTGTTATGTTTGAATGAGGGACCCTAATAAAACGGAGGGAATGTCCTAGAAGCTCAGCATCGTCGTCGCTTCGAGAATCAAACCGCATTCGTGATTAGTTGACATTAGGAGTAGACATTAGAATCTGGTAGACATGGCAAGAATACGGTATTAAGGTAGTCAAATAAATTGAAACAAAAAGCAAACTTTAGAAAAAACCGACTTCCACAAACCCTATTTGATTAGATTGAGTTTAATACAAACTGTAACCCCTTATCCCCGCCCCCCTTGGGGACTTAATTTTGTCAAATCCCATCACAGTGCTACCCCACGGTACAAAGTTTCATGGCTCTAGGTCCACCGGTTTAGGCTATGCGTTGCCTGCCTGTCAGCCACGCATTGTATTTGTACCTAGTATTGAGCAGTTCTGGCCATGTGTGGTCTTCATCATCAGTTCCGCATCACAATATTAGGCTTACCATGTGCATTTGCACGAGTTATTATGAAAAACACAAAAATCACTATAGGTCTGCAATTGGCATGTGATTCGTTTCTAGAATCGAGTCTCGGGGCACAGAAGAGATAATAGTACTCCGTCTCGGGGTCCAGCTTTGATTCTAGCCGGCGGCGCGGCACGGCTCGGCGTCGTCGTCGCCAAGCCCATCACGGGTTTCTGCGCCCGCCGTCGCCATAGCAACTGGCATGCCATCCATTTGTAGAATTGGGGCATGCTTTATTAGTTAGTATTGGCAGCAATAGGCTTGTGGCCTGTCAAGTCAAAATAGATACTTTTTATGAACTGTCAAAACGGAACTTTTGTTCCCGAGTTCTATGAAATAGCAACAGAATGACGTCATGTAAAAGTGCCATCAAATTCTGTCTTTTTTTGCACAAAATTTACTTTATAAAATATATCTGCTGGAAGTATACAATTCTGAGAATGTCAAGCCATTTTGTACATAATGCTTCAACTTAAGACTTGTTCCTAAAATTGGATTACCTTGGCCATAAGCCTATTCTATATTTTCAGCTCTGTGACCACCAAAAATGAGAAGCATTATATTAACGGTGTCTCAAATAGGGTTCCGCACGCGTCGGAATTCGCTCGTAATGGACGAAATCGGAATTTCTGCTGATGTCGCCGATTTGGCGAATTATCACACAAATTGGTTGGTTCTGTGCTGATCGGGGACATAATGGACATACATCAGCTGCAAATACAGTTTTCGAGCCAGCGTGGTAGGTTACGGCTCAATATTACTCGTATCTAGATAAGGCCCGTGCCCCTGTTGGATAAACGCGATTAATTTAGATGGAGATCATAGCTGCGGGGATGGGCTAGCCCCCAGCTAGCTAGTCACAATGGAGTATAGTATTTTAAAAGTCGCGTGAAGAAACATAATCTTTCTTTATAGATTTATAGGTAGTAATATATGTATACATATAATATATTTTTGTATTTATTTAAAAAGTATAATGTTATATAGGTATCTATCATATTTATATTATTTTAGTCTTTATGTCTAGGATATAAGTAAATTTTAGAATGCATATTATATAAATGTATGCAACCTTTTTTTATTGTTGTACACATGGGTCTACCCCCGCTCAGCTATCAACCTCCGTCATCAAAACTTGGTTTGCTGGAAGAGATCTCTTTTTAGAGATAAGCTCGCCATTGTACACTTTATATTAACTACCGTGCTTTGTTAACTTTTTTTTGTGTGCAATAAAGAAATTATGAATTATGAACTAGTATAGGAAGTAGGTAGGAGGTTAGAAACTATACAGGGTGTAACAGAAATGGGTGTGCAAGCCGAAAGGGGGTTGTTAGGGACATAAAACTGCAACAACTTGCACTATGGGACCAACTTGATCAGAGCAACTTTATTTTTATTAACTCAGTACATTTCGGGCATAGCGCTCAGCTGATCTGTATGGTGTGAAAAATAAAGTTGCTCTGATCCAGTCGGTCCCATCCCATAGTGAAAGTTGTTCAGAATGATGTCCCTAACAATCCTCTTTCGGCTTGTACACCCCTTTCTGTTACACCGTGTATAAGTCTGTGCTTAACGTTTTGGCATTCGAATCGTTTTCTTTGGTATAATGGATTTTACGAACGAAAGAGTAAGTTTTACTCGAGAGTATCTTTTACTTTTTCACAGACACCAGTGACACCTAGATCAGATCACCTCATTTTTAACTGTCATTTGTCATACAAGTTATGCCCGGGATAGTTATTCTCGTATAACTTTTTGTTGGTGAAATCCAGCCTAAGAGTAACGTGAATTTATGTACTCGTAGGTATATTGTTGTACACAAAGGTCTACTCTTGCTGATATAGCAAACTCTCTCATCGGAACTTGATTTGCTGGAAAGATCTCTTTTTCGAGATAAGCTCGCCTTTGTACACTGTTTTTATTTACTTTTTGACCTTGCCATTAATTGTGTGCAATAAAGAAATTATTAAGTAATTTTTAATTATATTGTACATATGGGTCTACTCCTACTCGGCAATCTACCTGTAGAATACTTATTTGATTTGCTGGAAGAGATCTCTGATTGATTAGAGATAAGCTCGCCTTTGTACACGTTTTGTATGTTTTATATTGTCTTGTGTAACTGTTCGTGTGCGATATAGAAATTATGAATTTTATTAAATGAGGTTCTGTAGGTTTTTAATCAGTGATCGAAAGACATTGCGCTAAGTTACATTTAGGACTGAGAAGGATTAAGTGATTCGACTTAATACCGCGCGCGCGCAGACTTATCTTGCATGTAGAGAGCCAACGAGTTATCTGTAGAACAGCCAAATCGGAAACTACTGACGACGCCACTTTAAAGGGCCCTAGGCAATCAGAACTTAGAATTTAATGCTTAACAAATGACGCCACCAACTGGTTGAGAAATTTAGATATATGCCTGTGACGTTCCTACTCGGAGATGTCATACGAATAAATAAATAAATAAATGCTTAACTTATTTTTAGAGGAAATTAAATAAAAAAATATAAAAATACGTTAAAGCCAAGCTAAACAAGTCTAACTGAGGAACATACTGTGCCATTTTTATAATGATTATATAAATACCAAGAACACAAATTCAGACGCGGTGCGAAATTTTAAAATAAAACACTGTGACAGACAGATTTTCTGGCAACTTCATGAGACTTTTCTATCGAGAAAAATTAATAAAATAACGTTTATGGGAAAGCAAAGTCACGCTGACACTCGTGATAAACAAGCTAGTGGAAAAACATATAGCAATAATACTCGTCATTCCGAGCGATTTGTGTTTTGCTAAAGGCTGTTTTTGCCTAGGGCGCCGTCTTAAAAACGTCACTTAGCTTTCAGTCTATGCTGTTCAGTTGGAGTAGATGGTGGCGCTATCGATCCATTCTACAGATAACTTGGTGGTAATATACTAAAACCTAAATCTTGCTAGTCCATGAATTCAGCTCTCGACAAAGCATTGTAGGAAACCATAGACAAAAGATGTTCACAATATCAAACAGTAGTTTAGCACGAACACACGGTCGCTATAGAAATTCATGGAGAGTAGTGCGGGAGACGGCAGTAAATATCAGGTGTTAGTCATTGCTACAGAAAATATTGGTCTTGACTTGATATATACCTTAAAATTGTAATTAACTTAATAACTAGAAATACCTACGAGCGGGGCCTCCTAGCACAGGTGTTTTAATACTTAAGGAGGTCTCATCAAATTGCTTGTTTATTTAAGTTAAAGTTTATGAGATAAACATTTTTCATTTTCTTTTTTTTTTTTCATAACAAAGCGTCACGCCTTTACCCACACCCAGAGGCAGAGGCCATGTCCTCGTTTCCATGTTAAGGATTTTTGACGTGACAACGTCTTATAAATTGGTTTGCCGGGTGACACTTCAAGAAACTGCGTTACGCTCCGCTCACGTTATGCGCTCGCAATGAGAGCGAGTGAGAGGCACGCGTCCCTTCCACTCGGGCATGGTTAGCCCGCCTAAGAGCGAGAGAGACAGACATAAAAAGTGAAAGGCACGCGTCCTTACTCTGTTAAAGAAATAATCAATATTATATAGCGTAAATAAATGTTTTAAATTGTTACTATTATTTCATCCTTCTTCCTACTATACGAATGAATATTCACATTAAAATTATTTTACCACTCAAAGTCGTTGTCACGTAAAACTTTCGCCCGTATACCGACTTTACAGGCAACCAATTTTTTACTACTTCTGTTCACTCTAGTTCAATTTTTTTATTGACTATTAATACCATACAGATTGCTTAATCAACGTCTAAAATATAAGACCACACAGAATCTGTTTTTAATAGGTTTTGAACTTTATTACCGAGTCATTAAGGTGTGAAATCGCGAGTCTTTGTTCTTTGGTGGTTATGCAACAGGATGCTAGCCTATTGCAGTAGTATTGTGATATACAGCTATTTATTTATAACATTTTTATTTTCATTATTTTCAAACAGAATGGTTGTCATAAACATTTTATAAGAAAAACATACGTTTTGGCCTTTATAATTGAATTACCAATTTTCTATAGGATTAGAACTAAAAGATGTTTACAATGGTTATAATTCACCATTCTTATCATATCCTTAATAATAATATGAATTTTCCTTATTCGTGACAGCAGTGAATAAGTGCATCAATTTCAACTCTGCTCTCAAAAGACATGAAGCAATGTTTTCCCAGAAGTCCAAACTTCCGGTCAGTACAACCCTGACAGTAGACCCTGTACCACGAAACATGGCAAAAGAATATATCGCACGAGACTATTGTTGCCACAGACAACTAAAATGAAGAAGACCTGCAATTATACAACAAATTGTTTATTTTATCAACAAGCAATAGCAAGCCGTAATGTAGAAAGCTTGTTAGCACAAATATAACTACAGCCTATTCGTGATGAGAATGCAGTGAAATTTAAATTTAAATCTGTTAACACACACTCACAGGACAGGATACAACCTTCGAGCTCGAAAGTTTGCCTTCAACTGGTCACTCTGAACTTGGCTTGATAATTTGATTTGATTGGTTACGGGGCGTGGCTAGGCCGCCGGACAGTGATGACTTCACTGCATTCTTATCACGAATAGACTATAATTTAGATATTTTATATGCTAAATACAAAAATGTGAAACAACCCTGATACATAAATCTTACGAATTACCGAACCCATTTTAATAAAACATAGCTAATATGAAAACCAGCGCTGTGCAGCTCACGCTCACAGCATTGCCAAATTCTTATTAATAATAATTAATTGTGTTTCGATATTTGGCAAAAAAAAATCTTTCTTTCTATGATACCATCGCAGAAAAGTGCTCAACTTACGGAAAACCGCATCAAAATCCGTCCACCCGCGTAACCGCTCCAGGCTTCCATGCCACTTACAGACACCATTGATTAGGCATCAGCCTAGTGGCCAACTCGAGCGTCAGAAGTTACCAAGTAGTAATAAAGTTCTGTCAAATTGGGAAATTCTCAGCCATTTCTCGGCCAGTCTCGGTTCGACCCAGAGACTATATATCCAATTGACTGCGCCTGCGGGGGAATGCGGCTCGCCAAACATTAGTTGTATTTGATGACTCAGGAAGTAGTTGTAAATGAAGTGGACTGTATATCAATAGGTTGAAGAAGTATATTAAAATAAAACAATCAGTTCGCACGTGTATCGAACACGTTGGTTTGAGGTGAAGTGACAGCCCGGAGCGCGGCTAACTCGGCTTTGGTGCAACCGGGTCTATCCGGAGCAGGGGGGCGCCCCGCAGGAGTGTAGGCTCCAACAGTATTCAACGTACGCAACCTATGTACGATGACGGGCCGTCAGACAGTTTCGCAGCGGCTGACTCTTACCTCGTCCCCCGCCGCCCGTAAATTGGTGAGTTGTGTTTCAAAGGAAAATGTATCTATGCGCTCTCCACTGGATAAGTGCTCCCTGGTTCGACCATACGCGAGCGATAGATGATGTGCGTTTGGAGTTCAGTAGTGGAGGGTCTCTGGTTACCTCACGGAAGTTAGTTTTGTCTCAAGTTTGGTGTAACAAGGGGACACCTAAGAATTGGTGTGTTCCTATCTGACTCGTGACCTCTTGCTTTAAATGTTGGAGAATTTGATTTTAAGCCTGTAGACGATGACTAAGCAATCAGTATTATTTATGTTCAATAAAAAAATGAACTGAACTGAACTGAAATGAACTTGATGAACTTATTCTGACATGGTTTCTGACATCCACCCCGCTACCGACCGACACGCAAACCCGCAACTGACAGAACTGAGTGAATAGCCCCCGTGATGATGACGATGACGATGATGACGATTTCGTTTCGTTTTCGTAGCGTCATTAACTGTGTCTAGGCCTACCGGAAGGACCCGCGTTCCAGGCATCGCTTCGTCAAGCTTGTTCAGCTCGAACATAAAACAGCAAGACAAAGGATAACTTACAGAGGTTACTGTAGAATAAGTTTGATTTTCATAGAAGAAGAGAAATAGGCGTTCGTGGCTGAGCGGAATCCGCAATTCGGAAACGATCGTGTGGATAGCAACACTAGCTGAGACGGGTAATGGATGGGTGGCCTTTTCTGTCTGACATTTGTTTCGCGCGCATTCGTTCAATGTCATAGTAAGTAAAATGTAGTTTTTCATAACTAGTGAATTTTCTCATGGTGAGCATAATATTGTGATGCGGAACTGTTGATCAAGACCACACATGGCCACCAGTACTGTAACTGCTCAATACTAGGTAAAAATACAATCTACGGGCAACGCATAGCCTAAACCGGTGGTCCTAGAGCCATGAAATTTTGTACTGGGGTTCCATATGTAAGCTCGCCTTTGCATATAATCTGTATTTTCCATGTATTATTTTACTTTCATGTGCAATAATGTATATAAATATGTAGCATAGGGTAGCACTGAGATGGCATTTGACGAATATATTCCCCAAGGGGGGGGGGGGGGGGTAGGAAATTAAAGTTTGTATTAAACTCAATCTCATCAAATCATTATTCCGTACCCGAAGGGTGCCAAACGGGACCCTATTACTGAGACTTCGCTGTCCGTCTGTTCGTCCGTCCGTCCGTCCGTCCGTCTGTCACCAGGCTGTATCTCATGAACCGTGGTAGCTAGACAGTTGAAATTTTCACAGATGATGTATTTCTGTTGCCGCTATAACAGCAAATACTAAAAATCAAAAGAAATTTAATATTAAGGGGGGCTCCCATACAATAAACGTGATTTTTTTGCTCATTTTTGCTCGATATTGATAATGGTAGCAGGTAGACGCTTAAAATGTTCACAATATATTGAGTATATTATTTACTTAAAAAATAAATAATTAAATTAAAATTAAATTAATATTTAGAGGGGGCTCCCATACTTTTTTTTTTGCGGTTTTTTATAGATAATGGTACGGAACCCTTCGTGCGCGAGTCCGACTCGCACTTGGCCGGTTTTTATTATTGTTTAATTACTGGCAGAAGGGTTGACTGATCAATGATCCACATGTTTTTCGCAGAGGGGTTTAGTTAACTGTTTGTGTTTAGTCCGGTTGGTTGAATGGTCTAAAGTCCCAAGCCTAAAAAGGTGTTCAGTATTATTGGTCCAGACAAAGCTACGAAACCAATTACCTGACCTAAACATAACCCTAAACAACAGGACGACCTGACGTCCCCAAACTGACCTGTTCAATATTAAATTTAAATTAGCTTGTCTATAAAGTTAAGATACTTTCCACGTATACAGGCTAGTTTAAAAGCAGATTGAAACTTGAAACTCAAACTGAATTTCAGCCACAATTATTTTGATAGCTTTTTAAAACGAGTAGGTTTTTTATGCGAAAATGTAGAGTTTCTTAAACGATATCCATTACTTGGGTTGAGGTTAATAAAGGGCTGTAATTAAAACCCTAATATCGAATTTGGATTGAACCGAAATATGGTATGCACGAAGGTATGGATACCAAAGACTAATTAATTAATTAACTATAATCTATTCGGTAGTGGATCAAAGTTTTTTTGATCCACTACCGAATAGAGAGAATTTGACAGGTCGAGTGATTGCCGTTTTTGCCGAAAAACAAATAGTGTTTTGCCAAAAAAATCGAGAGCATTCGTTCAGTGACAGAAGAGTCCTTTGAACAATATGGACATTAAAATTATAAAAAAAAAAATTACATTAAAATTAGTTTGACAGTGGGTACCAAGACGTCAATGAATGTCTAATTTTTGACGTTGGTACCCACTGTCAAACTAATTTTAATGTCAATATTTTTCCCTTTTCGGCCATGAGAATGACAATGGCTTGACTTAGGGGGAGATGTTTGTTTACTTTATTGTCGAAGTTATTTCTAAAGCCTTAATAATGCTACAATATTATAGTGTGCCTTACTAATGTCTACTTTTTGTAGGTGTACACGAAAATGAGACATTTAGGGGAATTTCAACTGTAGGTATCCCAGAACACTATTTACAGGTACACTATTTTATTGTACCCACATTTTGTTCAATAAATGTTTTCTTTTTATGTTATTTTTCGAAGGTGTCGAGCCGTGTAAATAGCCTATAACCAGTTTGCGCGTTAATTAGTGTTTTTAAGCTGCCCCAAACTGTGAAATAAGTATCAACTATTCATTCATCTGACTGTTTTATTTCATTAATTTAATCGATTTTAAAATACACGTCATATGATTCAGAAGCGAGCAATATTATTTCGCTAAGTGACATTTCGACTTGCCAAATCACTTTGATCAATTAGCGAATAGAGTATACATACATGTTAGATAGACTCTGTTGAAAAACTTCCAACTCAAAGTTTGATCAATAAAACTCATCTGTCATTGTCTGAAGAAAAAAATTGGACCATTCTTGGATGCTTACATGTTTGTGATGCCGCTGTTCCTGTTTCCCACGACACAGACTATCCTTGTGTGGGGTCAGTTCAAGTTCAAGTTCAAAATTTCTATTGACCATAAAAACATAGATATTACTTAGTCAACGTCAATATAATATTAATATTTTTTGTATACTACCGCCCGTTCGGAAGTTGTGGGCTTAGGGATGGAGCAAAGAAGGGCAGTAGCCATGTATGTGCCTGTATGTAAATGCAAGACACCGCACTTGCCACAGCCAACTTGAGTGATACACTACGTACAAAGGGTTAAGTCCCCGGAACCTAATTGTGTAGAGTTTGCCTATTCTGTGGTTATTGACTAACCCTGTGTTCGAAACCAAACGCATTTCGGAACACGGTCAGCATTTGATTTGCGTGAAGTGAAGTTGTATTCGTGTTGCGGAACGTGCCTCTAATAATTGAATGAAACAACTTAAATAGTAAGAGCCGACTTCCACAAACCCTATTTGATTAGAAACTAAAATCAAGTGCTTTTTGAGTTATTAACTATTTTAACTGTAACCCCCTATTTCCCCCTTGGGTAATTAATTTAGTCAAATCCCATCTCAGGTGCTACTGTTTACACGCACTGTGCCAGAAAAGCGAAATGCTGCACCCTACGCTACATATGGAACCCCTGTACTGAAAGTTTCATGGCTCTAGCTAGGTCACAGAGCTAGGTCCACCGGTTTAGATTTTTCACTCTCTTACTTAAGTTAAAGGGGGGGGGGGGGGCAATTTTTTCCACTTTGGAAGGGTCTGTCTCTTTAACGATTGACATTGAGAAAAAATAGTTCTAGGAACCTTAACGTCATTTTCAAAGACCTATCTATAAACACCCCACACATATAAGTTTGATGAAATATTTTTTTTGGTGTCAGTTCCATGTAAGTATACGCCCCCCTTAATATTTTTTTTTAATTTTAAATCGGCTGACCCACTCAGTCCATAATGTACTGGGAAGTGATAAATAAAGTTGCTCTGATCAAGTCGGTTTCTTAGTGAAAATTGATCAATCCCTAACAACCCCTAAAAATATAGCTGGGTTTCACACTCACCCTAAATACTTAAAATACATAATGGCGCCATTTTCGGAGAAATCAATATCCTATCTCAGGCGACCTCAGGTCTGCCTACCATGCGAGAGGTCCCGGGTTCGGATCCCGGCTGGGGCCAAAAAAAGCCCCCAGGTCTTGGATGTTTACATGTTTGTGATGTCGCTGTTTCTGGTTCCCACGACACAGGGTATCTTAGTGAGGGCCCAGAAGCAATGTATGTGCCTGTATGTAAATGTTTGTTTGTATGTTTTTTTATCGCTATATGTTGTCCTTACCATATTGAAGCCCCTGTAGAATTTCATTAAAATTAAAACTTCCTGAAAATACAACTCCTCCTAAATAAGTACACATTTATAAATAGTAAATAGCAGGAAATCAGAAAGACAAGCAGCGAAAATTCCAACCTCAGAAAGCAATGCAGCTCTCAAAAAGTTAAATAGAAGTGTGTAAGTCGAGCCGGGTGAAGTGTAAAGCAGACTGTAATGAGAGTGGTTCCGTATCAGCCGCTTGATAATACTGACACACACACATACACCCTCACACACAATTCTTTATTGCACACAATAATTTAAATATTATATAGTCAAATCACATATACCAGAAACTGATTACGATTTGCCAAGTATTTCCTGAAATACACATGGAAATAATTTATTTGTGAGGCCTTAACTCAGTTGCTGTTTTGCATTAGGTCTATTAGTTACTAATTATTTTCTATCCATCATAAGGTTTGCTGGCAAACAATCTCTTGAATCTTATCGACAGATTTATTCCAGAACATTTACCTATAGGCTCGCCTTCCATGCATTCTTAATTTTTAACCAACTTCAAAAAAGGAAGGAGTTCTCAATTCGGTTGTATCTTTTTTTACAATTGGTTTAATGTTCGACGTAAGAAACTGGCGATGTATGAACCGATTTCAAAAATTATGTCTTCGTTCAAAAGGGTTACCCGCTAGTTTGGTCTCATTTTTTGAAAATCAGCAATCGATCCAGTAGTGAGGTTCTTCACATGAAAAAGCTGTGAAGTTTTATTTGTTTTTACTTGGATGACATATGCATCCAGCCTTTCCGTGACTTTTCGGTGCAGTCATTATCGCGAGAGCAATTCTGGCTGTTAGGATCGTATTTTGTTATAATATGTAATATGTATTGACTTCACTGTCAGGAGACAGATTTAGTTTTCGCGTATATAGATGACATTTGTATACCGAGCGGGGATGACTATGTAATAGGTCTTGAAGTTGTTTTTAGGGTTCCGTACCCGAAGGGTGCCAAACGGGACCCTATTACTGAGACTTCGCTGTCTGTCCGTCCGTCCGTCCGTCCGTCCGTCTGTCTGTCACCAGGCTGTATCTCATGAACCGTGGTAGCTAGACAGTTGACATTTTCACAGATGATGTATTGCTGTTGCCGCTATAACAAAAAACACTAAAAATCAAAAGAAATTTAATATTAAGGGGGGCTCCCACACAACAAACGTGATTTTTTTGCTCATATTTGCTCGATATTGATAATGGTAGCAGGTAGACGCTTAAAATGTTCACAATCTATCGAGTATATTATTTACTTAAAAAATAAATAATTAAATTAATATTAAATTAATATTTAGGGGGGGTTCCCATACAATATTATTATTTTTTGCGGTTTTTTTATAGATAATGGTACGGAACCCTTCGTGCGCGAGTCATTTTTTAAGTTTTAGCTTGGTGCATTATTTATTGTGCAATGTGTTGTGTTGTGCAATGAAGAATAAAGCACAGCTACCTACCTAAATCACCTCAAAAGCCAACGGAACCCTTATGACGAGAATTCGCTAACAATACAAAAGCCGGCGGCGGCCGTTTAAAAACTATTCGGAAAAAGAATGCGGGTCGTTCAGAAACCTGCGAAACCTCCTTTTGCATTTTACGAACTGAAAACGTTAAGGATAAAAATGAATTAAATTTTCATCCAATTGTGGGTAAAAATGGTTAAGTGTGAGTTGGAATTGCACATAAAGGGTTTCGAACCATGTTCAGGCAAATTTCTCACAGAAAAAGAAAAAATAAAATCGACGAAAAAACCCAATAAAATCTATCCATTAATAAGAAACGCTAACAACGAACGATCCTTGCTTCTGGATGACTGGTTCGTGTCACTCATCATCATCAGCCAACAGATCGTTGGAAGCCTGCATGTGAGTGTATTTTAATCCACGAGGCACAGAACTGCCAACTTCGCTGTGAACTGGGGTGTCGCTAGTGGCTTTCTAGTATTGCACATATTTGGGAATTTCATCCGTGCATTAGAACGACGTTTCAAAGACGGCAGTCGTAGTTCTGAGTTCTGACATTTCACAGCAAGTTATCTTAGTAGGTGTGTACAAAGTAAATCGTATCCGCCCGGGTGAAACCGCGAAAAGCAGCTTATGTCGTGTAATTTTAGCATGCTCGGTAACTGAACACCCAAGAAGTTGGTTATTCGTAAAATATGTAAAACATGGCGGCATAGACTGGTGTGTGGTTCATGGAACGAAGAATATTAGGAAGGTCCCGGTTTGTAGGACTGTCGCATATCGCATACTCACGATGCGTTATTTATTATTATTTATGACGTTTATTCATGAAAAAAAGCACTTAATTACGTAATTTAAGTCTGCCAAACTGCTAGGCAGTTTGTCGGCAGGTTGGTTTGGCTCTTAACTATAACAGTATGTACTTTTTTGAAGTAAAACTTCTTGGGGCACGGGGGTAAAATTTATTTAACCTCTCAACTGTGGGTTATTCATATATTTGCTTTTCAATTGATACTAGCCGGGTGCTATCACGAGTGGCTAAGAAATGTAACGGAAATTGGAATCGGTGACGTCAGGGTCGGCTGAAGACTTTTAAAACCGCAACTATTTTCAATACGGTTTTTAACTAATCAGATAAGATAATAATACATTCGTACAATAAAGAATGTTAATTAGTGAGAGAAAAACCTGATGAAACGTTAACAAATAAAAATTATATTAAGCATTCTTCCACGAGTTCTTGATTTCCGGTATGGCCAAGATGGCACCGCCGCCGCCGCCGCTGGCTGGGACAAACAAAAAACCTCTTTGTTGGAACCGGAACTTATGTTTGACAGCTGTGCGATGCGATCCATACAGTTTGTAAGAAAAGAGTTTCATCAATGTCACACGGGTCGATATGGATTTCTAAAACAAGCAAAGCAATGCATACATTTGAGCGAGACGGCTTAAAGACGTGACGTCAGATGGTATATAATCTGAGCGAGATGCAAATAGTAGTGACACTATTGAATGAGTTAAGTATATCATCACGAGCGCGACAAATTGTAGATAAGGAATGGTGGGAAATAAATGACATGACGTATTAAAAGTAAGTACAAGTATAAAATAATTTCAAATAATCGGACGTCTGAAACTTAAAAGTAACTTGAAGCAGAGATTGGATCTCAAAATTGGAAATTTAAATCTCTTTTAGTATAGGTAGGTATAGGTGTATAGTATAGGTACCACTTAATGATCTAGCTACAGAAATTTTACTTCTAACACGTGTACGGTGCTACACGCGTATATTTTTTTAATACTAAGTTAAGATGCTTACCATAAGGGAATATAATTAGCTCCCCGACGAAATCAAAACATTGCCCGACACTAAATTTCTTAACAAACTAAAACAGCATTTAATAATAAATCTGTCCCTATGATCTAAATGTATAATATTATAATTATTTCCTTCCTTGCCTCCCCCTATTTTGGTGTCAAGCAATCGCATATCGGAATTATATCGGATAAGCAATTTGACTTATGGCGGCGGTGGGTTAGCCCCCTGTCACGCAAAATTGAGTATTGAATGACTATCATATGACAATAATCTGCAAACCCAAATGGGAAAAGATATAAGATATAAGAATACGTATGGATGCTTTGATGAAATGAAATAAAATGAAAAAATATTTATTTTCTCCCGAAAAGATAAAACATAGTGTAGGTATTATGTATAATAGGTAGGTCAAACTAGTAATTTATCTTGCTTTCTATGAAGCAGTGGGAGACGAGTCCAAAATAGGTTAACCCCGTGCCATGGATCATGGATAGATGGATATTGATGCCGATGGTTAAATCTTCTTCATAACTTACCTTAGCGTCATGCATGTTCCCAAACTTACCTTTTGCCTGCTCCATTATTCTAGCCTTACTAATTCCACGACCTTAACCGTCTAATGCGAGGACAAACGTCTTATGTTACACTTTAATAAGGCCCTTCTCTCCGTATTTATAGAGCTATCGTGTATGCCAAAAGGATCTTTTTGCGATAGTGTTAAGATTTGTTGCTATAGGGAAGTTGCAAATTAGATACTTGATGCCGAAACAAAATATTGTTAGAAATGAAGGGTTAAGATTATCGGTTGTTGAATTTTTAAGTTCCTGTTTTGCACTTACGGTACAATAAAGTACAGTCGGTACAGTTTTGTTATCGATAGATCTGTAAATTGTACCAAAAAATATTAATTGTTGAGGAAATAAAAGTCCAACTGCGCTGCTGCAATAAACATATTATCAAAATTGTCAAAGTAAAATAACTTAGATAGACGTTTGAGCGTTTGAGTAAGATGCGTAATTCACAAAGTACTTATTAGTCCTTCCGTTCTGGGTACCTAGATAGTGAACCTATATGGAGTCTAGACATACGACGGAAGACCTAATTATACTTGACTCTAGGCAATAAAGACGTACTATTTAGTCTAGACACCTAGATCTAATTATAATGTCACTGCTTGTATCGATAATTACCGCATATCGGTAATCGATATCGTATTTAAATACCTAACTTTTAACCGATTTGCTGACATCGGACCCTAAGGGGGTAAAAAGACCTTTAACATTTGTTTGTATACTTTTGCATGGGGAGTTTCTAAGGACTCAATAAGGCTCGGGATGTGTTTTTGATTTGAACAAAAAGTGCAACTGTCATCGTAGCCATATCGTCCAATTTGGCCATATCAGGATATGTCTGGTTTTAATGAAATCATGTATTTTGAAAAGCATTGTTATTCAGCACCACGTGATGTTTTTTGTGTTATACATGTCAAAATAACACGAATATTATTCGGGGCCTTCGCTGCGCTCGCCCCCTTTAGTCTTCGCTTAAGCTACCGCAGTGTTTGTCCTAAAAGATTTAATAGTACTATGATATCTCGTGGAAACGGAGAAGAGAGGCTTTTGCCCAGCAGTGGGATGCTATAGGCTAATAATAATAAATAATAATGATATTTCATGTTTGGCCACATCGTGATATGGCCAAGTTGGCGACATGGCTACGACATAACTAAGTCGAAGTCACGGGCATACTATTGTAATATAGTAAAATATATCCCATGCAACATAAAAACTTTGTACCACCACAGCTCAATTTACTACGCCAACTTAAATTGTTCAATGGAGCAGGTTGAATGCCTGGAGTCTTCATTCATAAACTGTTTTATTTTTTATTTTACGTTTTATTAATATAAGGTTGCCAGTACGACCTGTGAGTGTATACTTTTTATGGTCTTATCCTGTTTCAGTTGAGTCGGGTGTTATTATTTTGTATTTTTAGCACAGCATAGGGAGGTTTATAACGTAATGGATAGTCTCTTGGTAAAGTATTTTTGTAGATATC
Source organism: Argyresthia albistria (assembly GCA_963457715.1). Taxonomy (NCBI): domain Eukaryota; kingdom Metazoa; phylum Arthropoda; class Insecta; order Lepidoptera; family Argyresthiidae; genus Argyresthia; species Argyresthia albistria. Next base: position 8,470,943 of record OY735277.1, on the reverse strand, counting down.
GGTATACTATCATAGTTGTATAGTATAGTTTAGCCACAAATGTTGAATTTATAAACATTTTGAAAACTACACCTTTATGAAATTATAGTTCCCAAAATGCTGAAGTGGCTAAACTTATAATTGAAACAAAAAGTAAACTTTAGAAAAAACCGACTTCCACAAACCCTATTTGATTAGATTGAGTTTAATACAAACTGTTACCCCTTATCCCCCCCCCCCTTTTGGGGACTTAACTTTGTCAAATCCCATCTCAGTGCTACCCCACGCTACTAAGGAACCTCTATACAAAGTTTCATGACTCTAGGTCCACCGGTTTAGGCTATGCGTTGCCAGCCCATCAGCCACGTATTGTATTTGTACCTAGTATTGAGCAGTTCTGGTGGCCATATGTGGTCTTCATCAGCAGTTCCGCATCACAATATTATGCTTACCATGTGCATTTGCACGAGTTATTATGAAAAACACAAAAATCACTATAGGTCTGCCTATAATATTTGAAGAGTTCCCTCGATTTCTCCAGGATCCCATCATCAGATCCTGACCTGGTGTCAATGGGACCAATGGGAAGGTAAACCCTTTCAAACAAAAAAAATATTTTCCAAATCGGTCCATCCGTCTAGGCGCTATCGGGGAACATACATAAAAAAAAAATAAAAAAAAAAAACAAATATCCGGACGAATTGTAAACCTCCTCCTTTGGGAAGTCGGTTAAAAATAACATAATTATGTAAGTTACATCATTACCTACAAAACATAACTTGAAAAATAAAACAACATTTGATAAGACCCTTGATGACGTCATAACAAGTAATTAGGGAACGGAGGTGAAATGTGAAGAAATCCACTAAAAGGTTTTTTCAGCAAAATCTCTCTTCACTGAGTTCGATGAACCCAATGACGCGGTGACGATTTCAAAGGTTTTTGATAATTCTAGGAAAGGACCCTTTTAACTTGAAGTCTACCTTTGTGCCGCGATTTCCCTCTCCAAATCTGGGTTTGTCAAGGATAAATTAACCGAGTTTTTTGTGAAGTCTACATACAATTAGTCATTATTAGTCTTAAAACTGCGCCCTAGGCAAAAACAGTCTTTAGCAAAACTCAAATTGCTCGGAATGATGAGTATTATTGCTGTACGTTTTTTCACTAGCTTGTTTATATAACACGAGTGTCAGCGTGACTTTGATAGAAAAGTCTCCTGAAGTTGCCAGAAAATCTATCTGTCACAATGTTTTATTTTACAATTTCGCACCGCATCTGAATTTGTGTTCTTGTTATTTATCTAATCATTATAAAAATGGCTCAGTATGTTTTTCAGTTAGACTTGCTTAGCTTTGGCTTTAACATGTTTTATTTTTTTATCTAATTTCCTTTAAAAATAAGTTAAGGATGAAATTCTAAATTCAGATTGCCTAGGGCCCGCCCTTAAAAACAATGTTCAATGGAAAATTAACCCCGCCAGTACGTCGATTCTGTAAAATTCGAACAACAACTCGCATCTCCCTTCGCTATCACTCTCACTTCGCATTTGTTTGACACTTTGAATCACGAAATAATAAAACAGTTTATTTTTTTATTATTATTCCGTGCTTTGAATCGTTTTCCAGTGGTTACGAAATAAGCGCCAAAGTGACCCCTACCAAATGCCACTTCTTATATAAGTACGTCATCTCATACTGTATCTGTCAAAATCTCACGTTCAAATTAGTTCAGCTCGCTGCCACGCTGCAAGTAGGTATAGCGCTAGAATAAATTCTAATTATGAAACGAGTTTTTAGAATGCCAACCAAGAAACTCACGGCGGATTCAAATTCGAATTCTAAAGTGAGGTTTACAGAATCTCACGGCAGGTCTCTTGGCAACTGAGCAAGCTATCCCGTCTCTCTTCTCATCCATGTTTGCGTCTCTCTTGAACATGCGCCGCGCGTCATTACCACTACAATCCACAATCGTTGGTTACCTACTATTTATGAAGAATGTTGGCGCAACTTTTACTAGCCCTTTCCGACCACCCGCCTCCTGTGTATTATAAAATATATTTTCATTGCGTTTTTGTATATTTTTACTATATTTTACAAGTTACAGCTCGTCCCTCTGTCTATCATTTGAAGTCTATAAAACTGAAAGGCGTGAACATGTGCGGTTGTTTACACTGTTTTTATGTCTGTTTCAATGTTTCTAAGTTTACAGTTTGTTTCTGATTTGTCAAGGGCCAAGTTGCAGGGATCGTAAGAAAATCTTAATATATGAATAATAATAAAAAATAATACCTTTACCTTTGCCACCCCGTATGGGAGAAGGCGTGACGTTATATTTATATTGAGACGTTTGACTAAGCAATATGTTTGATTTTGTGATCAATATTCATATTCATATTCTTTATCGAAAAGCTCCCTGAAACGAAAGCTCATGGACATGTGCATTCTCCCCATCCTTACCTACGGAGCCCAGACTTGGTCTTTGACTGACGCGCAAAGGTTCAGACTCGGGGTTTGTCAGAGAAACATGGAGCGCAGCATTCTCGGTGTTCGGCTTTTAGACCGGATCCGGAATTCCGAGCTGCGCTCCCGGACAAAGATTATAGATGTAGCTCAGAAGGCTGCCCAATTAAAGTGGGAGTGGGCCGGTCACGTTGCTCGAATGCTGCCAAATCGTTGGGCTAAGAGAACCACAGACTGGCTCTCAGTAAATGCAAAGAGAAAGCGTGGCCGACCCAGGAAGAGATGGAGTGATGAGTTGGGTCTATGGGATAAAGAGTGGAAGGAGACCGCTCAGGATCGAATGGAGTGGAAGAGGGGGAGAGAGGCCTTTGCCCAGCAGTGGGATATTACAGGCTCATAATAATAATAATAATAATATTCTTTATTGCACAGTAACTTAATAATAAAACTTAAATAACATAATAGTGCGAATTTATCTCTTAAGAGAGATTTCTACCAGCAAACCTAGGCAGGACAGGAAAGATGGTGCTGAGAGGATAGTCCTAGTGCACAAAGATAAAAATAAACTGGATAAAACTACACTTGCTATTAATATAAAATAAATAAATAATAGATATCAACAACCTAAAACATAGATAATACAATATATAAAGTAATACATAGTATAAATAAGAACTACTTAGCATGCATACATACACATACATAGGTACATAAATACTATAATAATAATACCTACCAATAACTTTTTTTAACTGAAGTTTTCTACACGCTGTTAATAATTTTGCATGATAGGCAACATCCCAAAATTTCCAACGCATTAAAGTTAAAACACATTGATTTATTATTATACTACCTAGATAAAAACTAAAGATTGTTTCCTCTGCACTATGGCTTATTTTTACTTTCATTTGCCATTTTAAACTGATCCCATACAATCTAAACTGGTTTCTCTCAAGTCCTTAAACGAATTTACGAACATAGCGCAATGTTACTGAAAGACTTTAAAAAACCACCCTTATTTACTACGTAATAAGGCTTAGAGAATAAACTGTTCGAAGAGATTCCCACGGTAGGAGCGAAAGAAAAAAAGTTTTTGCAATATTTTTGTCTTGTACATTTATTGCTTGTTTTTAGGGTTCCGTACCTAAAGTGTAAAGCGGAACCCTAATGCTAAGACTCCGCTCTGTCCATCCGTCTATCTGTACGTCTGTCATCACGCTGTTTCTCATGAATTGTGATAGTTGAAATTTTCACAGATGACGTATATCTGTTGCCGCTAAAAAACAGAATAAAATTAATATAGGGGGGCTCCCATACAACAACAGACGTGTTTTTTTTTGCCGTTTTTATAGGTAATGGTACGGAACCCTTCGTGCGCGAGTCTCACTCGCACTTGGCCGGTTTTATTTTTATTAATGAGAGAGCCACTAGCTACTGTTTCAAGATATATGTTAATGGTTATTGGGCCAGTTTTTTTCAATTAACTTAGAATTAATCTAGATCGTAAATATTGTAATAAGTCTTGTGTTTAATTGTAGAGCTTTGATTTCATATTTGATTTATAACATAATACCTAATTAATATTTATTCCGGCAAGGTTGATACAATTATTGGAGAATTAATCCAATAATTTTCCATACATCAGCCAATTGATTAAATCTTACATAATTAATATATTTTCCTTGAAAAAGTACGCACGATTTAAACAAATACCGAAGCTAACAACCGACATGCGCAGTGGAATCTTCGGAAGGATTCGGCAATCTCCGTAAACCTTCGGCCACGTTCGGCGCACGCGACCGATGACTTCGTGTAACCTCGGAAACCTTCGGCTATACTCGTAAATGCCGTAAATGCAACCTGTCCAGCTACCGGATGCGTGGTCCTTGACCTACCGTTCTTTTTTCAAACAGCCCCGTGGCTTTTCTTTTTCTTTTTGATCCTGGCCAGTATTCGCTCGGTAACGGATAACCTGTTATTTGAACTTCTTTTAGTTTATTGGAAATCGTTGTTCGTGAGTTGGATTAGAAATTCAAGTTGTGGGAAATGGTTTTATTCGAGTTTTACCTGCTAGTTCTTGTTAGTTAGGAACTAATGTTATGAACGTTAACGTTTTATAGCTTTTTCATTTATTCGTTTATTTATTCATTTATTAATTGCTTGCATGTTGTATGTACGAAGATATTTAAATGTAGGATAAGTTCCAGTTTTGACTACGAGCATTCTTTTCCTCTTTACTTCTAATCTAATATTTGAAGGTAATATACCAATTATCTCTTCTGTGGGTTCGGGTCATCCGGTACTGCTTACTGCTCATATTTTTAAAGGGTAACTAGGTAGATGACAGAAGCAATGTATGTGCCTGTAAGTAAATGTTTATGTTTATATTCACTTTTCTCATCAAATAAGTGAAACCAACTTTGTTGAAAGTTTTGAAAATCGGTGGTAAATCAGTAGAACATTTCATAGAACTCATGAACAAAAGTACCGTCTTGACAGGTATCTATTTAGACTAGGGACACAGTTCGGTATCGGTCGAATTTCTCTGGCAGCCCAATCAGACGAAACAATCGGCCGATCAAAAAGTCTGTGGTCTGCAGTAACCCTTAGGCCGGCCACATACGGCCGGAATTTTTCCGATTCGGAATTCTGAAACGGGATTCAATCCCATACGAATCCGCAAAAATTCCGAATTGGAAAACCGACTGTATGTGGCGGCCCATACAGTCGGTTTTCCAATTCGGAATTCCGTAATAGAATCTTCCCGTACGCAGTAAACTCATACAAATCTATGGATCTACCACATACCTACATACGGAATTTTTCCGATTCGGAATTTTTGCGGATTCGTATGGGATTGAATCCCGTTCCGGAATTCCGAATCGGAAAAATTCCGGCTGTATGTGGCCGGCCTTGTTGTTATTCAAATTAGGTCACACACACACACACACACACACACACACACAACAACCGTATACATATCGCTTCGATTAACCAAAAACAAATGACACTCGGACGACATAATAAACCCTCCCTATTTATCACAACACGTCCCTTTCTGTTCCAAACCCGAATCTTATCCGTCGAAATTAAACTGTGGCCTTTGCTGTAAGGATTTACGATTCCCAATCGCGTGAGTTTTGTTTCGGGTAAGATTTGGAACGTCCATTGAAATTAGCGTAAGTTAGCATAACAATATGCAGTGGGTTCTCGCTCTAGGCTTTGTTAAGTCAGTGTTCTTGTTAACCTACCCTTTTTGGTATACAGTCGTAATTCTAGGGGGTTAGGGATGGGAATTGTGGTGCGATGGTGTAGCTTATGTGGGGTACGTAATATGTGAGTCTGCGCGGGTCAAGACGTGTTCAGAGCTTGTGTAGATTACGGGGGTAGGTTTTAGAAGTACGGTTAGCAGCATGGGTCTGTGAATTATTAAAATTTTGTACCGTATCTAGTAGTTTTTGAGGTTTGAATTCTTAAAAGGAAAAAAATGGATCCCATTTAGGATCACTTCGTAGTCCGTACGTCTGTCTGTCTGTCATACATGAGTGTACCATTTTTTTTTAATTGTATTTTTTTTGTTTTTACAAGAAAGTAGATAATTAATTATTATCATCCTACAGAAAAAATGACATAATTTGTAAAAAAATATATGATGATTTAATGTAGAAGTGAATAAAGAGCTAAAAAATAAACTTTTCCCCCAAAACGCCCCTCCCACACCGCTGGCTCACACCCCACCCTCGGAGACTACGAGTTATTCGGCCTGGTTGTGGATTTTTCAGCAAACTTTCCTATACTACGTTTATTAACCGTTTTGCAGACCGTTCAGCCTAAAGCCCAGACCGCACGAGGGTAGGTAGCTTGATTTACGTTCCCCGGTTTTGGCAGATGTCTGTGCGGCCATTGTCTGCGCACAGCTCATTTACTCTGCAGTTCTTATGAAATTGCGGCGTTCATCAGTGATAGTGCATTTATAACTCTGCGTTGTTTTAATCCTACACGGGCCATATTTTCACTGCAATATGTGGCCGGCAACTATTGGTGTCTTTCTCTAACATGTGAGTAAGAGAGGGACACCAATAGTTGCCGGCTACATATTGCACCAAAACCTGGCCCGTTTAGGAGCACCATTAGTTAATTTTCAACTATATTGTCTATTCTAACGTCTCTTTGCAAATCTTGTCAAAATATTTCTGATTCACAAATGTTGAAAGGGTGTGTGTGATGTATCGATTCTTTTGATTAATCGATTTTTATGAGTAATATCCCCTCACTAACAGGCCAAGATTGGCATCTGTCAAGTTGCCTGTTATTTAGGATACACTATAGCCTTCTTGACAGCAGTTACAAGTAGCGCCAAGGTCGTTCGCACCAGAGAGCCGCAAGAGAATCCCCCCGTCTCACGGAGTCACAGAAGAGATAATAGTACTACGTACAGAACGGCCACTCCCTTCCCCGCGCGGATTCAGATACCGCACCTCATCCCGGAGTCGGGGAGCCTCTTCGGGAGACACTTTGTTTAGGCGCTGAACGCACACATTCACAAACGAACGAGTTTACGCACACATTTGCACGTGTACAAATGTCATTAGGCTATGTAGTAGTAATAGGTGATTATTTTACGAGCGTTCTATGGAGTGTCCGAGGTGTGACGGAGTGTAAGAAAGAGAGAGGTCACCAATAGTTGCCGGCTACATATTGCACTCTTTATTATTCCTTTTTGATGGGCTGTCTCTTGTCACGCAAAAAGACATGAGTTTTATTACTGCTGGACGGTGTTGAAGTGGGCTCAGACTAGATACAAAATGTTTAAGGTCGTTTTCAACCCTAGTCCTTGTATGGTATGGTATGGTTATGTTATGACTTATGAGTTTATCACCCGTTTTCAGTAACCTCGAACAAGGAAACGCCTTACTAAGTAACTCCTAATTTAAGGCAATGCTTATTTCACCAATCGATTTGTCCTATCCTAAGAGTAGCCTTGTTTTTTGACAGTTGTCCACGGTTTTGTTCGTCAATCTATCACATGTCTCTCTCTAACACATGAGACTCACATATGTCAGTTTAGGGGCACCTAAGCACTACGCCCTCCCAAATCGATGTCGAAACTTTAGGTCAGCCTAACGTCGTTAGTCGTGACTTAAGGGTTAGTGAAACGTATTTTTGCTCTAGGCAACTCGTAAATATTTAGGCATCTGATTTAGGTGTATCCTATGGTTAGTAAAAACGGGTGCTAGACCTAAACAAAACAACTAATATAACGCCATATTTTTCTCAAACGTTTTGGTAGAGGTTTTTTGATTATACCATGGCCCATGTGACTCCCACAAGTGAGATGAGTCACACCTCGGACACTCCATAGAACGCTCGTAAAATAATCACCTATTACTACTACATAACCAAATGATGTTTGTATACGTGCAAATGTGTGCGTAAACCTTGTTAGGGCTGGTGCCGCGGCAAATGCAGCGATATTAAAGTATACGCGTCGTCACTCGTCTGGCGTTCAGACCTGTCTATTGATCCTTTAACCAATCCTTTGACGCCAAGGGTGGGGTGCGGTATCTGAATCAGCGCGGGGAAGGGAGTGGCCGTTCTGTACGGAGTACTATTATCTCTTCTGTGATAGAGTGTAAAGTATCGCGGGACAGACAGGGACATAATATACATGTGTCAGGATCGCATTCTCTCAGCGGCCGTGGATAATGATTATATTCTTAGACGGTATAGAATAGTTTGTCCTGACGGACGATGACTGACTGAGCTGCCAACCAGCCCGCACAGTGAAAGATTGTAATACAATATTATTAATAATAAATACATAGTCGGGCCATAAGTTCTGTCACATGGGTAAAATTTCGAATTTAGAATAGAGGCCACAAAAAAAGTTATGGGAATTCGAAAATTGAATATTTCAAGAAAATAAAAATACAGGTTTTCTGGAATATTCTTCATTTTCCAATATGGAGTGGACGCGCAAAGAAGACAGAGTCGCAATAATTGCATTGCATCGTTGCGGCCACGCACCAACAGTGATTTTTAAACTGCTGAAAAATTTGAAAATTCCACTGAGATTCATTTATCGTACTATCAAACGATTCAGGGAAGATTCATGTTTAGATGATAAACAAAGAAGCGGTCGACCTCGTACTGTTCGGACTCCAACGGTCATCAAAGCAGTGAAGGCGCGAATCCAACGAAATCCTGTCCGCAAGCAAACAATGTTGGCTCTGCAGATGGGACTAAGCAGAACCACTGTTAAAAGAGTATTGAATGAAGACCTAGGACTGCGTGCTTACAGAAAAAGAACAGCACATCTTCTTAACGCACGGCTGAAGAAAATCAGACTCGAAAGATGCCGGGTTTTGTTAAGGCGGTACGCAGGTAAAAAATACCGCGAAATACTTTTTTCGGACGAAAAAATTTTTAATGTTGAGGAGAGTTACAACAAACAAAATGATAAAGTGTATGCACAGTCTAGTGAAGAAGCGAGCAAACGTGTGCCACGTGTTCAGCGTGGCCATCACCATTCGGCATTCATGGTTTGGCTTGGGGTCTCCTATTTGGGTCCAACAAAGGTGTTTTTTTGTGAAAAAGGAGTGAAAACCAGTGCCCTCGTATATCAAAACACAGTCCTAACAAACATTGTGGAACCTCTTTCACAAACAATGTTCAAAAATAGGCACTGGGTTTTCCAGCAGGATTCTGCACCGGCCCATAAGGCGAAAAGTACCCAAAACTGGCTCACGACCCATGGAATCGTCTTTATCAGGCACGAGGATTGGCCCTCCTCCAGTCCAGACTTGAATCCTTTGGATTATAAAATATGGCAGCACCTAGAGGAGAAGGTCTGCGCTAAACCCCATCGCAATTTGGAGTCACTTAAAGCATCTCTGATTAAAGCAGTCGCCGATATTGACATGAATGTCGTGCGTATTTCGATTGATGACTGGCCTAGCAGATTGAAGGCTTGTATCGAAGCCAGAGGAGGACATTTTGAATAATTTTAGTGTGGTTTAAATCTGTATTTTGTACCCTTTCATTTGATATATAAATGGTTGTAGTGCGTAACTCATTGTGTCATTTATTTAACTTTCCATATGTGACAAAACTTATGACCAGACTATGTACAGCATTGCGATACAGCGAGGTAACGGTGCCAGCGTTTTGGGCACCCTCCCGCCCGGCAGCGATCTGGGAGAAATTTTTGACCTAGTTTAGTTGTAGTTAGTTTAATTTTTACCTACTATAGTTTAGTTATAATTAATAATTTGTTACTGTATATAAACTGTTATTATGTGATGTTAAATAAATAAATATATTAATCATCTCATAATAAATATATATCATTACTATATATCTAAAACCGGCGTCATCCCTAAATCATAACACTCATACTTAAAAACAATACACTTACACCCATCCACATTTACACTAATGCAAATGAACGTTATTTTAAACACTTGCCGGATCGTCCGCAAATTCATGGGAAATTCATCATTATCATAATCATTCATTCATCACTATGCACTTGGCTTACGCCCGTGCCGTAAAAGAACCTCCTCGGAGAGAAAAATAAAGAAATTCATAATAATAATAAAATTCTTTATTTTTAACATAATACAGTGTCTTAAATCTACAGTAACCCTGAAGCCTGTGGTAGTATACACTGTGTTACAGGCTTCCGTATTTACTTAACTCAGTTACAAAGAACATTTGTAAACATGTTAGCGTAATACAGAAACACAAAAAAATAAGGTAAGAACTTACAAAAATATGGTAAGTAAAAAGAAAGTTAAATAAGCCTCTTTGCTTCCTAACTCTTTATTAATCTGTGCATCTTGTGTGACCTGCGTGTGAGAGGGTGAATGCATGTGAGTGAGGGTGCGTGCGTGTGTGTGAGTGTGTGCGTGATCGTAAAATTTAAAGATTTAAGATGCATATTAGGTATGTAGTATGTACTTACATAGTTAATTAAATTATTGATACTTATGTTTCAATTCCGTAAACATTTCTCTCGAAATAACGACTGGGCTCATTAAACACAATTCGGTCCAATAAATCTTCCGAAGATAATTTATTCAGTACCCGCGGCCTTCAAAGCACCAGTAAAGTGGCTCCCTCATAGCAAAGGGCTGGACTAAAACCCTTCTGAAGCCACTAAAAGGCCGTTTTAGGGACACCACAACAGCCCATATTGGGAACGGACCACCCTGCTGACCTTACACCAATTTTGGACCCTAAGCGCCAAAGGTCAGAAGTCCTTTTGCAATGATATAATGGTCGTAAACAAATTGTTAGGCATATTATGTAATTTTAGGGTTAATTCGGGTTAGTTTTTGGTGTGGTGATTAATCTTTTGTTTGTTTGTGGTGGACGAATAAACAAACTAAAATTCTTTAAATAATATTTATTTCTTCTTCTTCTCAGTCGTATCACTCTTGGCAGAGTGGTCGTGGTCGTCATTTCGGTCGGGTGACCCGCCTCAAAATTCGTCGCCATTCTTCCCTGAGGGCTGCTTTTTTAGTGCATTGGTACAGGGGGTCATCCAGTGCTCCCTTGATTTGGGGGGCTATTCAGGTATTCAAGTATTTATTGCAATAAATTACATGTCGTATTATGGGTGTTATTATAAAATTAAAATAAAAAACACGCGTGTAGCACCGTACACGTGTTAGAAGTAAAACTTCTGTAGCTAGATCATTAAGTGGTACCTATACAATACACCTATACCTACCTATACTAAAAGAGATTTAAATTTCCAATTTTGAGATCCAATCTCTGCTTCAAGTTACTTTTAAGTTTCAGACGTCCGATTATTTGAAATTACTTTATACTTGTACTTACTTTTAATACGTCATGTCATTTATTTCCCACCATTCCTTATCTACAATTTGTCGCACTCGTGGTGATATACTTAACTCATTCAATAGTGTCACTACTATTTGCATCTCGCTCAGATTATATACCATCTGACGTCACGTCTTTAAGCCGTCTCGCTCAAATGTATGCATTGCTTTGCTTGTTTTAGAAATCCATATCGACCCGTGTGACATTGATGAAACTCTTTTCTTACAAACTGTATGGATCGCATCGCACAGCTGTCAAACATAAGTTCCGGTTCCAACAAAGAGGTTGAACGAAGTAATTTGAGTCATGCTAGATATTAGGCTACTAACGCCATCTAGCGAAAGAGAGTGAGCGCCATCTTGGCCATACCGGAAATCAAGAACTCGTGGAAGAATGCTTAAAATAATTTTTATTTGTTAACGTTTCATCAGGTTTTTCTCTCACTAATTAACATTCTTTATTGTACGAATGTATTATTATCTTATCTGATTAGTTAAAAACCGTATTGAAAATAGTTGCGGTTTTAAAAGTCTTCAGCCGACCCTGACGTCACCGATTCCAATTTCCGTTACATTTCTTAGCCACTCGTGATAGCACCCGGCTAGTAGCAATTGAAAAGCAAATATATGAATAACCCACAGTTGAGAGGTTAAATAAATTTTACCCCCGTGCCCCAAGAAGTTTTACTTCAAAAATAGTATAAAGTAATATTACCCTATTGGGTGTAGCAAGATTACAGTTATAGTCACAAAGCATTACATTATATTACATTGCTATTTGGGAGGTGTCAAAACCACTAAACTAAAGAAACTAAAGGCTCTGAACTGACAACCTCAAATCCGACAACTCTTGCGCGGTGGCCACAGATTCCATTTTCAAACACACCATTTTAATTACTTTAGTTAGTATAGTTCGTGTCGCCTCCCAAATATCAGGCACTGTCAATACTTTTTTTATGGGTTTTTGTGTAGCAATTTAATCAAAATAAGTAAAAGAAACTCAACGATTAGTGCATATTAATTCGCATTGTGAAACCGGACGTCCCCGTGTGGGCTGCTAGGTCAACGGTTAAGTTTGTGCAACCGGTCCTATCTAATATCACGGTACACTTAAATGTACACCTACGTATATACACAGAGTTTGCATGTCGTTGTGACATTATTATTTGTCAACGGTACAGACAAGAAAGTGTGTGTGTAAAGATGTCAATTTAGGTAACACATCGAGCAGGGTCTGACGATAAAACTCGAAGGTAGGAGAGGAAACTCTAGGATGCTACTACTTACTTGCTTACTTATTCAAATTCCAAATCATTTATTGCTTCAATGTAGAGTTCTTTAAATTAGTAGGTCCCGACAATGGACCGGGCACAGCAATTTTTAACAAACTAACTTACAATAATATTTTAAAAACCCATCGATCTTGGGATAGATTGTCTAAGAATTTAGGCTTCATTGATTCGTCTAATTCGTCTTATTACAGTTAAGTCCTCTTTAGATTTTAGAAGTTTAATAAAAATCGGTTAAGTGCGGGTCGGTATCGCACACGAAGGGTACCGTACCATCCATCGTACAACAAATCAATAGCACTCAAAACAATAAAAAAATAAACAAAAAGAAAATTTAAAAAGTTTATGCCTTCACGAGATTTGAACCGACGACCTCCGGATTGAGAGTCTACATCATACCGGCTGAGCTACCACAACCATGTGGGTTCGACGCGAAATATGCTATCATATTTAAATGTGTAGTATATGTGTCTATGACATGGTTGCTATGACAATAAATAAACAGTTTCAGTCAAGATCTCCATTTTGAAATGCGTAAGTGTATCTAAACACGTCTCTTGTATCGGGGCCCCCTTTAATTTGCAATATCTCTCGTATTTCAGTATTTGTGGTTGGTGCGGCAACAGATATACACATTCTGTGAAAATTTCAGCTTTCTAGCTATTACGGTTCGTGCAGACGGACCCGGTGACAGACAGGACGGACGGACGGACGGACGGACAGACGGACAGCGAAGTCTTAGTAATAGGGTCCCGTTTGGCACCTTTCGGGTACGGTACCCTAAAAACTAAAACCGTATTTTTTAAACTACTCTAAAAATCATAAGAGATAAGCTCACCATCGAGCATGGTGTTTTCTTATTACGGCGTCATTCAATATCGACACAAAAAAATGCCAGCATCGCAAACGCGCATGTAATCTACGATTTTCGTTAGAGTTTAATACATCTTCAGCCAGAATTTTGGTAACTACTCTCAGCGGACCTAACAACCCATAAAAAAATCGTAGATATATGCGCGTTTGCGATGTTTGATGTTGATTATGACTGGCCTCTATTGCAATTGCTAAAATATTTGTGTGCTATAAAGAATTCTGATTGACTGATTGACAGCAAATGCCCGTCAAACTCTAAGTTGTTGTCTCAGCATCCGTTCATTACCATGAATGAATCAAGCACGTTTTAAGATTTTATGAATGAAGCCGATAGTGAAAGGCTATTGAGTAACAGACAGACAGGTCAATGTCTTGTTGACCGCCTTTAGTACACCTACGATAAACGATTAGGTTTAACAGCTTTTTAGGGTTCCGTATCAAACGGGACCGTATTACTGTACCGTAAACTGGACCGTAGCTGTATCCGTGTACTGTACTGTGCGTATGTTAGAAGCATTCTTGAATACTGCTGCACGGTATGGAATCCTCAATACGAGATTTACGTAAACATGGTTGAGCGTCTCCAGATAAAGTTTCTGCGCCATCTCAGCTTCCGTGACGGATATCATGCCGATGACTACGCGGCAGAATGCCGACATCACAACGTCCTGAGCCTTGAGTCCCGCCGAGGCATGATGGATATGAGGCTGCTATATAACGTTTGCCATGGTGTAGTTGACTGTCCGGATCTGGTTGAGGCTCTGATCAGACTGGAAGCACCGTCGACACGTACCCGCCACACCAGACTTTTCAATGTGCCGCTATCCCGTACAAACTACGCTGCCAATTCTATCAGCCGCCGCTTACCTCGCACATACAATCAAAAGTTTTCCGGTCTAGACATATTCCATCACTCTCCAGGCCTTTTTCAAAAGAATATGAAGTTGATCTTTGCACCACCACTAAATCAATGAAACATTTTTTTATTTTTTTTTGTCAAAAAGAATTCATTTTCTCTCTATTATTACTACAACACACACATCCACACATGCTCACGCACACACACCCTCACACACACTTCACACCTCCCCCTCCCTCTTAACTTCTAGATTAATATCTCTTAAAACTTTTATTAAAATGTATGAACGGTATTTGCAAAATGTTAAAATGTAATGTTAGCATAATAAGAGCCCCTAATTGGCCTAGGCATAAGTTACTTTTTGTGCTGTACATTTTTTATATTGTGCTGTGGGCTCAGTTCCCAAATAAACAAATAAACAAATAAACAAATAAACTAAGCCTCCGCGTGACCGTATAACTGGGACTCTGCGGAACCGTATTATTTTCCAAAATATGTCACATAACTACTGATGTGCGGTTGCCGGTAAATTGCCATTTGTCCGGCAATGTTGCGATATTGCATGGAGGCAATATTGCCCCATACACTATATTCCCAAATATGGCAATATTACCGGCAATGGCACATCAGTACGAATAATAATCGTACGCGACATTTTAACAATCATTCGCGACATTTTAACAATCATTCGGGACATTTTAACAATTATTCGCGACATTTTAACAATCATACGCCAAATTTTAACAATCATACGCGAAATTTTAACAATCATACGCGACATTTTAACAACCATACGCGACATTTTAACAATCATACGCGACATTTTAACAAACATACGCGACATTTTAACAATCATACGCGATATTTTAACAATCATACACGACATTTTAACCATCATACGCGACATTTTAACAATCATACGCGACATTATAACCATCATACGCGACATTTTAACAATCATACGCGACATTTTAACAATCATATGCGACATTTTAACAATCATACGCGACATTTTAACAATCATAAGCGACATTTTAACAATCATATGCGACATTTTAACAATCATACGTGAAATTTTAACAATCATAAGCGACATTTTAACAATCATATGCGACATTTTAACAATCATACGCGACATTTTAACGGATCGACATCATATCTTAACCGTCTCATTTATTAAACGCAAGACTAATTCAATTTCACCAACAGTTAGGAGACACTAAGCTCTTTTTCTTAGCCGTCTAGCGATTGTTTCGGAGGCCGGCCTCTTAAATTTAGGGGGTCCCTTAGTTGCCTAGGTGACTTTTAAACTTAGGTCAGAGTAAAACCACCCCTAGATGGCCCCTAAAAGGAAATAAACTGTCCCCTAATAATAGGGATTATAGGTGAAATCGACCATAAAATACCTAGTAACTTTACTCCAGCATTAAGCGAGTATCAATGTTTTTTTTTATTAATAATCGTGTAAGGAATGAGTAGCACTTATTTGACTTTACTCTTGGAGTAACAGTATCTTAGTCTGAATTCAAACTGAGAGTAACTGTTTTCTGTAAGGATTTATGAACAACGGAGTAGAGTGTTTCTAATGATAAGGCGATAAGAGATTTATGCAAATCAACGCGACGCAACGCAAGGCACCTATGAGAACCTCACGCTAATAGGAATGAGTATACATAGAAAATAGAAAATTTAAATACATATATTTATATTGCCACTATAACAACAAATTAATGATCTATCACTGAAATGTAAAAAGAAATTAAAAAAAATAAGATGTTCCTTATACAAGAAGATGTTGTATTATTTCTAATGCAATGGTAGTGGTACGGAACCACTTATGTGGGAGTCCGTCTCACTATTGACTGTTTTTTTTATAACAGCGTATAAAAATAATCGGTTACTTTTTACGGGCGAAGATTTAAATGCTCATCTTGTTAGAGGACGTACTTACTTAATTACGAATTATTTTATTTAGCTGCAACTTCCTTCGTGCGCGAGTCCGACTCGCACTAAGCCGGTTATTTTTTTTCTGTATTTCATTCTTGTGTAAGTACAATAAAGGAATTACGAAAATTACAAAATACTAATAATAACATCACTAACGGACACTTCTAAGTTTAGTTGTAATTGTAACCCCTCTAAAATCATAACGTACTTAGATACTAAAGTCACGCCAGGTTCACTTCAAACAAATCAACGAGATCAGCCGCGCACACACAGCTACATTGCATTCCGTATAAGCACGCGCCGCCACATGCACACATTGCCGAATCTCGCGTCCTTCGCTTGCTACGAGACAGGGCTATGCAAGCAATGCATGCGCCGGGTGTTAAGCGACAACCCTAGCCGTTTGAGCAAGAGTAGGTAGTTATCATGCGAACAGGGGCCTAGTGAACTTACTATATCTTATTTATACTATGCTAAAGTCGTCAAACCCACCTCGAAACTTTACCCACAAACGAAAACAATTGTTGCACGCGGACACTATGGCAATTAATTTAGAATACGCCGAATATGTTACAGCCTATGATATGGAAAATGAAGATATGTTCGTAATTAAACCACCCAGTGATGTTATTTACCGTCCAGCGTCCCCAAAAGACCCAAATCTATTGTTCTATTTTTGAAGTAAAACTTCTTGGGGCACGGGGGTAAAATTTATTTAACCTCTCAACTGTGGGTTATTCATATATTTGCTTTTCAATTGCTACTAGGCGGGTGCTATCACGAGTGGCTAAGAAATGTAACGGAAATTGGAATCGGTGACGTCAGGGTCGGCTGAAGACTTTTGAAACCGCAACTATTTTCAATACGGTTTTTAACTAATCAGATAAGATAATAATGCATTCGTACAATAAAGAATGTTAATTAGTGAGAGAAAAACCTGATGAAACGTTAACAAATAAAAATTATTTTAAGCATTCTTCCACGAGTTCTTGATTTCCGGTATGGCCAAGATGGCGCCGCCGCCGCCGCCGCCGCTGGCTGGGACAAACAAAAAACCTCTTTGTTGGAACCGGAACTTATGTTTGACAGCTGTGCGATGCGATCCATACAGTTTGTAAGAAAAGAGTTTCATCAATGTCACACGGGTCGATATGGATTTCTAAAACAAGCAAAGCAATGCATACATTTGAGCGAGACGGCTTAAAGACGTGACGTCAGATGGTATATAATCTGAGCGAGATGCAAATAGTAGTGACACTATTGAATGAGTTAAGTATATCACCACGAGCGCGACAAATTGTAGATAAGGAATGGTGGGAAATAAATGACATGACGTATTAAAAGTAAGTACAAGTATAAAATAATTTCAAATAATCGGACGTCTGAAACTTAAAAGTAACTTGAAGCAGAGATTGGATCTCAAAATTGGAAATTTAAATCTCTGTATAGGTAGGTATAGGTGTATAGTATAGGTACCACTTAATGATCTAGCTACAGAAGTTTTACTTCTAACACGTGTACGGTGCTACACGCGTATATTTTTTTTTCATAGCTTTTGAACTTTATCTCGATGTGGGTAGGTCGAAAATCGCGGGCCGTGGACTTTGGACGGACCTTTGGTGTGGTGGTTAAACAATAAAGGTATCCCATTAAAATATGCTCACCGAGAGGCACGGGTACAAGTTATTTTGAGGTTGTACTCCACAGTGCTGGTTTAGTGCGGTTTGATGGAGGGTGATGAATGATCATGATGTGATTGAAGTGGGTGATGATTCCGATGACTGTTCGAAGTTATCAGGCTGCTCTGTTAGGGCACTACTGTTAGGGTACTGTTAGGCTTAGGACACTGCCTATGAGTACAACCAAGGAGTTATTAGTAAACAGGGCTTCGATAATAGCCAGGACATGGCCGGAGTCGCGTTCGGAATTGCGTGCCAGTGGCTAATAGCCAGGGCGCAAAAAAACTTGTTTTTACTTGTCGACGGTGCCTCTCGCTATAGACACTGCCAAGCCATACCCGTACGCGACTCCCCAACCGATCCGTAGTCACACCATTTTACCCTTGGAGGAATGCGGCCTCTTCTACGGAAATGCTCGAAGATTTTACCACACCAGTGTGACTACGGAGAATTTTAATTATCCGTAGTCACACCGCCACAGCAAACCGACACACCCGTGACCATTAAAAACAAAAGACGGTTGATTTAGAGATGCACATGACACGCCTTTTCCCAGATGGGGTGGCAGAGGCTTCTTCACTCTCGCCACCCTGTATAGATTGTCAGACATCTTCTTCACTCTCGCTACCCTGTATAGATTGTCAGACATCTTCAAGGTGTTAAATAATTTCCGGAATGACACCCGGACGGTACATGCGACTCGAAGCCTTACTAACTTTCTACATATCTTTCAAGCTTAAAGGGGGTTAAAACAATAATAATACAAAGCGTCACGTCCTTTCCTATACGGGTTGACAGAGACACAGTTGTGTCCACTTTTAGCAGATTATTCAATACTAGATAGATACATCTTACTACAGTCAATTCGTGATAAGAATGTAGTGAAATTTAAATTTAAATCTGTTAACACACACTCACAGGACAGGGACACGACCTTCGCGTTCGAAAGTTTGCCTTCAACTGGTCACTATGAACTTGGCTTGATAATTGGAAACGATTTGATTGGAAGTGATGACTTTACTGCATTCTTATCACGAATAGACTATAGGCCAATCTACCTCTCTGAGGCTTCACACATCAACGGCCTCAATTCTCACAGCGATTAATTAAACTCGGGGAACTTAGGGCCCGTTGGTGTGCGGCCCAACTTAGTTAGGGCCCGCTCCCTGTGTTACACTCAAGCTGAGCCTAAGTCAACTAATTCCTTTGAAGACACGCTTGGGGCAGATTCTTGCAAGTATAAACGGGCTGGCTGAGACCGTGCGCAAAGTTGCAGTGTAAACAGAGAGCCAGCCATGTGGTGTTAGACGGAATTTACACAGTCAAACCTCTTTGCATCTGCCTAGCGGCTTCCCACGGTGCGCGATTCTACGGATCATCACGCACAGCCGACGACCACGGACGGCAACGCACGCAGACAGGGCTCTTTCCGACGGTCCGCGATTCTACGGATTTGAAGTTACCGCCTCGCGACGGATACGGGCGCACCGCCTGTGTTACCACGGACGAGACCCTTCCCACGGTGCGTCGTGCGTGCGGGTCCGCGTCCGTCCGCGATATCGCGCACCGTGGGAAGCCGCTTTACCATGCGAGAGGTCCCGGGATCGAATCCGGGCGGGGGACAAAAAATGCTCCCAGGTCTTGGACTTGGATGTTTACATGTTTGTAATGTCGCTGTTTCCCACGACACAGGGTATCCTAGGGTGGGGCCAGAAGCAATGTATGTGTGTTAATGTGCTGTTTGCGGTCCATGGCTAGCTGAATGTCATCTGACTTTCAACAGAGCCGTAACGTTGCTATGACCCGGTCTGAATCCAGATTGGTACATGTTCAGCAGATTGTTTGAGTGAAAGTAAAAGGAAAGCTGGGTATGGACAATGGATTCAAGGACTTTGGATAGGATAGGTAGGATTGAAATAGGACGATACTCTTTAAAAGAAGTGGGACTGGAGGTTTTGGGTAAGGGGATGATTAATGCTTTTTTCCACACGGAGGGAAAGCAGATGTTAGTTATTGAAAAATTTATTAAGTGTGTATATACTCCTGCTGAGAGGATGAGATGATGAAGATGAGGTCTGTTTATCTGGGTATTGAAAAATCTCCCCCGATAAGTAAAACACAAGTGCCTTGCCTATGTTTTGACACCACCTGATAAATCGGATGCCAGAGTCTTAACCCCAATCATACAGGGTGTCCTAAAACTATCTTAACTAAACAATGACGGATAAGCCACTCCGCGCCATCTGTCTACTGGCGATGACAGCTGCTGTCATTGTTGACAGGGTGATATGCTGGATGTGATTTATTGAACTAGTTGAGTTATTGATTGAGTGGGAGAGTTAGGTTGGTTATGAAGTCACTAAGTAGGACATAAATTGATTACATTAAAGGCTTAACAAACAAAACAAAAACAAACAAAAATTAGTTTATTTCAGTAAGTACAGCAGCACAGGTCGTGGGACTCCCCTTTTAAGTTAATAAAAACCTGTGTTAGGGGAACCTGTGCTCATTCCACATTGGAGAATTAGGTACACTTACGTCTTTAAACCATTAGACTTATAAGTATGTGTGTACAGTCCGGGCAGGCTTAGTTTGACTTTTACCACACTTTTTGAGGTAATTGCCTGTTATAACGGGTTTACACTCGACTTTTACTCTATACCCGCCCGGCTAGCCAAAACCGTTACACTCTTTTGGACTTCATAAGAATGAAAATCACTGGTGGTCATCAGCCGTTAAGTTTTTGAAATCCTCTTTTAATCCTCATGTTTTTGGACAAATATCTTATTTTTGATTTCAAATTCATTAAATTGTTTTTGTTTCTCAAATAATGATTTTGTTTGTAGGGTCCAAAAATAATGAACCATACCTATTGTCTGAATAACATTTAGAAACAGACAGCGCCACCAACTGTTAAAACTTCGAACTATGTATCGTACTTTTTGAGTTCTTTTCCTTCAGAAGTAGTGCGCGCGCGCAAGTAGTCTACATTATTTGTATCATTTCCCACCAGATGGCAGTGGTAGTCTTAAAGCAAAGTAAACACCTTGCTTTCTTACTAGGTTCTTACTAATAAATTACCTACAAAGACAAAGTAATAAATGTGGTAGGTATTTGAAAAATTTAAAGACATGAGCTTTCCAACGAATTGTTGGCGTACGGTGACAGGTGGAACTAACGCTTGATGACCAATGAGGAATGAAAAGTGCGCAGAAATGGCGCCCCCTGTCAGATAAAAGATCTTTGGAAGACGATGGATTGATAGATGAATGAAGCATTAAATTTCTGTCTATGGGGGAGCTACTATGCCTCATAAAAATAAAACATAAACACATACTACTTGCTTCTGGCCCCACACTAGGATACCCAGTGTCATGGGAACCAGAAACAGCGACATCAAAAACATGTAAACATCCAAGAACTGGGGTTTTTTTTGTCCCCAGCCGGGATTCGAACCCGGGACTTCTCGCATGGTAGGCAGATGCGACCGCAGCGCCACAGAGGTCGTCAGACACTTATTATGAGAAATGCCGTGACGCTCTCTTTATTTTGTTTTTAACTAACCAAATAGTAAACAACCGTCAACATAGACAGTTATAACTTTACCGTTTACCAAAACTATTTTAGGCACATTTCACTGTTGCTCTATCCAACTTCCTCTAACTTAAGTTACTTACAGACATCATCCAACTACCTGTAAACAGTTTGACATGCGAATCGCGCCTTTACCAAAAGGTGTTTAGAGCAGGGGCCGGGTCGAGTTAAGTTGGGCTCTAAGTTAGAATAACTTAGTGAAAGTTGTCTTAACTCAATAAAATTCACTGCGTATGGAGCGGGGGAAGAATGCACGCCTTTCAAGTTTGCTAAATCGATCGCGAACTAAATAAATGTCGAGTCGAGAGTTCTTTAGTTTCCCGCACAAGGGCGGCATAAGTAGGTACGGTAGAGCTCGTCTAGGCTGAAATGACGCGCCCCACTCCTTGGTTTTGTATTTACTTGTCATACAAAACCAAGTAGTGGGGCGCGTCATTTTAGCTTAGACGAGCTCTATAAATATCTTTATCTTATCTTTATCTACCATAACGTAACATAGCGTACACCTTTTTCCATACGGGATGGCAGAGGCACAACTGTGCCCACTTTTATATAGCTAGTTATTCAATACTCCATTTTGCGTGACAGGGGGCTAGCCCATCGCCGCAGCTATAGAGCAATGAATGTTTCCCCATGATGTTTTCCATCACCGTAAGAGCGTCCGTATAACGTAATCATCGTCATCATCCTCAGCCCATATCGACCCACTGCTGGGCATAGGCCAAATTCCAAATTCCAAATTCCAAATACGATTCTGCGGAGATTATAAAATAAAATAAATAAAAATATAGTTAAGTTCAAAAATTGTACATAACATCCTAAGCACCTATATTTGCAAATAAATATCTTTGACTTTGACTTTGACTAAAAATAGCCTTTATTTCCTCATTTAAAGGTACATAGAGGTAAGTACATTAATAATGTTAGTTATATTACTTTCAGTTTTAAGAATTTCATTTTATTCTATTGTTAGTAATTGTAAGTCGCTGCTAATCATGATCCCAATGATGGGCCTGACATCTATCACGATTCACTGCCATGCTTTAAATATAAGATTTTAAAATTGTTTAATTATTTTAGTTTCTCTTGCTATACATGCACATACAATATGTGCATTCTAAATATTAAAGAACCTTTAATAATTCATTAAATAAGTACTTAGATTTTTATAATTATATATTATATACTCCATTTAAAGTGTGTCAGTAATGCTGTATACACATGCTTTTGCAGACGGAAATGTTTGGTCTAATCTTAATGTTGTAATGTTTGTCTGCACTGCTGTTTTGTGTATCAATTAATAAAATAAAATAAAATAAAAAAGAAAGTAAGTTTTTTTAAATTTTAGTCTTCTTTTGGGGGCATCCATTTCTGGATGTAGGCCTCCTCCATCATGTGCCAGATCTTTCTGGATTGTGTCAGCCGAGTCCAAGGTTTGCCGGCGACATCTACCGATGTCGTCGCTCCACCTTCTGCGTGGTCAACCAGGGGGTCTCTTGCCATAGGCTATTTGATAAAAGCATATTTGGCATGTCCACGGAGACACTAAGAGTGATGACTAATATAAGTATTTTTAAATATAAACTTAAGAAATTGCTCACATCTAAAGCCTATTACACCGTAAATGAATATCTCTTTGACACTGTTTAAAGCACACCACTGACTAAGTACCTGAATCTCACCTGTTTTTATTGACTGATTACCTATCTGCATATTCTATAGTATATGGTATTAGTCAATAAATATTAATATTTGTATGCCATTGCGCGAAACATAGAGATACCACTATAAATGTATTCATAAGACCTTTGTACCTATGTTTTACAAATAAAGAACTATTCTATTCTAAAAAAATGTAGTACACGTTCCCTCCAGCGGTTGTCGCTGTGTCTTGCTACGTGTCCAGCCCATTTCCACTTCAGTGACGCCGCTGTTTTTAGGGCGTCCTGGATCTTCGTGTATTCACGAATATGTCGCGACTCTTTTTCCGGTATTTTAGCTTGATGTGTAGCATACTAGAAGTATGCGGGGATTATACCACCTTGTAATAATATTGAGTTAAAACAGGCTTACCCAATCAGGACGCTGTCCAATCCATTTTCAGCATAGGCGATGATAAATTCCCGGTAACCAAAGAATGCCGATAAAAACCCAACGTATCCCCAAGCGAAATTAAAAACTAGCGAGCAATTTTAATCCAATTAACGAGTAATAGTCGACTGGAAAAACCGTTTTCCCGTAACGGTAATTTTCCGTTTTTTACCCGTGTTTTTTCGCCCGGTTTTTTATGAAGGGTTTCCGATGGAAATATTTTCCGCACTGCGCTGTATATTGGGTTTTAGTAATTAGGTCGATACTCTTGGAGGTTGTTTGTTTCATGATATACACTATACAGGGTGGCATAGCTGCGGCGATCGGCTAGCCTCCTCTCACTCAATAGAGTGAATAACTGGCTAAAAGTGGGTACAACTTTGCCTCCACCACTCCGTATGGGAGAGGGCGTGACGCTATCGTATGTAACAGGGATATAGTCAAGTGTATTTGGTAAGATGTGGCGAGGACGCATAGATACATTTTCCATTGAAACACGAAACACTCACCAAATTACGGGCGGCGGGGGACGATGTAAGAGAGCTGTGATTGATCAGTCGCTGCGAAACTGTCTGGCGGCCCGTCATCGTACATAGGTTGCGTATGCGAACGTTTGTTGAATACAACAAACGTTTGGCGAGCCGCATTTCCCCGCAGGCGCAGTCAATTGGATTATGGTGTCTGAATCAAGTGTATTTTTTAAGATGTGGCCAGGATGACGACTTATGTGGTGTAGCGGTCAACGTTTAGTTTCACAAGGCGGCAGGATCCAAGTTCAATTCCCGGCCGGGGAGGAGAGCTGGGCAGTTTCTGGGTGAATATCTTTCAACAAGACAAAGTTTACCTGATATTTTTATATTTTTGTCAAAAAAATAATTGTTTCGATGAATGGAGTAGACTTGGATATATTGAAGTACACATTCAATGCAAAATCAACAACAAAAAAATGGGTTTGCAAAACACGCCGCACCAAAAAGCTAATATTAAAGTGAGTAAAATCAAATCAAGCAGGAAACGTTGCCTACCAACCTAAAATAAAATCATAAAATCATTTTATTAACCCATCAAGGCAAAGCTTTACAAAAGAATTTCTCTCAGCCAGAAGCGCCATTTTACAGCCCCCAAAAACTGAAATCGTTTTGAATAAAAATATGGGACAATAAAATCACTGAATTGTTTCAATTTTATTTCAACAGATTTGCGACGATTTGGCAAGTAATTATCTACAGAGAGCGTCTTGTTAGTGATAAAGCCATCCTAGGTTTGCTGGAAGAGATCTCTTATTAGAGATAAGCTCGCCTTTGTACATGTTTTTTCTAATTGACCGAGCGAGCGAAGCGAGCGAAGCGTCTCCGTTTCAGGTTTGGGCAAAAATGCTTTCGTATGTCCGGTTGTTCTCCTCTACAGGTCGCATTTATGAACCGATTCTCGTGAAATTTTGTGAGCAGGTTGGAAAAATAAATAGAATTTTTTACTCGAGCCAGTTTTTAGATTTTTTTCAAAATGGCGGAGATATGGGGTTTTAAAATGTAAAAAAATCGCAACAACCCAAACGGCTCGATGGATATTAACAAATGAGGTGTCGTTGGATTCGTAAAGACCATGAGAGTGAAACAGACCATATAATTTTAGTAAAAAGTCAATAGGTTGTATTAAAGATCGCGAAATGTAGTTTACAAAGTTATTGGTGCGGCTACTTTCATACTGCATGTACGTAACCAGGTACATTCATAAGTTTGTATGTGTTATTGAAAGAAAATTATTTGGGTTATTTTTTTATGTGTGTTAGCAGTTCAGCTTTCCCACCGACATACTCGCGAGGTCTACAGCTCACAGAGCCACTAGTATTAAGTGTCTGTATTATGTTTTCTGTGCAATAAGGTAAAGTAAAGCTCGCTTTAGTTTTTTTTCGCCAAGTTTCCATACTTTACGAACTGAGTATGCAGAACTAATACCTAAATGAGGTTTGTCTCATCAAATCAGCTTTTAAAAATAATGTCTCTAACAACTACCGAACTATAAAAGTAAAAGTAAATGTAGCCCATTAATGTCCCCACCGAGGGGCACAGGCCTTTACCCGGATCCGAGTAAGATTGAGCCATACTCCACCACGCTGGCTCAGTGCGGGTTGGTGGAGGGGTATTTACGACTACTACATACTACGAAGTAGTATAGTAGTCGGGACCTACAGCTTAACGTGCCATCCGAAACACGGAGTGTCCGATAATGTACTTAAGACAAATTAATCATCTCATTGGTACATGGTTAGCACCGGGATTCGAACCTGCATCTCTTGTGAACTATAACAACATTTCAATTCAATTCAATTATTTATTGATAAATAAAATTTAAAAGTCATTAATAAGCTTAGAATGTACTAATAATTACAAGGTTGATCAATACATTATGAATGATTTTGATTATAATATAATATAAATTAGATTTAATTTCACTAATCTTTATTATTAACATTATTGTGATTGTTATTTATTTGGTAGTATGTACATATTGCGATTAGAATTCATCATTTTTATGTGTAGTCCAATTCGTTTTATAAAAGTCATCTACCGAATAGAACGCATTCTCAATTAGTAGTTGCCTAACATCTCGGAGGAAGTTTCCTAACATTGAACATGTCTACACACTTCTGTAACACCCTGTATTCCAGTGTAGCCCGATTCCTAAGTGTGCACCTAACGTTATGTAAATATTACAAAAAAATATGTGATTTCAAGTAAATAAGGAAAATAGGCAATTCTTATGAAGAGGCAATATTCTGTTTCGCGAAATAAAACAAACAGAACATAATAATGTTATGCAAGGATATAAAACGTCGCACATGTTTTATACGGGAATTGCGACTTGAAAATGTAATAAAACAATATTAACAAAGTACATAAAACAATCACGGCTAAATGGCTATAACTAAAAACACTATAAAAACAACATGAAGTCGAGTTATTTTTGATTAAATAGGGATAAAATTACTCCTTGGAAGACTCACGTCAAAAGATTACTCGTAACTGCTTTAGGGACATCATTCCGAGCAACTTTCATTATGAAACCGATTTGATTAGAGCAACTTTATTTTTCACTTCCCAGTACATTTTGGCCTAAGTGGGTCAGCCGATTTGTATAGAGAAGTGAGAAATAAAGTTGCTCTGATTAAATTTGATAAATAACGAAAGTCGCTCAGAATGATGTCCTTAGCAAAGAAGTTTCTCATTTTGTGTTAATTCATTTACACCTTGTATAATTATCGACCCAGGAAGAGATGGAGTGATGAGTTGGGTCTATGGGATAAAGAGTGGAAGGAGACCGCTCAGGATCGAATAGAGTGGAAGAGGGGGAGAGAGGCCTTTGCCCAGCAGTGGGATATTGCAGGCTCATAATAATAATAATAATAATTATCATGACGTTGAGTTCCGGGACACCCTGATGTACCACAACAAAAAAAATGGCGTTCCGTTGTCCCCACCTGGGGGACAGGCAGGGTGTGGACAACGGGACTGCACCGTTTATGCAACCACCATCATGTGTATATGATATACGCGCAACCGTGCCTATGCCATTCCGTGTGAGAAATGGTGCCATTATCTATATTTTGTTTACGTAAACAGTAAACCAGGTAAACAAGGGAGGACATATTTATTGATACGGAACTCAAATAGACGTCCAGTTTTGGTAGCGCTGAATTTCCCTCGGCTACGTTTTTTAATGACGCAAATTCATGCCTCTCTTGGGTGGAAATCATAATATGGATGTGACAGATTTTCACTTATACCACAGATTAATAAAAAGTTAGGAACAGATTGGACACTGTACAAAACCATTCATGGTGTGTAACGCGGCGCCCGCACTTTGATTATTTACCTAAAAGTTGCCTCTCTTTCTGTCGCGTAACTCTATCTCCGCACCGTTTGCGGGGAGCGCCGGTGAGGCCTATGTACTTGTAGTTTTGTAGGTAATTTGCGGAGTGTCCTCGGCCTGCTTATGCCACCTATTTGCTTCTAAGGTCCGTTTTGAGAAACCAGCTCTGAAAGTTGACTTTGTTATGTCACTGTCGGCGGCCGATCGTAGAATCGGACACATTGATGTGCCGTCATGTGCCCCGCCATTTCAATATATGCCCAAGGAATCACTGGTCACATCATGATGTGGCGGGTTTTAACAAAAACATGTATTTTTAAAAACATTTTTATTCAGCACTACGTGATGTTCTTTGTCTTATACATGTCAAACGAACACGAAGACTGTTCGGGGGCTTCGCTGCGCTCGCCCTCTTTAGTCTTCACCTATTATAAGCTACCGCAGTGTTTGCCTTAAGAGATTTTATCGTTTCATGATATTTCACGTTTGGGCACACCATGAGTTGAGAATGGTTTATTATTATGGGCCTAATACCCAATAATATAGAGTATTGTCATTAAAGATTAAAGATTTCCTAATAACCAATTTGGTATTGGTCAAGGTAGTCCAACGACCTCTGTGGCGCAGAGGTTGTGGCTCTGCCTACCTCCGGGACGGGTTCGATTCCTGGCTCGAAAACAAAAAAAAAACCAGGGGCCTGATTCTGCAAGAGAAGCTAACCCATCACTGCAGCTGTGGAGTAATGGAGGTCATAGCAATGTCTATTTTTAATTACATAGACAATTAGGAATATCCACACTTTTCTTCCCCCTGAGCCCATCAAGGGTCGCACCAATTAAACGGATCGCGATCGTTCCGTAGCAGACAACGCGTGAAAAAACATAAAAAAGCGGAAAAAACCAGTGAACAAAACGTGAAAAAACAGTTGAAACTGTATCTAGAGCGACACCAATAACGAGGACTCTGGAGGGCTTGGACTAGCGAGGACGCGCGGGTTCGCCCGTGTTTTTTAATGTTTGTTGTAGATATTCAATTCAATTCAATTTAAGAATCAAACCAATATTCATTGTAGAACTGCTGGATAACTCGATTTAGGTAAAAAACGACTATTCGTTTTTTTTTTTTCATATAGTTCCTGATGACATGATGATCTTTTCAAACATAAATTTTTAGGAAAGGGACTATTTTATAACATATATTTTTTCTGGATTCAGGAAATGTCTCAATCTGCTGGAATAACTTTTATAGTTGGGCATTTGAGCTGGACAATCGCCTTAAACCTTACAGATAAATCATTGCGTTACAAAGGCTGTAAAAATACTTTACTTGTATAACTAGTTCTACACGATATACGACCATGCACTAGCTTGGTTGTGAATTTTACATCGATTTGCTGAATGCTTTCGTATAATTTGACAGGTAATGCGATTGTAATATTATATTGTAATTGTAACTGTGCTCAGATATTGGCGAATATCTTTCAAAAAGGGATAAGTATAGTTATTGAGGGAAATGTAGAATCGGGATCCGTAGCATGCCGAGTGCGGGAGGATTTCTCATGAAAAATGTGGGACAGAGA
Source organism: Argyresthia albistria (assembly GCA_963457715.1). Classification (NCBI taxonomy): domain Eukaryota; kingdom Metazoa; phylum Arthropoda; class Insecta; order Lepidoptera; family Argyresthiidae; genus Argyresthia; species Argyresthia albistria. The sequence continues at coordinate 8,441,875 of OY735277.1, read as the reverse complement.
CATGTAAATCATCTCGGTTCTTCACTCTCTTGCGTTGCAATCGCAACGCCAGCAGGGGAAGGCATGCTATGGGTGCAAGCTAAGTAACTTATATAGACGGACGGGCTTACGGGCGGTAGTATACAAAAATATTAATATTGTGTTGACGTTGACTAAGTAATATGTATGATTTTATGGTCAACAAAAATTTTGAATTGAATTGAATTGCTTACAATCCGCGCTACACCACAGATTAATTTGCAAATAGGGAACTGAGCCCACAGCACAATATAAAAAATGTACAGCACAATAAATAAGTTATACCTAGGCCAATAAGAGGCTCTTATTATACTACTGATGACTAATAAAGAGTAAAGGCCTACGCAAACCGGGACGCTATGGCAAGTTTTTACCAATGGACATTCAAACGAATCGATATAGAAATAAGACATAAATTGCTATGGTTTAAAATTATGCCGAAGCATACCGCGGGATGCTTCGGCATTATTTGAAAGCATATCAATTTACGTCTTATTTCTATAGGGATACTTTTGAATGCCCATTGGTAAAAAATTAAAATCCCTTCCATGCCGTCCCAGTGTGCGCAGGTCATTAGGGCTACACGGCTATGGAATGAGCTTCCCTGCACCATCAGGACAGTCCGTCACTAAATATCTTCAAAAACCGACTATAGAAGCACTATCTTTCACTTTCAATTTAGATATACATAATTGCTGGTATGTATTAGTGTATTTATATGATATTTATTGTTAAGCTGTATTTATGTAACTGTGTGTGTAGTCTATTTCTTAGCAATAGGTTCTTACATGTGTGTGTAATAATATGTATTATACTAGAATAGAGTCTTATTGTACGCGCAATTCTTCCCCCTTTACTATCATTTCCGTCTCCTACCCAACATGGTTTGCTGAAAGAAATCTCTTACTAGAGATAAGCTCGCCTTTGTACATATTTTTTAAGCTATTTTACTGTCATGTGAGCACAATAAAGAAATAACGAATTACGACTGTCTTACGGTGATGGAAGACATATTGGGCAAACCTTAATTAAATCATTATCCGTATTTTCCAATAAAATCATACTCAAACGTGTAACACCCACAAAAGACCACGATCTTTTGTTCTATTTCTTCATAGCTTTGAACTTTATCTCGATGTGGGTAGATTGGAAATCGCAGGGCGTGTGGCTTTGGATGGACGAGCAAGCAGTTATGAAAACTAAACATTTCACTAATAAATGGATTTCACTGATATCACCTCCATCAAGTCTATTCTCAATAGGCTACCGAGGCTTAATGATCTATTAGCAAAACCGCTGCGGTACTATGAAGTCATACCGCACAGTCGAACGTAACATAACATAGAGTCTACGGTGTGTGTGACTCATGTAAAGTCCCATATGCACCAGCTTAGTAATTATAATAGTATACAAAAGTGAGCTTAAATGCAAGAGATTTATTGTACTCAAATAAAGCTAGTAATGTGTTCATTATTTTGACAACCTCCTTCGACGTTTTGCCGCGGTACTCGGATGAGCCAGAAAAGGTGCCAGCAATTTCCTGTGAAAATCCATTACTGTCGTGTTTTAGCGAACAGTAATTACCTGTGAAATTTCATGATTTATGTAAGTTGTGCAAAAAGGGTTTATTCAGAATTTGGATTTATATTTGGAGCCTAAAAAAAACAAAAGATCGGGTTTTCTTCTTGCTATTTTTTCCACAATGTCTTGTGTTTCAAATTAATTGTGAAAAATGAGTTCTACAAGCGAAGAATCCTCTAATTCAATGTGTTAAACACCGCCGGACATTAAAATAGAAGCGGAATTAGTGATCATGAGTGTTTGCCGCCGAAGTCAGAGGAAAAATACAATCTAGCATACAAAAAGTTTGCGCAGTGGAAAATGGACAGAAAATTGAAGTCTTTAGCGGAAATCGATGGGAAAACGTTTTTCTAGCTTATTTTAGCGAACTATACAACGTGTAAATGAATTTATCATTCTGAGCAACTTTAATTATGAAACTGATTTGATCAGAGCAACTTGATTGTTCGCTTCCCAGTACATTTTGGCCTGAATGGATCAGCTGATTTGTATGGTGAAGTGAAAAATGAAGTTGCTCTGATCACATCGGTTTCTTAATGAAAGTTTCTCAGAATGATGTCCCTAACAAAGTAGTTTCTCATTTTGCTGAATTCATTTACACCTTGTATACAAGCATATTTCGTCTTCGCTACCCCATATGGGAAATGGCGTGACGTATAATGTTGTTTTGTCAAATATTCCCGCCTATAACCTCTCTACATGGTGCCACGTCCAATAGACTCGGTCTCAATCTGATTTAATGCGTTATGAATAATGAATTATGTATTAGTTTACCCCCACGGGCATCATTAGGTACAGCTGTTGCTTTAATTTAATTGGTAATTTCGGAAATCTCCGTTGTCTAGTGGATTACATGCTTCTATTTATTTATTTATTTATTATTAGACACGTCAACAGAATACATATTTTTACACTCAATCGAAATATTCAATGACAAATTCTGATATTATATTCCTTTTACAGACATGCACAACATTTACAGTTTGATCACGCAACAACGTTAGATATTTAAAAAATAACAAATATAAATTAAAAAAAATACACAATACAATATAATAAATTAGAAATTGAGTTTTCTTATAAATCAGGTAGTTAGTTTTGATTTAAATTTAGGTAGAGTGTCGTGGAAGATATCTAAATCGTTCTGACCAGCGCACAACATATTATATGAATTATACATTCGTGATAGTGGCGAGTGCGGGCCCAAGTTCGTTCTAACGAAGGATATACAGGTTCGAATTCCGCTGTATGTCGATTCTGTAAAATTCGAAAAACAACTCGCATTTCCCTTCGCTATCACTCTCACTTCGGATTTGTTTGACACTTTGAATCGTGTTGGAGTATACGAAGTTACGATTAGCTCGCCTAAAATTTTTCTACGTATGTACAGGGTGACATTTAATTAGCTGACCATTATTTTAGGGAATGATAGTACACACACCACCCATGGCACAAGACAGGAAAAGATGGACGGAGGTACTTGGAAGAGGCCTTTGCTAGAAAATGGGCGACTTTTAATCAGAGCAATAAAACCAAAATGCAGAAAATTAGTCATTATAAGAGGCTTTATTATTATTATTATTTGTACTCATCATTATGAACAACTTTCCTCAAGAAACATAGTCACAATTGAAAAAAAATTTTCGTCTCTCAATACATTGCCCCGACCAGCTGGTTTCAAGTTATTATTGGGAGACTCAAACTTTTTTTCCGTTTGCGACTATTTTATGTTTCTTAGGGAAAGTTATTCATAATGATGGGTATCATTCCCCAAAATATGGTCGGCTAATTTAATGTCACCCTGTTTTTGTCCTGTGTGCAATGTAGGCCAGGTTTACACCCTAGTCTCCTTGATGGATGGATAAACCTAGCCTACACTGTCTGGAAGATCCTTAAAACCCTCTCGCTCGCACATCTATTGTTCTTATTGTTAGTTTGATCCGCGTGTGTCTTAACGCGAACGAATCGATTAAACTGTTGCATAAAATTATTTAAGGTCAGTCAAGGAAGGAAATTGCAGTAATGTTTCCACGCTTGCTTTGACTGCTCTATGTAATGTGACGATATCTAAGCTGCAATAGCTTTTGTTGCCATTGCCATACATTAGTTGATCTAGCCATGAGTTTCATGACGTCATAGATTCTCGGAATTGCACAATTTAGTTGCCCGTGTGAATTACCTCGTTAATCTGCACTCTAACTGATTTACGCGCTCTAACGGTAACATACACACTTCGAGTTAATTTCCCTGGCACTGAGATATCAGCGCTCGATAGGCCCGATATCGCCCGATCTCGCCCGATCTCGTATCTCAGATCGGTCTCGCGGCAAAATGGCGCGACTTTGGCCAATCTTCTTTGCTAATACTTCAGCCCGGACGCGTAAACTTGTAGAGTCAGCAGAGAAAGCTTATAAAATAATGTCTTTTATTAGATTTAAGACACCGGGGTATGAAGAAAGCCAAGCGAAAGGGCTGCAGCTTTGCAATGAATTGTGATTTTTATTTTTCATCCGCATGGACAGGCAAAAGACTCCTGCCCGTCCAATTGCACCAATTCATATTTATTCCTCGTGTCTTTATATTTATGGTACCTTATTCACTTCAATTACGTGTTCTATTTCGCACACAGTTTTTCATTTAATATTGTAACAGTGTTTCAGCCACATAGCCTTTGCCCAGCAGTGCGACACTATTAATAAAAAAATGTGCAAGGTGTTTGCGTGATGCCAGCACTGTCCTGTTCCGCCGCCCGTACACCTTGCACAGCTTTTTATGAGTAAGGAGTAGAATACCTTCTATTATTATTTGAATAATACCAATAATAATACACACACAAGCTAATAAGCCCCGCATCATGGTCATGCGCGTAACGTCAAAGTTGTGACAGTGTCATTATGAACATTATGTATGGGAATAAGAGCTATAGTCGGTTTATTTCAGTTTTTATCTTAGCAAGTCCTATTTGAAAGGTCATTTTGCTATTTTCCGTGTCCCGATATCGAAACGGTTACCTGTTACTGTTACCCATTTCAGAAGAAAATATGTTTTATTAAAATCTATTAAATGTATGGAACTGTCAGGTACTACCATTCTGCGAGTTTTACCTGTCCTGTGAACTATCCTGTAATATTACAAAATATCAATTCATTTTCTTAATTAATGGCGGTCTGACAACTTAGGTTTTCGCCAATGTCACGTGTTTTGTAGATTTCACTGTATTTTAACACGTTTTCGAGAACCTAGTGGAACTGTATTTTGACTGATGTTTGACAGGTTCTTTTTAAAAAACCTGGAAATTTAAATATCGATTTGTTTCTCCTTAGCACAAACCGGGAAGATTGTGAAGGGCTGTAGATTTTATATAAGAAAGGGGTTAAAACACAAAATAACAAAATTGTTTTGCTTTTGCCGCGCTGTCGCTACCCGCGGCGAATTATCCGAGCTCAAGACGTTTAGCCCATTAAAGCCGCGGAGAGCGGGAGGGGGGGGGGGGGGGCTGCCAAGCAGATTGGAATTCCTCCCGAACACTCACAATGACAACTGAAAGTCTATCGAGTACTGAAAATAATAGAAACAAAAAGTAAACTTTAGATAAAACCGACTTCCACAAACCCTATTTGATTAGATTGAGTTTAATACAAACTGTAACCCCTTATCCCCCCCCCCCTGGGAGCCGAGTGATTCTGTTAACGTCACTTGCATACCTCACATCTGAATCCTCCGTTTGTTACTTGATTGGCATTCTAAAAACTCTGTTTATAAATCGAATTTTCACTACTTGCGCAGAGCTGGCAGCGAGTTGAACATTGAACGTGATTTTGACATGACGTAAGAAATGGCATTCGGTAACGGTCACTTCTACACTCACTTGGAACTCGAACATGATTCAAAGTATCAAACAAATTCAAAGTGAGATTTTGGAAGTGGGAGTGAGTGAATTTCACAGAATCGACGTACTGGGTGAGCTTATACTCTATTAATTCCCAGATCAAGACTTAATTCCATCAGAAACAGGTGTCACGTTATTTATTTCGTCACTTTATCACAGCTTCTGTTCATCGCTATACGTTCAAGGAATGCTACCGCATTGAAATCCCATTTTGTTCCCTACGACTACGGAAATAAGGTACGAAACAAAGGTGTAGGTTATTGTTATAAGTTCAGAATCCCATTAATAATTAATACAAAAGGGATGGTAAGGTAATAGAAAAACTGGGGCGCATTGAATATTTTATAAGTCAAGCAAAGCTACGTTATCACGTCGAGAAAAATATACTTATAAAAGATTATAAGCCTTTTCCCATACGGGGTAACAGAGGGACTGTTGCTTTTAGTACCTTTTAATTTTTAGGGTTCCGATCTTTAAAAGGAAAAAAATTAACTCTTATAGGATCACTTTGTTGTCCGTCCATCCGTCTGTCCGTCTGTCCGTCTGTCTGTCCGTGTATCACAACCTTTACATCGAGAACTCGTGGACGTATCAAGCTGAAATATATCAATTGCTCAAGTGTGTGGTCGCATAGAACTGTGAAAAAATCAAACTTCTAGGTTAACGCAAGCGAACGCTACGACACTGGGAGGCTGTAGCGGTACGGGACTTGAGGCCCAGGTGAGAGTGTTTTTGGAATCCAGAGCGAGTGAAGGATTCCTGATTTGAATCCCGAGTGCAATGGATTTTTTTTTGTCGCAATTTTTCCATCGCTATTTTAATATCGCTGAGCTGTGAATAATTCGTAATTCGTAAATTCTTTATTGTGCTCACTTGACATAATACACAGATAGCTTGTAACTGAAAAAAAAACATGTACAAAGGCGAGATTATCTCTAATAAGAGATTTCCTCCAAAAAACATGTTGGGTAGGAGACCGAGATGATATTAAGGGGAAGAACTGCGCGTACAATAAGACACTTTAACTTAACTAGGTTACTTTCAAGGATTGTTAGGATTAATCGATACGCTCGCGTTAACACATACGCGTGCCAAACTAATAATAGTGAACAAGTACTTGGTAAAGTCATCCTTTATTTCACAATTATCTATAGATAGCATTAGCATAGTATAGGTCCTGGATGAACACAGCCAATTAAGCAATCGTGTTCTAACGGAAAGCACCATTAATTTTCGAGCCCACTCTGAAAGCCCGAAGCATGCCATGAAAGTCCTCTAGTAGAAGCTCAAACAGCTTTCGTTTAGGACAGAGTTTGAAAGCTACGTTTATGCGTTTTCAGACGAACTGTTTTGCAAGTGAGTTTCGGGACTAGAGATGTTTATTTTAATGTACTTAAAATTAAGAGGGAATTTTAGCTACGAAGAGTAACTGTTTACTCGAGAGTATCTTCTACTTTTTCATAGAATGACCTCGTTTTGAACTGTCATTGTCATACAAATTATCCCCGGGATAGTTATTTTTGCATAACATTTTGTTTGTACAATCCAGCTAAATGTGATAACTGTAACTGAAACAGAAACAGCAACGTCACAAAGATGTTAACATCCAAGACCTTGGAATTTTTGCTTCCTCTTTAACCAAGATTCAAACCCGGGAACTCTCGCTTGGTAAGTACTGCCTCGACCTCAAGACCACTGTAGGATTTTAACTTTAGGAGGAACTGGCTCAGAGAGAACTGGTGGAGGAGTTTTTTGACTACTACATACTACAAGTATCGTAAAGTAGCTGCCACCTGAACATATTATCCGAACACGGAATGAATAAATCTGATTGCCACAGGTCGGCTTAGAATTTGTATCTGCTGCGTGAGAAGAAAGCGAGAAAACCCACTAGACCACGGAGGTCTGTTCTCCAGGGTAACCCTCCTCGTCTGAGCTAAGCCAGAGTTCAACACAGCAGATGGACACAGAAGCCGCCTGTGTGAATAGTACTATTGAAACTATGTTTCGAATTTTCGAAATTATGTTCTCTATTCATGAGGCGACCTGCGCCGGGCTCGCAAAGGTAAAGGTGAGTCAAGTTGCTCCGACACCAGAGACGAAACAAAAACGGCGCGGTTTTTTTTGGAGGAAGATGAGGGATAGAGCTATGCTATAAATAAAGCTCTGTCTCGCGACCAAACCTTGCTGTGCTGGATGAGATTATTATCATTAACGAAACGGCCACACATCGGATTAAGTAGAAGGGGTGCAAGCTTGAAAAAAAATACTGAGGTATTGGAAACCACGTATTATCGTTCGACATCCGCGGCTTCATGTTGAAAAGGAAAATGACGTTCGGGCTTATTTTAGAGACTCCAAATACTTACCCGGAAAATGAAGTAGGTACTGGTGTAGAGTGTCTTAAAAGTCACGGTGTATACACCACCTAATTTATCTTTATGTTTCATTGTTAACTCTTTTTTTATATTTATATATATTTTTTTTTGTTTTTGTAAACTGGCATCTCCAATTCCCCAAATATTTAAATAGTAGTAGTTATATTACAGAGCCTTATATCTGGAAGAGCCCTGACCTCTGAAATACAGGTGATAAACCTAGCTCAGGGGTCAAGGATCCCTATATTATGTAACTACATATGTTTGTGTTAACTAAATAAATGTTTAAATGTTTTTTTAAATGTTTAAACTGGTGTGTCGGCAGTTTTCGGGGCCGCGGCCAGGGCAAACGAGGTTTAGTGGTCAGTCAACTTTGGCTCGGCTCTCGCAGCTCGGCTCGCGGCTCGGCTCGCAAGTGCATGGTCGAAATAGAAGCTCGACGCTACGAGTTTAGATTTCTCCACCATTGAAGTTACATAGTAGAAGGATTTACGACTATAGTAGACACGTAATGTAAAGTAACATTCCGCGAACTACAAGCCTCTGAATGCTGCATGAGTATTGACTGTGGAATTAAGGTGAGAATTTCGGCTATGTTTATCTTTTATTATTATTATTATTTTATTATTATCATAATTAATTTCAGACTATATAGTCCATAGTATTAGTAACAATATCTTAAAGTCTAGTGTTAGTAACAAACATAAATAAAAGTTAGATTGTAGCGCTTTTACTTTCCGAGCGAGAGACTGACACGATGAAGAAAATATTTATCACTTTTGACGTGACAACGTCTTATAAATTGGTTTGCCGGGTGACACTTCAAGAAACTGCGTTACGCTCCGCTCACGTTATGCGCTCACAATGAGAGCGAGTGAGAGGCACGCGTCCCTTCCACTCGGGCATGGTTAGCCCGCCTAAGAGCGAGAGAGACAGACATAAAAAGTGAAAGGCACGCGTCCCTTCCACTCGAGCACAGTTAGCCCGCCTAAGAGCGAGAGAGAGAGAGTGAGAGAGATAGGCATACACACCGGTTCATGTCTTGCGCTTCTATTTCGCTTAGGCGCCTGCATACAAGTTTACACGTTGCCAGTTAATTGTAAAACAATTGTGTAGTGATAATGTGAAGGTAGTTTCGTCCATCGCAACAATTCAAACAGCAAAGGTAAATTATTAATTTCAGACTGATAATATAACATGATGAAATAAATGACTAAGACATAAGTGAATAGGTTATGTTGTAGTAATCACAATGTTGTGGTAGTTTTCAATCAAAAAAGTAGTATAAATCGTTTCTCAACCAATAATAATTTGTTTAACTTGAAAAAATGAGCGCGACTTGCTATGTAAAAAATTGAAATAACAATGTTTAACCTCCAACCTGTCAAATCGAAACTTTCAAACATTCAAACCGAGACGACCAATCACTGCGCAAGGTAGTAAGCGCGCGATTTACAAATTCAAAGATCAAATGTGAATTTGTTTTCTCCTTTTAAAAATAAAATTGGGTTAATATGAAATTCAGTGCGAGATTCTTTGTATAAATTAATGTTTTAAATATAATTCTTTGTATAAATAAATGTTTTAAATTGTTACTATTATTTCATCCTTCTTCCTACTATACGAATGAATATTCACATTAAAATTATTTTACCACTCAAAGTCGTTGTCACGTAAAACTTTCGCCCGTATACCGACTTTACAGGCAACCAATTTTTTTGTAAGTTATTTAAACATATTTGTTTAAATATATTGGATTTCCTAGTGTAGGTACCTTTCGACGGTGTAAATGTCCGAATCGGATATCAATTAAAAAGTACCTAATTGATAAAGTACCCACTGATGATAAGGTATGGAAGTTTTTACAAAAAGGAATCGTCAAAGGCAATTGTGTTGTTTTTTGCAAATCTTCTTTAATATTTTTTTATTTTTTCATTTTACTAACGAACCGCCTTTGTCCCTTTGTCACCGCATTTGAGAAAAAACTCTATTAACTATTTAAATTGAAAAGTTAAATATTCATAAAGTAAGCGGGAAGCAATCAAAAGCACTAGTTTTTAGGGTTTCGTACTAACAACAAAACCCTCCAAACTCCTCAGTTCAGTACCTAATATCTGGGAAACGAGCTTTGCTCGGTGGTTGGTGGTACAAACACAATAAACATTATAATTCATATCATCAGCAAGAAGGTTGAATAACAGATGATGAACTTAGATTCGACCTTATTTGAACGAAACCTTTTTGTGTGAATTTTCCGAAGACGCGCCAAATAGTGTCACGTGATCTGAGGCCGCAATGAGTTAACTTACTTTTTGATTGTCATTGGAATTTAAGCCTTATTTTGATTATACTAAAGTGAAATTGTCAATCCTATTGCACGGGTATGAGAAAAGCATGAAAATTGGAAATAACGCGATTTTTCAGTTATGATATGAGACCCATATTTTTTTTATCCCCAAAAACCCCTAGCCTTTATTTAGAACTCAAAACATAATATATCGTTACCTACAAATATTCCTTGTTTAAAGGTAAAGGGCTACCGCTCGGCTTCGCCTTGCGGTCAACAATTTTGAATACTGGTGTGTGTATACCGTTCATCATATCACAGTACCAATTAAATCTATTACAAGCTTGAATCGATTTTGAGTACGACAAAAAAACAAACATCCGGACGAATTGTAAACCTCCTCCTTTGGGAAGTCGGTTAAAAAATAGAGAACCAAACTAACGACTGGTCCAAACAATGTTTTTTTTTTTTTAAATCGGTCAATAACAAAATACCAGTTTCGAGGTAACAAGCATAAAAAATAATTTTAATAACGATTGAGAACCTATTTTTTTTTAAGTTGGTTATACAGAATATTATAAAGAAGGAGTATGTATATGTATTATGTTTATATCATAGCCATATCGTCGAATCGGCCATATCATGAAACAATGTTTAAGGGCAAATGTTTAATGTTTAAGGGCAAACACTGCGGCAGGCTAGGCGATGACTGGTGATGACTAAAGGGGGCGACTACTCCGAAGCTAGGCGATGACTGGTGATGACTAAAGGGGGCGAGTGCTCCGAAGCTAGGCGATGACTGGTGATGACTAAAGGGGGCGAGTACTCCGAAGCTAGGCGACTCCGAAGCTGGGCGATGACTGGTGATGACTAAAGGGGGCGAGTGCTCCGAAGCTAGGCGATGACTGGTGATGACTAAAGGGGGCGAGTACTCCGAAGCTAGGCGACTCCGAAGCTGGGCGATGACTGGTGATGACTAAAGAGGGCGAGTACTCCGAAGCTAGGCGATGACTGATGATGACTAAAGGGGCGAGTGCTCCGAAGCTAGGCGATGACTGGTGATGACTAAAGGGGGCGAGTACTCCGAAGCTAGGCGACTCCGAAGCTGGGCGATGACTGGTGATGACTAAAGGGGGCGAGTACTCCGAAGCTAGGCGATGACTGATGAAGACTAAAGGGGCGAGTGCTCCGAAGCTAGGCGATGACTGGTGATGACTAAAGGGGGCGAGTGCTCCGAAGCTAGGCGATGACTGATGATGACTAAAGGGGCGAGTGCTCCGAAGCTAGGCGATGACTGATGATGACTAAAGGGGGCGAGTGCTCCGAAGCCCACGAATAGTTTTCGTGTTACTTTGACATGTATAACGTAGTGCTGAATAAAAAGACACAATATGTTTTCATTAAAACTCGCCATATCATGATATGGCCAATTCGACGATATGAAATGAAATTAAATGAAATGTTTTATTTGCCTGAAATGTGGTACAGTAAGGTGGTAATCGTAATGAGCTCTACACATTTCACCTGTCCAGGTATGCAAAATTTGTTTACTTAAATCTAAAACATGTCATAATTCAGCCCGATCTCACGGCGGAACCCTTCGTTGAAAAATCTGACTCGCACTTACCCGGTTCGTCGCAACTGCACCGGACAGATAGTTATTCAGTTCTCTTTGATAATATTACTCGTTTGAAAGCTGTTTTCTCCATGAATTATTTAATCTGTTTAAGGATGGGTTTGCAGAATTTAAAATAAAAAATATGAAAATTTAGCACAACATCGCGAGGAAACCTACATTAATACTGTGGCCTACACGTTGTAAGTTTGGTCGGCCTATGTCCTTATGAGAGTATACCGACTAAGCCCCTGCCACTCAAATGCCTGGTTATGAGTGGGGTCAATTGTGCCACCCCGTATTAGAAAATACTTGTTAAATTTTGATATGTTTATCAAGAAAAAGCTAACAACAAATAAACAAATTAATTGCTGCAGTCTCAGTTTTGCTCTTGTTTTGCTTGGTTGTAAAGCTGATCCATTGTTATTTCATTTCAGGTTTTACACTTGCTGCCGGGAAAACGTGCAAAACTTTCCGTACGGAACAATAGGCCTTGCGAAACGAAAAAAAAAAAGATTTTTCGACTAACGTGATTTTTGGGTATGCTTTCCTCGCTTTTGTTCGTAACTTTTGTTGACGCTCATCGATGGGAAATTAGGGAATATAAATAAAAATAATTTCATTTACCAATTCCGTTGCCATGTTTAGGAGCGAGCGTTCATTGGGTATTAGGTTTGTCTGGTCATACAAAATATTTTTTTATGTGCCGTTTGGGAGGTACATAATGATTTATAGGTAGGTACAGTGTACATCTAAGTTTGAGCGATGACTTAGTGTCTTCATTTATGTTAGTTTCCACGAATTTAATTTAATGGCATATAATATTATTGTGTTTGTGTCCCCACACAATCGCAATCCATGCATCTCGCCATCTCGCCAGTAATCGTAATAAAAATCGGTCAAGTGCGAGACGGAATCTCACAAGAAGGGAACCGTACCATCGTACAACACAACTTAAGCACTCAAAACAATAAAACAAAACAAAAAGAAAATTATAAACACGTCTCTTGTATGGGGACCCCCTTTAATTTGTAATATCTCTCGTATTTCAGTAGTTGTTGTTGTTGCAGCCATAGATATAAACATTCAACTTTCTAGCTATTACGGTTCGTGCTCTAGGACCCGCTGACGGTCGGACGGATGGACGGACAGACGGACAGCGGAGCCTTAGTAATAGGGTCCTGTTTGGTACCCTTATAGTACGGTACCCTGAAAAGCGACCCCATATTCTTGCCTGTTATTAAATAAGAAAAGCATTACCAATTACTACGGAATATAATATCCCCAAGAAGAAAACCGCAATACTAAGTGATTGAGGAAGGCACTACAGAGGCATTAAATTTTCAAATCCAATCACTTGCCTGTAATCGAAGTGTGTCACAAGGTATAGGAGTAAGCGAGCATCAAACTCTTGAAAATTACAGATTGATCAAAACCGTCATTATAAATATAAATGAATAATACCCTGTTTCGTGGGGACCAGAAACAGTGACATCACAAACATGTAAACACCCGAGACCTGGGTTTTTTTTGTCCCCAGCAGGGATTCGATCCCGGGACCTCTCGCATGGTAGGCAGATGCGCAACCGCAGCGCCACAGAGGTCGTCTTTTACATTATAATCAAACCCTATCTTGGATGCTTTGTTTAGATGTTTGTGAGTCGCTGTTTCTCGTTCCCACTAAAGAAAAGAAGGTATCCTAGTGTGGGGCCAGAGGCAATGTATGTGTTGGGACGTAAATACGCTGGAAATAGTTTCATAAGACGTGCTTGCAAGTTGTACAATGATAAGTTAGTAAATATAGATATATTTAGTGAATCTCTTAAACGCTTCAAAAGTTTAACTTTGGAGTGTCTTTCAAATTGTTCTGAAAATCAAACTGAACAGGTATGAAATTTTTAACTTTCTTTTTATGTATCATGCTTTTTTGTTATGTTGCTTCTTCATCATTATTATTTTTTTGATATTTAAACTATTGTAAAAGATGTTTTTACTAAATTAGGAAACTGTAGGTCTATGTTTTATAAAGAGTTTATGTATTGTATACAAATATGTAAGACTGTTTGTTTCTGAATAAATAAATTAAAATTAAAATTAAATATAGTATTTATTTATAATGGGTTTATTTATAACAGGTATGTAGATTTAAGACATCTTCACGCTCCTACTCGGACCACTCACTATTTCCCCTGAAACCTGCTCTATACCTAGTTTATTAGTGTTACGAGACTGTTTAAACAGGTTTAAACTAAGCGATTGATTTTTTTTCCTGCCGTCAACCTTTACAGGGTTCCGTTAGAGAAACAAGGAACCCTTATAGTTTCGTCAAGTCGGTCTGTCTGTCTGTCTGTCTGTCTGTCTGTCTGTCTGTCTGTCCGTCCGTATGTCACAGCAAGTTTATTCCAAAATTATTATGACTACACAGTTGAAACTTTGTACGTAGATGTATTCTGTAAACCGTTTTACGATTTTTATACAAAAATTTAAAAAATAATATCTTAGGCGGGCTCCCCATACATGGAACTGACCTATATGTGTGGGGTGTTTATGGATAGGTCTTGAAAAATGACGTGAAGGTTCCTAAAACCATTTTTCCTCAAAGTCAATCTTTATTAGAGACATACCCTTCCAAAGTGGAAATAACCGGCCAAGTGCGAGTCGGAAACGTCTAACGAAACCGGTCCGCAAGTCGGACTATTTTGAAACTGACGATATTTTTTCTCTATGGCTAAGCATTCAAATTTACGCTTGCTAGCTATCTTGTTTCACCGGCAACACATTTCAGTAGGTTAGAAAGAGCTCTAGTATTTAACGACCCGTTACATCAAAATAAATAGGCGGGAACTCCTAACCGAAATGTGGCATTCAACAACTTGCGCACAGTCGATATTGTTGTCGGCGGCCGATCGTAGAATCGGGCACACCATGATGATATTTCCCCGCAATTTCATGATATGCCCAAGCAATTACTGGGCACATCAACGATGTGGCGGGTTTTAACGAAAACATGTCTTTTAAAAAAATTCAGCACTACGTGATGTTTTTTGTGTAATACATGTCAAACGAACACGAAGACTATTCGGGGGCTTCGCTGCGCTCGTCCTCTTTAGTCTTCACCTAACGTTTCATGATATTTCACGTTTGCGCATCATGATGTGCCCAATTCTATGATCGGCCGCCGACATTGTCCTCAGTACTCATGCAATTCCGCCATTTAAACTTCCACCATCATTCAATAAAGGCTAAAATCACCGTGCGGCTGTTAAGCAGTACCTGACAGTACCCGACCGTATTAAATCGTCGGATTACTCCAACCATGATCTACTACGTCATCGGAGACGATCACCAATCATCGTCATCGATGATAATACAGTCAATATACGATAATTTTGCAGATAAAAAGCACCGCAGAATGGTAATGAGCCTGACAGTTTCATACATTTGATAGATACTTGATAGGTAAATCAATAGACATAGACATAGACATCATTAATTATTGATAATTGAATTACATTCTAAGGACATAATGTTCAAGTCACTGTCATTGACATAAACACTGTCAGATCTTTGACGTTACGCGCATTACCATTCTGCGAGGCCTACCCCCGGTTTCCCGTACAATAACAGCCTGCTAATCGACTGTTAGACGGCTGTCACATTTTTTTCGTATGCAGTTCTGACAGCTGAAATTGATATCAGTAGATTAACAGATTAAATTTACGAGAAACTGGCGGCTATAGTGATATTAAGAATTCCGTTGTCCAGCCGGTCTCCTGCTTCTCCAGCATGAGATGCAGGTTGGAATCCCGGTGATGACCATGTATCAATGAGATAGGTTATTTATACAGACATTTGTAACGGATACATCGTGGGGAAACCTTCATTTCGTCTTTTGCCGCCACTGCCGGCCGCCACGGTGCCATTGTTGGTGGCAAACATCAAATCGCATACATTTTCTAAGTGGGTCAATGTCCGCTATTGCCATGTTAAAAAAATCTCACTATAGCACCATGTTTATTAGGAAAAGGCATGACGATTGTTTCTGGTTCCTACACAACATAGTACCCTAGTGTGGGGCCAGAAGCAATGTGCGTGTACCTATTAATGTTTGTTCATAAATGTTAATGTGTAAGAATCTTGACGACCTCTGTCGTTCAATTCCCGGCTGGGCAGAAAACAAAACACAAAACCCAGGTCTTGAATGTTTACATGTTTGTGATGTCGATTGTCGCTGTTTCTGGTTCCCACGACACAGTGTATCCTAGTGTGGGGCCAGAAGCAATGTATGTGTGTTAATGTTTGTTTCTAAATGTTAATGTGTAAGACCCTAGGCTGACTGTGTCTTAACAGTGACTGATCATTGAACAAAATACCTTTTGCCGTTTAAACACCCAAAAATAACTCTTAACACCAAGGCTGTAAGACCAGAAGAGGGTAGTTAAATATAGTGGGTTGTACTAGTAGTTTAGGTTAGTGCGTTTTGAACTTTAGTCCTTATCACAAGCGAGGTAAGGCCTGGAATGGTAATCTAATGTCGGTAAGGTGGAGTGCTGAGGCATTAATATTTCAAATTCAATCTACTAGCGATCCCGATGCAGTGAAGGCTGTAATTTATGCTGGTAGTACAGGTAACTAGAAGTTACTAGAATCTTTGTAAAATATAAGTACAATTGCTTTGTCTTAGAAAAGGTCTCGGCGGGGCGCGGCGTAACGAAATCCGGTAGTTTCGGTAAAGGTATGGCGTAGCAGTACGCCAGTACTATTACTTATTCTGTGGTAGCAGTGTCTATAGCGAGAATGCGGATTACAAGAAATGGAAAAATTACGGGTGATTGGATTCAAAACAATAAAACAAAAAGAAAAATAAAAATAAAAAAGATTATATTTGAACTCACGACCTACGGATTGAGGGCCTACAACATACCGGGCTAAGCTACCACAACGATGGGGGTTGACGCGAAATATACCATCCTATTGAAATGCGTGGGTGTATCAAAACAAGTCTAAGTCTCTTGATCTCTCGTCTTTCAGTATTTGTTGTTGTTGCGGCAACAGATAAACGCATTCTGTGAAAATTTCAACTTTCTAGCTATTACGGTTCGTGCTCTAGGACCCGCTGACGGACGGACGGACGGACGGACAGACGGACAACGGAGCCTTAGTAATAGGGTCTCGTTGGGCACCCTTTGGCTACGGTACCCTAAAAAATAACTTCTTAAAATTCGAACGGCTCGGGGCGGGCGGTAGAATTTATAATAAGAATACGATCCTACCGGCCAGTGTTAACTCGTAATCCGGGATTTAAAAAGAGAACATGAATTATTCATTTGAATTTCATGAGAAGATCTGTTGAAATTAGGAGTGAGAAAATTCAGCGTAGCATATTTTTGAAATTCAACTAAAGAACTCATTTCGAACTTTTTTTGGTCAGTTTTCCACTTTGTTGGCTGATTTAAGGACTTAAGCAATGAGATGAGTTATACATATCCAGTGTAATTACCGTTCAAATAAAGATATAAACCGTGGTTAGGAAACATTCATATTTCCAAAGGTTTTGCACAAAATTGATAAAATACAACTGCTGAAAATATACAATTCTGATATTGTCAAGTCATTTTGTACATAATGCTTCAACTTCAGACTTGTTCTAATATATTTATTTGATTACCTTGTGCACAGCCCAATTGTGTATGCTTACATAAATAAATACTTTAATACGTATTTTTACATAAGGGGTGGAAGAGGCACATTCGCACCAATGTTAAAAGATGCACCAATTTACTACACCTTATGCAAGATTTTTGCCAGTTTTGCGCCTTTTTGGTCAGTCAAGAGCACTTTTAGGGTACGTAATTTATTTTTAATTGGTCAGCTGCCAGCATTTGCCTTTTGCAATTCAAATGAACGCGCGTTAGGGTGAAAATTGGAATAGGGCGGGAAATCATGAAAAAATAAATAGAATATTTATTTATTACGCGCCGAATTGAGGCTGTGGATCAGGTAAAACTAACGGTGATGGGCACGACAGCATGATAAATAGAGTATTGCTGGCAATAATGTATGTAAGTATGCATGTTGTCTTATGACTGTGACCAGTAAATATCAATATTTTTTTAAATATTTTTTTAATCTTTTAAATACTATCTTTTGAAAGCTTGATGATATTATGTTTTAAAGAATTAAGACGGTGCCCTAGGCAAAAACAACCTTAAGCAAATCACAAATCGCTCGGAATGATGAGTATTATTGCTGTACGTTTTTTCACTAGCTTGTTTATCATGAGTATCAGCGTGACTTTGCTTTCCTATAAACGTTATTTTATTAATTTTGTTCGATAGAAAAGTCTCCTGAAGTTGCCAGAAAATCTGTCTGTCACAATGTTTTATTTTACAATTTCGCACCGCATCTGAATTTGTGTTCTTGTTATTTATCTAATCATTATAAAATGGCACAGTATGTTCCTCAGTTAGACTTGCTTAGCTTGGCTTTAATCTTTTTTTATTTTTTTATTATTCTCCTTTAAAAATAAGTTAAGGATGAAATTTGAAGTTCTGATTGGCTAGGGCTCGCCCTTAAGGGAAATGTCTATTTTTTTTATTTTTTTTTCTTTATTATCCATGTTACAAAATGAAATTTATTAAAAACTAAGTTTACGGAGCAATCACAGAAACCTATTTGGTTTATGCGTGATCTCTGTCGCTCGTTCCAGGGCAATGAACCCTCTGACGCATGTTTTATTGACCTGTCTCAATGGAGCACAGCAGATACATACTTAATTTATTCAGGATTTTTGGTATCTTTAGTTGTAAGTATATTGTTATTTGTTCTACTTGCTCCATCGAGGCGGATCCTTACATATTAACTAATTTTCTTATATTTATATTTCAGTTATAGTTGTTTCTACTCCCAGATTTGTGAGCACAAACAACTAATACATACTTACACTTATACTATTATTATATAATCCAAGGTATTCTTAGCAATAGGGTTTTATGCATGTGAGATTAAATAATGTACTATGCGCAGTTCTTCCCCTTACCCCTATTATCTTCGTCTACTACCCAACATGGTTTGCTAGAAGAAATCTCTTATTAGAGATAGAGATAGACATAGACATAAGTTTATTCACTGAAGAAAACATGGGTACATCGACAGGCAATTGTAGAAGTAAACACGTAAGTATTTTTCGAAACAGAAGAGATCAGAAGATAATGTACGCATGCCTCGCCAGTGAAATGGATCCAACTCAGCATAAAACTGCAACAAGACTGCAGCGCTGATTTTCAGTCGAAACCATTTGATATCCGCGCAGGCATCTCTCAACGATATAATGAAATATAGGTGCAGGTATAAGCTCGCCTTTGTACATGTTTTTTCTACCATAAGCAATCTTTACTATGTCATGAGAGTACATTAAAGAAATTACGAAATTACGAGAAATCTTCAGGGAATTTTAGGAAAGTAATGGGGAAAGGGATCTTTTGCAAAAGTGACCCGAAAGCCAAAAGTATAATTTTATTAATAACTTCAACTAGATTTTATGTATTTTTCGATGTAAATAAACTTTAGTAAGTAGAGCAACAGCTACAGTTGTTTAAACGCATTTGACTTGAAAAGCTATCAAATTGGGAAATGGTAAAATAGATCTATTAATTAATGGATCCTTGAATTTCAACATGTTTTCAAATTGAATTTATTTAAATAACATAATTTCGGTAAAAGCAGAGATGCGACTTTCTCATGCACAAAATAAGCGTTTCCAATTTCCTGTTTTCCTGCTCCAAATGACAATTAACCGAAATGTTATGCAATACTGATCAAAAGGTTCAGGCGCAAACTCAGAACAATTACGATTGGAGGCCCCTTCCCATTACCTAAGGTCATTATAGTGTATCTAATATAACAAGCAACGTGACAGATGTCAATCTTAGCCTGTTAGTGAGGGGATATTGCTCATAAAAATAGATTAATCAAAAGAATCGATATGTGACAGGATTATTTGATAAGTCGAATTTTCGCGAAAATTAGGTAATTTTAGGTTAGTGTTTTAGCAAAATCCCTAGAATTTCCGCGAAAATCCCTAGATTTTTTTCGAAAATTCGACTTATCAAATAATCCTGCCACAGATACACCGTTTAAACATTTTTAACTTGACAACTAACCTAAAACTTCATCAAATCCACTTTTTAAACACTAGGGATGTTACCAAAACAATCGGAAATAATCGAAATTGTTTATTCAGTTGAACTAACAGAAGAGTTGTTATCGCCATCCCTGGTATCAGCACTTAAAGATATTATTATTTAGATTCTGCGAAATTTCAGGTTAGCTGTCAAGATGCCTGTTATACTGGATAGGGTATAGCTTCCAATTCACACAGGCGGTATCTTAAGCAGCCATTATAAAGCCACTTCAGCGGATATTACTGCAAAGGGTTAGAGTAAAAATGGCATCTCCATTCTTAAACCTCATTGGTATTATACTCAAAGTTGCGGAAGCAATTTGCATTCAGGAAAGCTTGTCGTTTTGCGTCTTTAAGGGTTAGAATAGAAAATAAATGAATTTCACAAAGCTTACGTCACTGAAAGATAAGCGGGACTAGCAAATAGTCATCTGCTTTCATATTAAGTTCACAGTAGAAAAAAAGTTAAGTATACGAAGAGACGAGGCAAGCAAGTATTCTCACGCAACACAACTAAAAAAAAAAGGTCAAGTGCAAAGTACAAAGGTTGCATACGTTGAATACAACTAATACTTGGCGAGTCGCATTCCCCCGCAAACGCAGTCAATTGGATTTAATATAGTCTCTGTATACACATGTCACTATAGTCTCTGTATATACATTATTATAGAATTGCCATGTTTCTTTATTACATTATTTAAAGTACTTAGTTTTTCTTCAAGTTAATAACGTCATAACGACATGTAAGTATGTTATCCTAGTGTGGGGGTCATATTTAATCTCAGTCCCAACGCTCATCGACCAGCGTTACTTCAGATGAAGGTATAAAATTTGCAAAAAAAGCGCGAGCTCTTCGTCTCATTAACTTCTACGGACGCAAATTAAACTGTTCTGGAGTTAATGAATGGCCGGTGTCGAGAGGAAAGATGGTGGATGGATATGGTATTTTGTATTATACAAGGTGACATTTAATTAGCTGACCATATTTCGGGGAATGATAGTACCCATCATTATGAACGACTTTCCCCAAGGAACATAATATGGTCACAAACGATAAATTTTAGGGTCTCCCATCTTCGATCATAATATACCCATAATATATGATCGAAGTCTTACACACACACACACCCTCATACACACCCTTACACACCCTCTCACACACCCTCGCACACATAGACACACCCTCACACACCCTCGCACACATAGACACACACACACACACACACAGAGACATACAGCATACACGAATACTGGGTAAGCAGTCAAATTAAATTACTCGTACTTAGATAAATTGAAAATAGTCGTACAATATGCAAGCTTATCTCAAGAGGCGATGTGTAAGATAAGATAGGATAATTTAAAATCACTGAAGTTGAGCTGAAGCTTCCACTCGCACTGTAAAATGGGTCCTGGCAGAATTACCAGCGTTGCGGTTATCTGCAACACATGCTGAGCCAGGGCCTATTCACTGTGGAATATGCACATGTATAGTTTCTTTCTATATATTTTTTTAAGTTTTGTAAGGATCTTTATTGTATTTGTGTGTATTCTTACAGTGAATAAATGGATTATCTATCTATCTATCTATCTAATATTTGTTCTTGTCAATGTTATGTAAATGTTGTCTATGGGTCTACGCCTGAAATAAACAAATTTAATTTAATTTAATTTGTTGGTTGAGCGGCAACAGGTATACACGTTCTGTGAAATTTTCAACTTTCCAGCTATTACGGTTCGTGCTAAAGGGCCCTCTGACGGACTGATGACGGACGGACAGACAGACAGCGGAGGCTTAGTTAAAGGTGGTTTTAGGGTCCCTTTTTCACCCTTCGCGTACGGAACCGTAATAACCGGCCAAGTGCAAGTCGGACTCGCGCACGAAGGGTTCCGTGCCATTATCTATAAAAAACCGCAAAAAAATGTATGGGAGCCCCCCCCCTAAATATTAATTTAATTTTAATTTAATTATTTATTTTTTAAGTAAATACAATACTCAACATACTGTGAACATTTTAAGCGTCTACCTGCTACCATTATCAATATCGAGCAAAAATAAGCAATAAAATCATGTTTGTTGTATGGGAGCCCCCATTAATATTTAATTTCTTTTGATTTTTAGTATTTGTTATTATAGCGGCAACAGAAATACATCATCTGTGGAAATTTTAACTGTCTAGCTACCACGGTTCATGAGATACAGCCTGGTGACAGACAGACGGACGGACGGACGGACGGACGGACGGACAGCGAAGTCTCAGTAATAGGGTCCCGTTTGGCACCCTTCGGGTACGGAACCCTAAAAATGACGGCCTCTTGATGCCTCCGAGACTTTACTACGGCCGTTTTGACGTGAGGGTATCTGTACAAACTCTCAGACACGTGGCTGTGAAGTAACTCACACACATTACCATTTTGCGAGCTATACATATTATTATTATTACGAGCCCACCATGTCCCACTGCTGGGCAAAGGCCTCTCTCCCCCTCTTCCACTCTATCCGATCCTGAGCGCTCTCCCTCTAGTCCTTGTCCCATAGACCTAACTCATCACTCATCTCTTCCTGGGTCGGCCACGCTTTCTCTTTGCATTTTCTGAGAGCCAGTCTGTGGCTCTCTTAGCCCAGCTATTCGGCAGCATTCAAGCAACATAAACTATACATACATATACCTTATTAAAATTAAAATACAAATACAAATGTTGCTAATTTAAATCAATCAATTCACATTTACCCATTTGGCCACCCCAGCGTTAGCAAACCTAAATACCGGATTACCGTACAACGAATATTTTTCAAAGATGGCAGACGCAGGAAAGGTTTAATAATGTGCCATATCATCCAAGGATGTTTCGTATCTCGACGGAGCTCATCAAGGGAATTTTCTATTGTATCTGTTGTAATGGATTCGTTGAAACGAGGACGGAGAAAAAACAAGCATACACACCGCTCGGAATACGAAATATACTAATTGTTAGAGGGGTGGGCTGGGTGGGCAGGGCTGATTAACCTAATTAATCGGAGTTAATTCTTTGATTTTTTCCCTCGTTACTGCTTTCTTGGAAAAAAGCTTATTGCGCGCTATTTTACTGCAAGTAAACTGAGATAATTTTCAGGAGATTGTGTACAGAGTTCTTTATGATTTTCAAAGTTAAAAACATAAAAATAACCGACACAAGACCTATTATTGAATCCTCCTCGCTTGGGAGGCGAATGTCGTCTATAAACATGAGAACAAGAAACTGCGATATCTGTGTCCTGTTGGTTAGTCCCCACACATATTGCACGACTTACACGAATATAGGTCAGAACCAGAATTCTTATCATGACAATAAAAGTGACTGTAAACACCAAAAAGTCAGAGAAACGTTTGTTTACCTGCATGACATCATACTTTTCAGTTTTTTCATGTAGAAACCAAACTACTGGACTGATTCAACTTAACCCCTCGTCGGTGACAGTGGCCGCTATGGGCAGATAACAATTAAAATGTAATTATTATAATTACCCACTGACGAAAAGTTAAGACATGTAACTGCTAAACGTAACATATGCTGAGTTCAAACCATTTTGACATTTAAACCTTAACCATAAACTGTGTACTATTTTTTTATTATTATCCCTGTGTTTATTTGTCAAATAAATATATTTCTATTTCTATTTCTATTCTATTTCTATTCTATTTCTATTCTATTTCTATTCTATTTCTATTCTATTTCTATTCTATTTCTATTCTATTTCTATTCTATTTCTATTCTATTTCTATTCTATTTCTATTCTATTTCTATTCTATTTCTATTCTATTTCTATTCTATTTCTATTCTATTTCTATTCTATTTCTATTCTATTTCTATTCTATTTCTATTCTATTTCTATTCTATTTCTATTCTATTTCTATTCTATTTCTATTCTATTTCTATTCTATTTCTATTCTATTTCTATTCTATTTCTATTCTATTTCTATTCTATTTCTATTCTATTTCTATTCTATTTCTATTCTATTTCTATTCTATTTCTATTCTATTTCTATTCTATTTCTATTCTATTTCTATTCTATTTCTATTCTATTTCTATTCTATTTCTATTCTATTTCTATTCTATTTCTATTCTATTTCTATTCTATTTCTATTCTATTTCTATTCTATTTCTATTCTATTTCTATTCTATTTCTATTCTATTTCTATTCTATTTCTATTCTATTTCTATTCTATTTCTATTCTATTTCTATTCTATTTCTATTCTATTTCTATTCTATTTCTATTCTATTTCTATTCTATTTCTATTCTATTTCTATTCTATTTCTATTCTATTTCTATTCTATTTCTATTCTATTTCTATTCTATTTCTATTCTATTTCTATTCTATTTCTATTCTATTTCTATTCTATTTCTATTCTATTTCTATTCTATTTCTATTCTATTTCTATTCTATTTCTATTCTATTTCTATTCTATTTCTATTCTATTTCTATTCTATTTCTATTCTATTTCTATTCTATTTCTATTCTATTTCTATTCTATTTCTATTCTATTTCTATTCTATTTCTATTCTATTTCTATTCTATTTCTATTCTATTTCTATTCTATTTCTATTCTATTTCTATTCTATTTCTATTCTATTTCTATTCTATTTCTATTCTATTTCTATTCTATTTCTATTCTATTTCTATTCTATTTCTATTCTATTTCTATTCTATTTCTATTCTATTTCTATTCTATTTCTATTCTATTTCTATTCTATTTCTATTCTATTTCTATTCTATTTCTATTCTATTTCTATTCTATTTCTATTCTATTTCTATTCTATTTCTATTCTATTTCTATTCTATTTCTATTCTATTTCTATTCTATTTCTATTTCTATGTTCCTGGATTCATTTGACTACCTTGTTTAATACCGTATTAAGTAAGGATAATTAAACCAACCTAATTTTTCTAGGAAATTCGAATTAATTTCGGGTCCCGGCCGCCCTTCGTCCAGCTACTTACTAGCAAGCTACCAGCTAGTACCTAATTAATAAAATATTCTTACTTAAAGGCGGGCCCTAGGCAATCAGAACTTAGAATTTCATCCTTCCCTTATTTTTAGAGGAAATTAAATAAAAAAAAGGTAAAGCCAAGCTCAGTACGTCTAACTGAGGAACATACTGTGCCATTTTTATAATGATTAGATAAATAACAAAAACACAAATTTAGATGCGGTGCAAAATTGTAAAATAAAACATCGTGACAGACAGATTTTCTGGCAACTTCAGGAGACTTTCTATCGAGCAAAATTAATAAAATAACGTTTATGGGAAAGCAAAGTCATGCTGACACTCGTGAAATCTGAATTCGTCATGCTGAAACAAGCTAGTGAAAAAACATACAGCAATAATACTCGTCATTCTGAGCGATTTGTGTTTTGCTAAAGGCTGTTTTTGCCTAAGGCGCCACCTTAATGAATTTTACGAACAGGATTGGTCCCTCTCTGATAAACAAACTGACGAATTTGTGACTGAAAAGTTTATTTCATTCAGACAACTTTTCTGGGAGTAAGTTTCAAAGAGATATGAAATCAAATTAGATGAGACATAAAATATTTTCTTTCGTTACAATTTTGTTTTGCTTTTTATGGTTATGTACGCTACCTGTAAACGGGAACCTATCAGTAAGTTCGTCTGTCTTTGAGTCCGTCCGTCCACGGGCTCATAAAGCGTTATAGCTACAGAGTTGAAAATACTCGTATTTATAAAATAAAATAAATAAAAAAGCCTTTATTTCTTAAAAAAAAAATAATAGAAAATAATTATTATTATATGCAATTATAGATTTCAATATTAATTTTTAAGTAAGTATTAACATAATTTAAATATTTTAATTGTATTAGATAATTATTAGTTATGTTTTTTTTTTTTACAGAATGTGTATTTTATAGTGCCGCTTAAAAGTTTGTACCAATTTATTATATTATAATATTTATCATGCATATTTAAGTAATCCATTCGAACCTTACAGTATGCCAAAATTAATCTTCATTTATTTTTGAAAGTCGTGCTAACAAACATTATATTATAATATAATTTATTGTTCTCTATGGCAAGTGGATCTTCATCTATCTTTATATTTATCAATGGTCAGACGAAGGAACTCTTCAACTTTTTTAATTAGCGAATTCCCGTTAACTACCATTTGGTGATGTCATTAATCTAGATTTTACGACAGGCGGAAGGGATGGAAATGCAGCTTTAAATATTAATAATATTATGTTTGGATATTAAAGTATTTTTTGCTATCTTTCTGCGGAGAATGGCGTCTTACTCTATCCATGCTTAGAAGCAACTTGACAGCCAACCTAAAACTTCATAAAATCCAATTTTAAAACACTATAGGGCTGTTACCAAAACAATCGGAAAGAATTAAATGAACTAACAGAAGAGTTGTCATCGTCATCGCTGCTATCCGCACTTAGGGATATAATTCGTTCATTTTCAACTACATTATCTATTCTTATGTGTCTTTGCAAGTCTTGTAAAATTATTCCCGATTCACAAATGTTTAAAGGGTGTATCTATTCTTTTGATCGATTTTTATGAGCAATATCCCCTCACTAACAGGCTAACACTATAACCCTGTCAATCAAAGTGGGCGTTGTCTACACCCCGTTTGGAAATGCATTAGTTTTGTTACAAAGTAAAATGTAGCCCTTTAATGTCCCCACCGAGGGGCACAGGCCTTTACCCGGATGCGAGTAAGATTGAACCATACTCCACCACGCTGGCTCACTGCGGGTTGTTGGGGGGGTTTTTACGACTACTACCTACTACTTTGTTGCAAAAATATCAATAATCAAATTATTAGGACGGCCTCGGTGGTGTTGCGGTCGTTTCTGTGGTTTCTACCCATATCACAGAAGAGGTAATAGTACTCCTATCCCAAATCCTGGAGTGGAGCCGAAAGGAATAATGTCTGGTATGCAATGGTATGATATACAGGGTGTAACAGAATGGTGTGGTCATATTTTAGGGGTTTGTTAAGGAGACCATTCTGAGCGATTTTTACTATGAATCCGATTTGATCAGAGCAACTTTATTTTTCATTGCCCCATACGTTTTGGTCCGGGCGGTCAGCTGATTTGTATAGAGAAATGAAAATTAAATCGAAATCGGTTTCATAGTGAAAGTTGCTCAGGATGATGTCCCTAATAACTCCCTAAAATATGACTGACTACACCTTTGTTACACCCTGTATGTAAAATTGTAAATGATATTAATAATTATAGGACCTGAAAAATCTCCGTCTCAAATAATCTTTTTTTTTTTGCGTAAAATAAACAAAATGGCTTCCACACATCGACGTACTAAAAAAACATTCCGGCACGAACGCTTTTTCTAACCAAAAACGTCATTACCACATTGATTGATGCTCGCCGAAGAAAAATCGCGAAAAAAAACCAAGTCCCTTCTACCATCCTTTCTACTCTATGGCGCCAACCGACATTCAGCCTTATCCGTAGGAAAATAAGAAGTTTTTGTATCCCTCGTTATATTTGCAGGGCAAAGTCACTCCAATAGTTAACTATGGCTTGACATTCTTGACAAGCTACGAAAAACTGCGAGGAACAAATCTACTCTTTCATTTGTTATGGACTCTACATCGATGAGTTTTAGGGTGGTTTTTGAATGAGAAAAGTTTCCTATCTTTGGCTATAGGTGCCAAAATCCTATTGACTTTTTGTTTCGAGGGCAGCTCAAGTCGAGTTGAGGGATTAAAGAAATACTTTCGTTCTGAGGCTCAATAATGAGAATGGATGTTTTGTTTTCAAGGAAAAAGGTGCTTTTCTATAAGGTTTCTTGGGGACTCGACATTACACTCGTACAATTTATTTTTATAGAATTTATAAGCTGTAGAATAAAGCTGCTAGCTTGTCCAATTGAAATAAAATGAAATGAAATGTTTATGAAATGAAATGAAATATTTATTAAGATCGTTAAAGATGCTGGTTACACAGTAATTGATAACTTACAAACTAGTACCTGCCTGCCTGCCTGCCTGCCTGCTGCCTGCCTGCCTGCCTGCCTGCCTGCCTGCCTGAATGCCTGCCTGCCTGCCTGCCTGCCTGCCTGCCTGCCTGCCTGCCTGCCTGCCTGCCTGCCTGCCTGCCTGCCTGCCTGCCTGCCTGCCTGCCTGCCTGCCTGCCTGCCTGCCTGCCTGCCTGCCTGCCTGCCTGCCTGCCTGCCTGCCTGCCTGCCTGCCTGCCTGCCTGCAAAATTTCATCGATCTGGTATAATCCAAACCCAAGTTCTGAGAGTTCAAAATAACGACGAAGCGTTACGAGAAAAGGTGGGTAGTGCCCCAGTGCTTCGCGCTCTTCTTTGCGGGGGGGGGGGCACTACCGTGCCCCCAGATTCTGAGAATGTCAAGCCATTTTGTACATAAATGCTTCAACTTAAGACTTGTTCCTAGATTTATTGGATTACCTTGGCCACAAGCCTATTGTGCCTCTGCCACCCCGTATGGGAAAAGGCGTGAGGCTACTTTGTGTTCGTTGATCTAGCAATATCGTCGATAAAATGATCTTAGAGCTATTCTACCTATTGGTAATACATGTACCTATGTAACTTATAAAGCCCTGATCGAAAGTAAGTAGAAAAGTCCAAATACTCAAGCTTCATCATAATAGAAGCTCTGAGAAACTTTCCACTCCTCGAGAAGTTTCCGTGACAAACTTGCGTTATTATGTTATGATTTTATATAAGTATTAGGAAGTTTTAGTGAGCTTTTCGAAGTATGTTTGAGGCATAAAAGGAATTTATTCTTCCTGGTCCCTTGTTATATTTATATTACAAGGGCCTTGTTCGGTACACGTGTCTAACAAGATCGTCGAAATATAAACATAAACATAAACATAAAATATAAACATTTACATACAGGCACATACATTGCTTCTGGCCCCACTCTCAGGCAGGCAGGCAGGCAGGCAGGCAGGCAGGCAGGCAGGCAGGCAGGCAGACGACGGAACTCAGGAACAAAAGTTCCGTTTTTCCGTTCATAAAAAAGTTTCTATTTTGACTTGTCAGGCCACAAGCCTATTATTCCCACTTTTAACTTTGACAGTGATTATTTCACGTGAGGCGATTCGAACTTGTAAATGTAGGACATCCCCATTGTTAAGTTCCAACTCTGCTCTAGACTATCTGTCGGTCGGTCGGTAGCCCAGTTTCTGTCTATTCACAATGCAATCGGACCGTTGCAGGACGACTATGTTATTTTTGCATTTAACATAATTTTTCCGAGATTTTGCGCCCCAGTCGGTGGGCAGCGAGACTCAACACGCCACGGCGGCTACAAACAAACCGGCATTTTTCGTCCTCACTATAGCTATTGCCAAGCCATTCTGTACGACTCGTGGCCTAGTGGGCGGCAACTAAATACCGGTTTAAACCGGTATGAGCAGGCTATCGTAGTAGCGCTATCATAGCAACACTCTCGATCTGTCACATGTCACGGCGCGGCGAGTGACGCTATCGCCATCTGTCGTGTGTCTGGTGCAATCGCGACCGTGTGAGGGAGGACACACTATGTTCCTAGTGTGGGGCCAGAGCAATATACTATGAAAACCAAATAAGAATAGGACTGTCAAGACGCCATCTTGTTCCGCAATATTCACAAACTTCATTAATGATTTGTATGGTGTGCAAAAAATGCTAGCAAAAAAACATCTTTCATGAGGTATTTGGTAATTCTAATGTGTTTCTAATAAGATTCCTGTTATTACAATATGATGTATATTGTAAGGTGTGCAAAAAAAAAACAAAGCAGTAATTATTAATAGTTTATTTTTCTTATTTTTTACAAAAATATAATTTTTTCTAATTCTTCCACGCCACTTAAAACTATATCATCCAGTACTAATATTGCATGAAGCTTAAAATTTACAAATAACGTTGTTACGACTAGTACGAAACCTTAGAAACAATAAGGAAATATTTTCGGTTTTTTTAGAAAGACAGTTTCTTCTTTTTGGAAACAAGTAACAATTTATATATTCTTTGTATGAAAATTTTTTGCTGGCCCTACAAATTCGACATTTATCAATGGAATATAATAAAACGATCCACTAAAAAAATTACTGAGCGACTAAATTACTGACTGAGCGACAAGTCGCCCAGCGACTTGTCGCTCAGTTAGTAATTTAGTCGCTCAATTAGTTTTTCGGTTAGGTTAGGTTAGACTTTTTTTTGTCGCTCGTTTAAATACTACCCTTTATCAATCACGTGAAGTTGGCTACGAGCGCGATCCTATTCTTAGTTGGCTTTCATAGTACGAGGTGACATTTTATTAGCTGACCATACAATAACTATTTAAATAGTACCCATCATTGTGCACTACTTTTCCGGAAAAACATAATGGTTGCAAACGAAACAAAAATGGCGCTAAATAGTAACGTGCAATCAGCTGAGATGAGGTCAATGTACTGAGAGTCGAAATATTTGTTTCGTTTGCGACCATTGTTTCTTGAAGTTGTTCATATGGTACTAGAATTCCTCAAAATATGGTCAGATATAGGTACTTTGGCAAGAAATGCTAGGCATTAAATAATGGCGACCGTCATATTAGGACACCACTGCGTACTTTGATGTTGTGCAAAGTAATCAATCAAAAAATATTGATAAAATTACAAACAATACAACACAGTACACAATACCAAATTATTTATTATTCAGTTCATGTCATAATAAATTAATTAAATTAGATTATATTTATGACTACACCTTTCTGTTACGCCCTGTATTCTTACAACCTTCTGCCCCCGTAGACAAGATTCAAAACGCTATTATCGTTCGCACGAAACGCTAAACGCTATGACGTTTGGTCACGCTACGCTAGCGTCACCAAATGTCAAATCGCATACATTTTGAGTTATCGTTTCGTTTCGTTTTTGTAGCGTTATTAAATATGTATAGGCCTACAGAAATAACCATTGATCAATGCCCCAGCACTTGAGAGGCCACTCAAATCCCAAGCCGACAATAGTAACAATGTGTCAAATAATGTGCGCGTCAGGTCACATACAGAATTCGGGAACACACGCCGTATTTGTGAAGGACCGGTAAACAGACTAAATTAACAACTCTAATTGCCAAACCAGTTGCCATTCACAAAGTTAAACCTCGACACTTTGTTACTCATCCTCTCTGCCCGCGTTGCGAATGTCGTCTAAAAACCTCGAGCCTACAACATCTATTACACAACATACTTAGATGAATATTGGTTCCTTCAGTCAGCGCACATTCACAGAATGGAAACAATACGTGATATGATAATTTAATTAATTTAATTAAAAAAAAAATATAAATATGTATTAGTTTATTTATGTTAGGTTTATATATAAATTAGGAAATTTTAGTTTATTTAGTATGGTAATCTTATTGACATTTAATTTATTGCAAATTACCTTAATACTTGTATATTTTTTGTGTAATAATCTTTTATAGTATAGGTAGTATTGTATTATTGTTTTTATGTTATGTTGTTATTGTGTTTTAGTTTTAAATATGACATTCAAATATGATGTAATAATCGTGAATGAATAATAATAAATGAATAAATGAAATGAAATATATATAATATTCATGTACTTCTTTATGTAGTATATTCAGTAGATTAGTAATATGATTTATCTAGTGTTTAAAAAGTGGATTTTATGATGTTTTAGGTTAGCTGTCTAGTTGCCTGTTAGGGTATAATAGCTTGTCCAGTGGAACAAAATACCCAGTGCTTTTGTTCTGTGTTTTCAAAGGTTTTGAACGTTATCTCGATGTGGGTAGCTTGAAAATCGCGGGCCAGCCGTGAAAATTGGACGGACGAGCTGCCACTGCTGCTGCTGTAGGTGCTATTAGCCGGCGCGATTTCTTCGAATTCGCGAGTGAGGCAGACACAACTGTCAACTGCTATGTGTCAGGCACGTACGGAGGTGTAGGGTTGGTACAAGCTGTTTAACATTTAATAAAAAAAACTTTGACGTATTATGTGGGTTTCCAGCTTGCTTCTCACGCAGGAGATGCAGGTTCAAATCCATGTACCAATGAGATAATTAATTTATCTTAAGTACATTATCGACAAGTTTTTACCGGGGCGGCCGGAGGTGGCACAGACCAGGGAAGGGTGGACGAAAGAGGGGGAGACCTTTGCCCAGCAGTGGGACACGTTAATGCCTAAATAAAAAATTGTAAAAAAAGTTCATTATCGAACAATCCATGTTTCAGATAACAAGCTGTAGGTCCCGGCTACTATCGCTACTTGGAAGTAGTCGTAAAACCCCTCCACCAACACGCACTGAGCCAGCCTGGTGGAGTATGGCTCAATCTTACTCGTATCCGGGTAAAGGCCTGTGCCCCTCAGTAGAGCATTAACTACTCTATCTACTATATTTAATTACTTACCCCTGTTTGAACATTTCATATTGCAATAGTAACATACATTGCTCAAGCCTTTTTCCGAGAGAGGTGTAGGCCTAAGCATTAAAAATATAATCAAAGTAGTACTCTAATTGGTGCAGAAGCTCATCGCATTCAAAAGCTAATTAGTATCTTCTGTATACGACTACAACATTACGAAATCGCTAACCCACAAAAGGTCTTCATGCTATGACCCGAGCAGAAAATACACAAAAATGGACATGTCATGCGCCGGTTGAACTTCCGCCACAGATCACCCACACCACTGACAGGTCACTGGCATACAGTTCTCGTCTCGTAAAAGACACTGACCGATAGCAATGGGAGGTGTTTGCGATTGCTACAGACACGCCAGAATTATTTTACATACATGCCATCACTTTTTATTAAAATGTTGATTTTTGACCGAGCGAGCGAAGCGAGCGAAGCGTCTCCGTTTCAGGTTTGGGCAAAAATGCTTTCGTATGTCCGGTTGTTCTCCTCTACAGGTCGCATTTATGAACCGATTCTCGTGAAATTTTGTGAGCAGGTTGGAAAAATAAATAGAATTTTTTACTCGAGCCAGTTTTTTGATTTTTTTCAAAATGGCGGAGATAAAATCGCTACAACCCAAACGGCTCGATGGATATTAACAAATGAGGTGTCGTTGGATTCGTAAAGACCATGAGAGTGAAACAGATGAGCGAGCGAAGCGAGCGAAGCGTCTCCGTTTCAGGTTTGGGCAAAAATGCTTTTGTATGTCCGGTTGTTCTCCTCTACAGGTCGCATTTATGAACCGATTCTCGTGAAATTTTGTGAGCAGGTTGAAAAAATAAATAAAATTTTTTACTCGAGCCAGTTTTTTGATTTTTTTCAAAATGGCGGAGATATGGGGTTTTAAAATGTAAAAAAATCGCTACAACCCAAACGGCTCGATGGATATTAACAAATGAGGTGTCGTTGGATTTGTAAAGACTATGAGAGTGAAACAGATTATATAATTTTAGTAAAAAGTCAATAGGTTGTATAAAAGATCGCGAAATGTAGTTTACAAAGTTATTGGTGCGGCTACTTTCATACTGCATGTACGTAACCAGGTACATTCATAAGTTTGTATGTGTTATTGAAAGAAAATTATTTGGGTTATTTTTTTTATGTGTTTTAGCAGTTCAGCTTTCCCACCGACATACTCGCGAGGTCTACAGCTCACAGAGCCACTAGTAATATTCTATGTATAAATTTTGACCACTGTCTAACTCGCGTCTAAAAATCTGTTGTCGTCTCTTTCAGATTAGGAGGAGCTACAGCAGCTAGTCCTCAGTTCGCCCCTGCTAAAAGGTGATAGGATAAAAAGCCTTTTTTATATCCCCGAAATTCCTATCACCCAGCAGATTGTTGACAACCCTAATAGATAGCTCCAATACGTGTGCACTGACTTCCTACATGACTCCTTCCCCCCTCCCCTACTCCGCACTTCGTTACCCGTCGCCCCTCACCGTCGGCAAAATATAGAAAATTATTTCTCGGCGGGGTCGAAAACCAATTCTTTGACGCTGGAATGACTAAACCGGTAGTACCTGTAAAGTATTTATAGAAATACCCAAAAATACAGGGTGACATATTAGCTGACCATATTTTGGGGAATGATAGTACCCATCAATATGAACAACTTTCCCCAAGAAACATAGTCGTACATTGCCCCGATCAGCTTATTTCAAGTTACTATGGGAGACCCAAAATTTTTTTTCGTTTGCGACCATATGTTCCATGGGGAAAGTTTTTTATAATAATGGGTACCCACTATGATTCCCCAAAATATGGTCAGCTAATTAAATGTCAGCCCTTTATAATAATATCCGATGGTGACAGAGGTTTTTAACTGGTATAATACCGAACCATAACACATAAGATACATGTTACTACCGATACCTTGTTGTTAACCGGTACATCCACAGAATAATTTCAGTTCATTAACAGTTTCATAAACTACTATTATCTATAGAATACATTTCATTTCAGACTTGCTCTCTAAAACCAAATAGCTTTATGTCACCGTTATCTCATACCCACATGATTCGGTACTATAATATTTTCAAACGGTTATAGCGGGTATCACAGATTTCCGACCTTAGCTATTTCTGACGACGTTCTCGCTGGCACCTCGAAATCATTTTTAAGTGACAGCCCTTCTGGCACAGATTATGTAGACGCCTTAAGGTTTAAGTTTGTTATCCGATTCCGTTTTATACAATAATATAATATGCTGACGTAATTTTCCAGAATGGGGTAGACAGATACAAAATACCCATATAATGGACTACTGGCTTATAAGAAATAATGAGAAATAATAAAATAAGAAGCTTAAATTAGAAGCCGATCTAAAAACTTATTGACTAGGAGAAGGTGTAAATAGTAGATTTTTATACAAGGGGCGTAAGTGAGCAATTATTTCGGAACAAGATTCAATTTGGCGCCCGTGCTAGGTGCGCTCGCAAAGGGCGCTTACGGATCGAGAGTAGGTCCCCGAGATATTTAGACGAATGCGAATATAGTTCGAGGGTGAAATAGCTACTTACAAACCTAGGTATTAAGCATTCTACTTTACATCATTCATGCGAGATAAATAGAACAAAGATTTTAACTGAAAAGTGCAGTCATATTTTAGCGATTTGTTAGGGACATCATTCTGAACCACTTTCACCATTACGTCCCACTATCAAGTATAGTGATTGAAAATGGAATGGAACAATGCATTGTCTTGGAAATGCCAACTTTCACGGACTCTTTGGACAGCGTAACATTGGTTAGATAAGAAAAATATAGTTATGTAGGAGAGTTACAACATTTGGTCGCTCTGATCAATTTCAAACTGAAAGTTGTTCAAAATGATATCCCTGATCCGTCAAAACATGAACATCTTTCTGTTACTGTATCCAATTCCATGATTGATTTTTCTTTACAGTTGTTCATTATAGCTGCTATGTATTTCTGAGCCAGGCACGGAAACCAACACCCTAAATAAGTAAGTAGGTACCAAACAACATACCAATTTGTTAGGCCCCTCACACACAATATTTGTGCAGTACCAGATCCACAGTGACTGATGGAGGGCATAAACAGAAAGTATTTACTGGCAGAATATTACTACGCCTTATTAGAACAAAGGTGTGGCGGGTGCACAGGGAAAGTTATGGAGATTATTCAAAAAAGCATTAAAATAATACGTATAGACCGAACCATCAACACGTTATTTAGAGAACGCGAACGGCCAAAGCGGATGCCAGTATGAAAACGTCACTTCTGCTGTCAGTTGTTTACGTTGCTGTAGTGTATTTCAGCGGGGCTACCATGAGGCAACGCCACTCACCTCGCGTCGCGTATAAATGTCAAATTTCGCGACATAATGACGATTCATTGATTTTGACATTAAATAGGCTTGTGGCCAAGGTAATCCAATAAATCTAGGAACAAGTCTTAAGCTGAAGCATTATGTACAAAATGGCTTGACATTATCAGAATTGTATATTTCCAGCAGATTTATTTTATAAAGTCAATTTTGTGAAAAAAAAAGACAGCATTTGATGGCACTCTTCCATGACGTCATTCTGATGTTATTTCATAGAACTCAGGAACAAAAGTTCCGTTTTGACAGTTCATAAAAAGTATCTATTTTGACTTGACAGGCCACAAGCCTATTGTGACAAAATGCGCGACTGAGGTAAGTGGCGTGCCTTAGCCCTGCAGGTCAATGAAAGTCTTTGCTGTTCAGTTGGCGTAGACTGTGGCGCCTCGCTCCATTCTCTAGATAACGTGGTGGCACTGTACGCCTTTTGTGTGCTAGGAGTGCTACAGCGACAGATGGCTTATTTTCAAAAATGTGTACATATTGTGACTAACCTAATTCAATTTGTAAGTAAACTGTTTCGTGATATTTCTGTATGTTTTACTCATATTATACTCATATGAGTCACGAAATTGTGACTCACATGTCTCACATGTTTCGCAGATTTTGTGAAAATTCTAATTTCAAAAAGCTACTAGTATCTATTACGTATTTCACACAGTACGTACGCACACAGATTCTTAAAACCTATAATACACCTCTTATTCGTCGTTGGAGGTTCAATATTTATGTCTTGGTAAAAAACATGTTGGCTCAGTGCGAAATGATGGAGAATTATATCTTTATAATTTACTGCTCATAACCAAACAGGTACAGCATAATTGAAAAAAAAAATTGTGGAAAGGCGAGCTTATCGAAATCTGTTCCAGCAAGGTAGGGTCTAGTTAACGCAGAAGATTCTCCATGCCATCCCTAGTCCTTCGCACTGTGGTAACATTGAGCTAGGTTTCGGCATATAACCCCGCCATTATGATGCTTACGCGAAACAATACAAAGTATGAAATCGAGCCACAGTGCTGTTAATTTGATGTATATGTTTTTATGTTTGGATGGTGTTAACTTCATTACATTACATAGTGTTACTTGTTTTTCCATACAGGGTGATGAAGACACAATTTTTCCCGTTAATAGCCCATAGATATGAAGATTTCTGTACTAAGTTTCCATATAAACCTACGATAACACAAATACTTAGATAAAAAATAAACATTTAAGCTTACTGCTTGTAAATTTCAGTCACGCACTTGACTTAAAAAAGAGTCAGAAAGAGATCAAAGAAAATACTTACCTATTTGCTGAAAATGTTTAGTCAAAGTTAACATTTCGCATCAGTAAAATAAAAACGTGCATCGTATTGAAAATTCTTGTCTCCAACCGATCGCATTTAAAACATAAAATCACAAATTCTGAGGTCAACGCCTGTTTTCGACTGCTTTATTCGGTACTTTTTTATTGAATTCGGTTTGTGAAAGATAATAAGTACTTCTAATCAAACCTAACATCATAATACCTAGGATACCCTAAACAAAAATGACCTATGTTTGGATAGGAGTAAGATTGAGCCATATTCCATCGAGCTCTGGCTGAGAGCATGTTGGTGGAGGGGTTTTCGGACTAGTTGCCAACTCGACTGTCAGAAGTTTTCAAGCCTAAATCGATTTAAGTCGCTAAATTTAGGTTTAAAGCTATTTCTGCAAGCCGCCCTTGGAGTCAACTTAAAATTTCGACCGAGTTTGTAACCCCTTCACTCGCAGAAGCACACCGCTCGAACGACCGAACAATGGCGAACTATTTGTTATAATATAAGATGTGTCGGCGAACCAGTTACAACTCTCGGCGGGTTCAGTACGCTTAGTATGCCACGCTCGAGAAAGGCCCTTGTCTATGCACAAATGTCGTTTTCTCTGTCGAGCCCGAGATGTCTCGACGTGTCTCGCTCTCGTCTCGACACGACGCGGGAGAGGGAGACGGACGACCACATTATAGACAAGGCAAGTACTTGTAAGGATCTCTCTCGACGTCGAGTAAAAAGTGCCATGCTAAGCGTACAGGTTCAAACTTCGAGCAAAAATTTTCCGAGATTCGAAATTCGAAAAAGTGTGGTTTACAGAATCACACCATTAATGGCTGGTACCATTTCTAACGTGAATTCACAAATGGATAATCAAATCAGTAAAAAAATACTTAGCCTGATTTGAATATTTCGTGCTCAAAATATACTTTTCGAAACAAAGTGAATGTTGTTTCAAAACACACCATTTTGCTATTAGCATACAGTTATTAAATTACTACATTAAAACAAATTGAAGCACTCTCGAACCAATTTACGAGTAGTATGTTTTATATGTAAACAGCATTTTCAACCCATTTGAACTATTGAAGGGAATATGATCAAACGTTGCAGTAATTTTTTAATTAATATTTAACGTTACGTCAGTGTAATGTCATGCTATTGCTATTGTTAAAAGTTTTTTAACGTTTTTGAGAAGAACGTCTGTTGTCTGGTGCATACACGATGGCCTGTCACGTGGGAGATGCGGCTTCAAATCCCGGTGCTGACCATGTACCAATTAGATGAGTAATTTATTTTAATAGATAATAACCGGCCAAGTGCGAGTCGGACTCGCGCACGAAGGGTTCCGTACCATTATTTATAAAAAACCGCAAAAAAAAAAGTATGGGAGCCCCCCCCTAAATATAATTTAATTTTAATTTCATTATTTATTTTTTAAGTAAATAATATACTCAATATATTGTGAACATTTTAAGCGTCTACCTGCTACCATTATCAATATCGAGCAAAAATGAGCAAAAAAATCACGTTTGTTGTATGGGAGCCCCCCTTAATATTAAATTTCTTTTGATTTTTAGTATTTGTTGTTATAGCGGCAACAGAAATACATCATCTGTGAAAATTTCAACTGTCTAGCTACCACGGTTCATGAGATACAGCCTGGTGACAAACAGGCGGACGGACGGACGGACAGCGAAGTCTCAGTAATAGGGTCCCGTTTGGCACCCTTCGGGTACGGAACCCTAAGAACGTTCTGATAACTCCCTAGCTTGGTCGGTGAGCTTGTCCTCTGACACCAAAAACGAGATAAATACGGGCTCAATCATGTTCTCTGTTATACCCCGTATAGCAAATAGTAGTGTTAGTACAATGTGGTATAATGAGACAACCGTATCAGATGAATAAAAATCTTTTCCTAATAAACTCATTAAAGACAAGACGCTGATGTTTAATTAAATTATTATTATTTTAATTGAAATGTATATAAACCTGTAATTATGTAAAAATAAATAACTAAACTTATAATATATATAAACTAATAAATACCGTACATTATTATCTAAAATCAGAGACTATAATATATCCAATTGACTGCGCCTGCGGGGGAATGCGGCTCGCCAAACGTTTGTTGTATTCATCAAACGTTCGCATACCTATGGACGATGACGGGCCGCCAGACAGTTTTGTGTTTCAAAGGAAAATGTATCTATGCGCTCTACACTGAATAAGTGCTCTCTGTCTAAAATACACATTTTCCAATACGAGTGGCAGAGACTCCGTCCGCCTGCATTTAGCTATTTAGTGTGACAGGGCGCTAGCTCATCGCAACAGCTATAAAGAAATCTGTGTCCTTTAGTAAAGGTTTTCCCCAGAATCTTCCCAAAAATCCTTGAAGCTCCGAAGCAGCCCATCTTAGAGCAGTCCGTAGAAGGCAATATCAACACCGGGCAAGATGAGGGGAACATAAATGAGAATTTCATGACATGTCCATGCGACGGGACTTGGCTGTCAGTGGGGATGGAGGCGGCTTCTTTTGGTTATTTCTCACCTTTTGTGAATTTACTGCTCTGCCTCGCCAGAATGCTTTGAGTTTCATACAAACTCTAACCGCATCTCCCTCCCTGTTCCCGCTTGCGAAGGCAGGGCAGAAATAAGAAAAACATTATACTGGAGTTACGTCCTGGATCTTTGAAATATATTTCTGCTGCTGAAGAAGAAAAAGAAGGTTGAAGATGAAGAAGAAGAATAACCGGCCAAGTGCGAGTCGGACTCGCGCACGAAGGGTTCCGTGCCATTATCTATAAAAAACCGCAAAAAAAATGTATGGGAGCCCCCCCCTAATTTTAATTGAATTATTTATTTTTTAAGTAAATAATATACTCAATATATTGTGAACATTTTAAGCGTCTACCTGCTACCATTATCAATATCGAGCAAAAATGAGCAAAAAAATCACGTTTGTTGTATGGGGGCCCCCCTTAATATTAAATTTCTTTTGATTTTTAGTATTTGTTGTTATAGCGACAACAGAAATACATCATCTGTGAAAATTTCAACTGTCTAGCTACCACGGTTCATGAGATACAGCCTGGTGACAGACGGACGGACGGACGGACGGACGGACAGACGGACAGCGAAGTCTCAATAATAGGGTCCCGTTTGGCACCCTTCGGGTACGGAACCCTAAAAAGGAAGAAGAGAAGAAATGCAATGTATGTGCCTGTATATAAATGTTTATGTTTTGCTGTATTCTCTTAGCAAGTAGAGACAATGGAAGGTCGACCGAAGTTGTTTTTGATTGGCGAACCAGAACCACCAAGTGTGCAGACCACCAGCCAGATGAACTCAGAATATCACTCTCACCCCTTTACTTAGATGTTTTCTCCGCCTGATTTTCCCTCGACTCAACATGAGGACGCCTTGACCTTGACAAAAAACCTAGTCAAAGAGCTGACATGTCCAGCAAACGAGCAAACGGGTGTCTATCTCCACAAAAGCCTACCTCCATATTTTCGCTGTGACCGCACAAGAGTATTATTAAAACATTATTCTCGGAAGAAAAATGTACTTTTAACAGAACCCGGGGTTGTTGGAGCCGGCTTACAGTGTTTACAGCCGGGACGGATCTTTTTCTTATTATAGTGGGGGAGACGTCGGCGAAGTCATTCGCTGTTATACTACAGATCATTTGACATGCCCAAAAACGTGATATAGATTTCATCTAAGAGAACGTGATCTTATAGGTACTAGATTTGAAGAATCTATCTATTTGTATTCAATATTGGCACTACGAATTTGCGTATGCAACAAATTGCAGACTCCTATTTAAACCTCTTCTTTACAGCCATGAAAGAAAGATGATTGAACGCACATTTCATAGTTGACCCGGTTAATTCTCCTATATATGGCACAATCTTTAAAAGTCTGAAATTCGGTTCATTTGTTTTCTTCTTAAGCTGATAGCTTTCGCACCACTGGTCCGGTTATAATAACTCATTCTAAAGTTTCCAAACCATCATGCATACCAGGTGTCAGAGGCAAAATAGCGAAGTCCACAAACAATTATGAAGACTTCATAAAAATCCTCCTACACCAGCTTGAGCATCAAACATGCAGACAACTGAAAACCTCTTTATTCATCGGCCCTCCAAACCAACACACCCGTCGGTAAAAACCTGGTTAATTTGCCATCCACCTCCCTTCCTACACGGATCTTTTTTTTATTATTACATTGTTATATATTTCGCGGTGAGATATTGTATTCAGGGGGAATTCGGTGTTCGTCTAATTATCTGTTTAGTCCTTTGTAAAGGGCTTTAGTCATGACAGCTACGAGGACATTTGCAGGAAAATATATGGTGAGCTGGTTTTCACGATTCCGCGTTTTATTAAGATTCCTTATTCAAAATTCATCACGAAGTTTGTTGTGGCCACCACCGTGGCACAGCGCTGCGGCTCTGCCAACAGTTCGAGAGGTCCGGGTTCGATTCCCGACTGGGGATGAAAAACAACCCCAGGTTTTGGATGTTTACATGTTTGTGATGTCGCTGTTTCGGTTCCCACGACACAGGGTATCCTAGTGTGGTGCCAGAAGCAATGAATGTGCCTGTATGTAAATGTTTATGTTTATGAAGAGATATGTAAATACAAAAAAAAGCTCTGGCTCTGGACAACGATTCATTCGGCGGGTCATTTACATGGAAAGATTTGTACATAGCACGAAATAAGGTATGTCGTGTCTTCAATATCCGTGTTGCAGTGTGAACTGTTTTAAAATTTCTATCAATCAGTTGCTAAGGAGACGGTCTCAAAAACCCTA
Source organism: Argyresthia albistria (assembly GCA_963457715.1). Lineage (NCBI taxonomy): Eukaryota > Metazoa > Arthropoda > Insecta > Lepidoptera > Argyresthiidae > Argyresthia > Argyresthia albistria. The sequence continues at coordinate 8,399,998 of OY735277.1, read as the reverse complement.
GAGTTTACAGAAACTTCTTCTGTTTGTTTTTTTTTCAAAATAAAGTTTTAATTTTGTCGATAACTTCAAAAGAATGGCGTCGTAGGATTCAGAACTTTTGTTTTAAACCAATTGTGTATTGAGCCATGATATTTCAATAAAGCATCTGCCTAGGCTGCTTTATTGTTTCCGAGTACTGCGTCTGCACCCGATAATATCACTTTATTTACTTGCCAAGAGTTAGTACACTAAATAACGCGCAATAACTCACAGCAGACACGTTACAGTACGGAGCCAAACCGGATGTGAGTGCGAGTCCAGATTTCAGTGCTGTACTTGTGTTCGTGTTTTATGGAAGGTGGCAATGCGATTAGCCTATTTGTCTGCGTTTCGGGTTGGTTTTAAGAAGAATAAGAAATATTTATTAAAAGAAGAATTAAATACATAGATTTAGACAGAGCATTTACAAAAATTAAACCCCTTAAAAGCTGCAAGTATGTGTAACTGTGGCCCCACACTAGGCAGAGCCTGTATTGTGGGTACCATAAATATGAGTTACAGATAGGAGATGGGAGTTCAGCGTGGATGGATATATTATATTTTACTACTACTAATTATGCATCGCCACAGGAAAGCAATTATTTGTTTACCTGGATGACATCATAAAGATTTTTTATTTCTCATTTACTCATTGGAACTAGAAACAGCGAAGTCACAAATGTATACTTAACATCCAAATCCTGGTGAATTATTTTTCTTTCATCCCAGTCGGGATTCGAACCCGCTTGGGAAGTAAAAGTAAAAAGTAAATGTAGCCCATTAATGTCCCCACCGAGGGGCACAGGCCTTTACCCGGATCCGAGTAAGATTCAGCCCTACTCCACCACGCTGGCTCAGTGCGGGTTGGTGGAGGGGTTTTACGACTACTACATACTACGAAGTAGGTATACAATAAGTTTTTCTCAGGCCTCGCCCCCTGAGCCAAACAGGACATGAGCGTGAGTGCTAAGTTTTCCTTTGTTGTAGATACCGAGCCATTTCCTACCAGGCTGGCTGAGTTGGGAAACTAGAGAAACCGGGTTTTAAACGGTAAAATACCGGGGATTGAAAGGTAGGTGTATAATACTCTATCCATGCTTAGAAGCAACTTGACAGCTAACCTAAAACTTCATAAAATCCACTTTATAAACACTAGGGATGTTACCAAAACAATCGGAAAGAATCGAAATTGTTTATTTAGTTGAACTAACAGAAGAGTTGTCATCGTCATCACTGCTATTAGCACCTAAAGATATTATTAATTTATTTATAACCATATTTAAGGTAACTGAAGAATTAAGAATAAAATGTTAGACATCTTTCCGATTCACAAATGTTTAAAGAGTGTATCGATTATTTTGATTAATCGATTTCGGTGGAAGCTCGCTCCTCCAAGCTTTAAGCTCCATCGCATGTAGACCGGAAGTTAAGGTAGCCAGTAACCTGCTCACTTCCTGCATAGCCTGATATTGCTCATAATGGAGTTTGTGAGACATAGTTTGTTGTTTGTTAGTAGGTTTAATTAATTAACCAAGTCACTATAGAGTATAGTTGTATAGTTTTACTCTGTAATTCCATTATTTTACTTTTGAAAATTACATGTGGCGTACATAGCAATATAATGTATTTCAATGCAGATAAAAAACGGCCAAGCGCGAGTCGGACTTGCGCACGAAGGTTTCCGTACCATTATTATCTATAAAAACGGGAAAAAATCATGTCTGCTGTATGGGAGCCCCCTTTAATATTTATTAATCTACTTTTTAGTATTTGTTGTTATAGCGGCAATAAAAATAGATCATCTGTGAAAATTTCAACTGTCTAGCTACCACGGTTCATGAGATACAGCCTGATGACAGACGGACGGACGGACGGACAGCGGAGACTTACTAATAGTGTCCCGTTTGGTTTTATAAACAGTGTGAATCTTCATAAAGTGCACAAACAATCATGGTTTTAGAGAATCCAATTTTATGGACAATTTTTTTTTATTTCCTTCCCTCCAAATTTTTTTTATAGGCTCTTAAAAATTTTTTCGCTGACTATGTACTTACATATTATTATGACGAGATGTCACTAAGAATATTAACTGGTTACTAAATTTTAACAACAAAATTTTAAGCACACTCACCAATTGAAATGTGTACAAAACTAATTTGGTGTCGATTTTTTTTGAGGTGATTACTTAAAAAATAATTAAAAAGAATAAGTCGAATTCAAATGAACTCAAAAGTAAGAAATAACCAACCACACTCGCAATGTCGGTACAAAACTAATTTGCTGACAATATTTTTTGAGGTTATTTCCTGCCCATCCTAGGTTTTCTAGAAGAAATCTCTTTATAGGGATCAGTTTGCCTTTGTATGACATGTTACTTCCACTTTCCATTGTAAAATGTATTATATTTTTAATTAAAGTCAGTTGTGTTGTCATTGATAACACAAAATAATTATACCTCTTGTTGAATTTTATGTGTACGTTAAACAGGAAATTGTTTTTGTTAGGCTGTATCTACCACCACATTATCAGATGTGGTGGTTCCGCCGGTCGATAATGTCAGAGGTAAAAACGAACTATTGAGAGCTACAAAACCATAAAGGTCATAAAACTACTTACACAGGGTTTAGCAAAAAGGTGTATACAAAATTTAAGGGTTTTTAGGGACATGATAAACAATTTCCACTTTAAACCGGTTTTTGAATAGATAAACTTATTTTTTAATTTTCTATATTTTATTCTTCAGTTGCTCTGATTGAATCGGATCCCTAGTAAAAGTTATTTAAAGTTTGGTACGTCTCCAGCACCCCCCTAAAATCTGACTACGCCTTTCACACATCCACAACTTGCAACCAAAACAAAAATAACATAATACTTAGAGGGCTTTCAATAACCCCAAGGAACCCTAAAACAGGAGTGCGTTCTTAACTGAAATTCCGAGCGATTGACTCGCGACCGATTTTCCAACAGTTAAACTTTACGAGCCCTTAAATTGCGCTAAGGGCTAAGCTACGGCATATGTAGAGCAAATAGAATGCATATGGATACCTATTTGCCTATCTTTAGGGAAAGGGAAACTTTTGAGTATGGTGACTGATTCCAATGGGTTGTTTTGAGTCGAAAACTTTTACCGAAATTTTACCGAAAATTCAGGCGGTCTATATTCACGACACGGGAGCACTTATCCAGTGGACAGCGCATAGATACATTTTCCTTTGAAACACAACTCACCAATTTACGGGCGGCGGGGGACGAGGTAAGAGAGCTGTGATTGGTCAGCCGCTGCGAAACTGTCTGGCGGCCCGTCATCGTACATAGGTTGCGTATGCGAACGTTTGTTGAATACAACAAACGTTTGGCGGGCCGCATTCCCCCGCAGGCACAGTCAATTATAGTCTCTGATTCACGATAATTAATTATTTAGCGACTTCTCATTGATAGTTCTATAATTTTCAATTAAAACATGAACCCCAAAGTACCTAAACAGAAAACTATTGAGCGTGTAAAACTGATGGTGCCATCTCTCAAAAGATCAAGACAGCTGACAACTGCATAATCTCTCATGATCATGAAAGACACAAAGCAAAACGGTTTGAACTAAAAAAATATGTACCCTTCTTCCCACATATTTATCTAATTAGATACGTCGTGAGCAAGCTGATCGCCGCGTCACTAAAGCCATGTCATACCTTAAGACGGCGCCTTAGGCAAAAACAGTCTTTAGCAAAACACAAATCGGTCGGAATGACGGGTATTATTGCCGTAACGTTTTTTCACTAGCTTGTTTATCACGAGGGTCAGCGTGACTTCGCTTTCCCATAAACGTTATTTAATTAATTTTGCTCGATAGAAAAGTCTCCTGAAGTTGCCTGAAAATCTGTCTGTCACAATGTTTAATTTTACAATTTCGCACCGCCCCGTTAAGGATGAAATTCTATGTTCTGATTGCCCAGGGCCCGCCCTTAAAAGCAAAGCTTAGCACATAGTCGACTGTACCAAGTTAATCTAAAAGGCACTTTCATAATGTCATGCTTAAATTGTAATCACTGAAGCTTTCTAAACAGAGTTACTGAGCGCTTCATAAATTCCTTGACAAAAAAGCTGCGAGAAAAAATAAATACTCTTGCCATGTCAGTGACAAAGAGACAGAATAATGCCGTGGTAATTATATTTTTGGAGTGTCGTGTCGACTAGAATGGGACGGGAGTGCGAACGAGGTTATTCCGAAACTCGGAATCATTTCGGAGTTGTTATGATAAGTAGGAGAATTGCGAACGCGAACAGATGAACGAGTCATTTAGTCAAATAGAAATAGAAATAGAAATTGTTTATTTTGCCTAAAAAAACAATACTGAGGAAAGCGAATGCGTAGGTATATAAGGGAAAAAAGGGAAGAGTCTCAGCGTTTGCTACAAGCTAGCACAGTGCTAGCTTGCAGCGCTTGTTTTCAGACAGACAAATAAACTTATTAACCTATGACTTTTTAATATAAATGAAGGGAAATGTTTTATTATTGCTAAATATATGAGCATACGGAAAAAATTGCGTTTTGTTTATAACGCTTAATCTTTATCTCTTTTCTAACGACGGGTTGGGTAGGTACTAGCACCAATTGAAATTCTCAACATTTATACTATATTAATGCCGTTTTACTAAGTCCCTGGCCTACGATTTACAACCTAGCCTATGAAAAAACAAATTAAAATATCGTGGTGTATTGTGGACGTTGGACGTTTGAGTACAAGCATAATGCTGAATATGTCAATAGTTTTAAACCACACACAAAGCACAACTCGAAAATCATAAAACATTTACCTACTACTAAACTAAAGTATGATGTCATCCATGTAAACCAAATTAAATGATTTTGTAAAATTACAGATATTTGCAGTTTTTAGATTTGTCCCTTTACTTGTGCTATATGAAGTAAGTAGTACCCTAAAGGTTGTGTCCATTGCGATTACTATGAAAATCCAAATTTTTTAAAGCATAAATGGTCGTAGAGTACGATTGCGTTGACCTAGACAGTTGGTTTTTTCACAACTATTTGCGACCATAGACCTTAGCAATTTATATAAATTTCAGCTTGATACGTCCACGCGTTCTTCATATAAAGGTCGTGACACACGGACAGACGTACGGACGGACAACAAAGTGATCCTATAAGAATTAGTTTTTGTTGTAGATACTGCCATAATCATTGTTGTGTAGACTCTTTTAAGTTTACTTCATAATCTCAGACATATTCTTTCTGACATATTTTCTAATATTCAATGTTTGTATTTTGATTTTTGAAGTAAAACTTCTTGGGGCACGGGGGTAAAATTTATTTAACCTCTCAACTGTGGGTTATTCATATATTTGCTTTTCAATTGCTACTAGCCGGGTGCTATCACGAGTGGCTAAGAAATGTAACGGAAATTGGAATCGGTGACGTCAGGGTCGGCTGAAGACTTTTAAAACCGCAACTATTTTCAATACGGTTTTTAACTAATCAGATAAGATAATAATACATTCGTACAATAAAGAATGTTAATTAGTGAGAGAAAAACCTGATGAAACGTTAACAAATAAAAATTATTTTAAGCATTCTTCCACGAGTTCTTGATTTCCGGTATGGCCAAGATGGCGCCGCCGCCGCCGCCGCCGCTGGCTGGCAACGCTGGCAACCAACTAGCATGACTCAAACTACTTCGTTCAACCTCTTTGTTGGAACCGGAACTTATGTTTGACAGCTGTGCGATGCGATCCATACAGTTTGTAAGAAAAGAGTTTCATCAATGTCACACGGGTCGATATGGATTTCTAAAACAAGCAAAGCAATGCATACATTTGAGCGAGACGGCTTAAAGACGTGACGTCAGATGGTATATAATCTGAGCGAGATGCAAATAGTAGTGACACTATTGAATGAGTTAAGTATATCACCACGAGCGCGACAAATTGTAGATAAGGAATGGTGGGAAATAAATGACATGACGTATTAAAAGTAAGTACAAGTATAAAATAATTTCAAATAATCGGACGTCTGAAACTTAAAAATAACTTGAAGCAGAGATTGGATCTCAAAATTGGAAATTTAAATCTCTTTTAGTATAGGTAGGTATAGGTGTATAGTATAGGTACCACTTAATGATCTAGCTACAGAAGTTTTACTTCTAACACGTGTACGGTGCTACACGCGTATATTTTTTTTTCCTTTGTCACTTCAAAATAAACATTCCAAGCAACCACACCAATATTTTCATTCCCATATTAGACAATTATATTCAAAATTACAACAGTTCTTTTTTCTGTTTTAGGATCGGAACCCTAAAAAGATCATGTTTGGACGCAAAGGACCCCATTTTGAGACTTCCGCTGAGAATATGTTTTTGAAGTAAAACTTCTTAGGGCACGGGGGTAAAATTTATTTAACCTCTCAACTGTGGGTTATTCATATATTTGCTTTTCAATTGCTACTAGCCGGGTGCTATCACGAGTGGCTAAGAAATGTAACGGAAATTGGAATCGGTGACGTCAGGGTCGGCTGAAGACTTTTAAAACCGCAACTATTTTCAATACGGTTTTTAACTAATCAGATAAGATAATAATACATTCGTACAATAAAGAATGTTAATTAGTGAGAGAAAAACCTGATGAAACGTTAACAAATAAAAATTATTTTAAGCATTCTTCCACGAGTTCTTGATTTCCGGTATGGCCAAGATGGCGCCGCCGCCGCCGCCGCCGCTGGCTGGCAACGCTGGCAACCAACTAGCATGACTCAAACTACTTCGTTCAACCTCTTTGTTGGAACCGGAACTTATGTTTGACAGCTGTGCGATGCGATCCATACAGTTTGTAAGAAAAGAGTTTCATCAATGTCACACGGGTCGATATGGATTTCTAAAACAAGCAAAGCAATGCATACATTTGAGCGAGACGGCTTAAAGACGTGACGTCAGATGGTATATAATCTGAGCGAGATGCAAATAGTAGTGACACTATTGAATGAGTTAAGTATATCACCACGAGCGCGACAAATTGTAGATAAGGAATGGTGGGAAATAAATGACATGACGTATTAAAAGTAAGTACAAGTATAAAATAATTTCAAATAATCGGACGTCTGAAACTTAAAAGTAACTTGAAGCAGAGATTGGATCTCAAAATTGGAAATTTAAATCTCTTTTAGTATAGGTAGGTATAGGTGTATAGTATAGGTACCACTTAATGATCTAGCTACAGAAGTTTTACTTCTAACACGTGTACGGTGCTACACGCGTTTTTTTTTTATTTTTATCGAAATATCTGTGGCTGGATGTACATTTTCCTGAAGCCATTTCTTACTAATCCGACTCAACTTTAAAATGTAGAAAATTAAAAGGAAAGAAGACGTCTTGATTATACAACTTGTTTACACCTGCGGGTAGCTTAAGGCGGCGCCCTAGGCAAAAACAGCCTTTAGCAAAACACAAATCGCTCGGAATTACGAGTATTATTGCTGTACGGTTTTTCACTAGCTTGTTTATCACGAGTGTCAGTGTGGCTTTGCTTTCCCATAAACATTATTTTATTAATTTTGCTCGATAGAAAAGTCTCCTGAAGTTGCCAGAAAATCTTTCCGTCACAATATTTTATTTTACAATTTCGCACCGCATCTGAATTTGTGTTCTTGTTATTTATCTAATCATTATCAAAATGACACAGTATGCTCCTCAGTTAGAACTTTATTACCTCTAAAAATAAGTTAACGATGAAATTCTGATTGCCTAGGGCCCGCCCTTAATGGCTGATTAGCTGTTTAGCATCCGGACACAACAATAGCGCTACACTATATTATAATGTAATTATCATCTAAGGTAATTTCCTAACACTATCTGAGATGCATTGTATGTGGCATCGCATTAAACACCTACTTGTTCCTACGTTATTAAACAGGTGACAGGGACCCAGCCCATTGACTGTTTTTGTTTTGTTTTTAATGGGTCTTTAGAAGAATAATAAAATATATAATTGTTACAATCCTAGTGTACGTATAATAGGTCTAGAATTACTTATTTTTTCAGGCTATTTGCGCCTATTTAAATATTATAACGTTGAATACGGGAAGCGTAATATGGCCTAGTGGTGATAACATGATTATAGGCAAAGCAGTTCAGTCATCGTTGTTTAGGCTACTTGCGCCTATTTAAATATTATAACGTTGAATACGGGAAGCGTAATATGGCCTTAGTGGTGATAACATGATTATAGGCAAAGCAGTTCAGTCATCGTTGATTTAGGCTACTTGCGCCTATTTAAATATTATAACGTTGAATACGGAAAGCGTAATATGGCCTAGTGGTGATAACATGATTATAGGCAAAGCAGTTCAGTCATCGTTGATTTAGGCTACTTGCGCCTATTTAAATATTATAACGTTGAATACGGGAAGCGTCATATGGCCTAGTGGTGATAACATGATTATAGGCAAAGCAGTTCAGTCATCGTTGATTTAGGCTACTTGCGCCTATTTAAATATTATAACGTTGAATACGGAAAGCGTAATATGGCCTAGTGGTGATAACATGATTATAGGCAAAGCAGTTCAGTCATCGTTGATTTAGGCTACTTGTGCCTATTTAAATATTATAACGTTGAATACGGGAAGCGTAATATGGCCTAGTGGTGATAACATGATTATAGGCAAAGCAGTTCTGTCATCGTTGATTTAGGCTACTTGCGCCTATTTAAATATTATAACGTTGAATACGGAAAGCGTAATATGGCCTAGTGGTGATAACATGATTATAGGCAAAACAGTTCAGTCATCGTTGATTTAGAGATCATGAAGGCTTTATGTAGTGAAGCACTACATTTTATAATTGGTAATAATAATTGAAACAAAAAGTAAACTTTAGAAAAAACCGACTTCCACAAACCCTATTTGATTAGATTGAGTTTAATACAAACTGTAACCCACTATCCCCCCCCCCCCTTGGGGAATTAATTTTGTCAAATCCCATATCAGTGCTACCCCACGCTACTAAGGAACCCCTGTACAAAGTTTCGTGGCTCTAGGTCCACTGGTTTAGGCTATGCGTTGCCTGCCCGTCAGCCACGCATTGTATTTGTACCTAGTATTGGTCATCAGCAGATCTGGTGGCCATATGTGGTCTTCATCAGCAGTTCCGCATCACAATATTATGCTTACCATGTGCATTTGCACGAGTTATTATGAAAAACACAAAAATCACTATAGGTCTGCCTATAATATTTGAAGAGTTCCCTCGATTTCTCCAGGATCCCATCATCAGATCCTGACCTGGTGTCAATGGGACCAATTGGAAGGTAAACACTTTCAAACAAAAAAATAATTTTCCAAATCGGTCCATCTGTCTCGGCACAATCGGGGAACAGACATAAAAAAAAAAAAAAATCCGGACGAATTGTAAACCTCCTCCTTTGGGAAGTCGGTTAAAAATAACAATGTAACTCTCTCGAGCATCATACGATAGGCAACAATTTTAACATTAAAAGAAAATTATTGTGAGGGTCATGTAGAAAAATAACCGGCCAAGTGCGAGCCGGACTCGCGCACGAAGGGTTCCGTACCATTACCTATAAAAAACCGCAAAAAAAAATAATGTTGTATGGGAGCCCCCCCTAAATTTTAATTAAATCTTAATTGAATTACTTATTTTTTAAGTAAATAATCAACTCAATATATTATGTAAATTTTAAGCGTCTACCTACTACCATTATCAATATCGAGCAAAAATGAGCAAAAAAAATCACGTTTGTTGTATGGGAGGCCCCTTAATATTAAATTTCTTTTGTCTTTTAGTATTTGTTGTTATAGCGGCAACAGAAATACATCATCTGTGAAAATTTCAACTGTCCAGCTACCACGGTTTATGAGATACAGCCTGGTGACAGACAGACGGACGGACGGACGGACGGACGGACAGACAGCGAAGTCTCAGTAATAGGGTCCCGTTTGGCACCCTTCGGGGACGGAACCCTAAAAGGATGTTGTAGTTCACGGCAACCAGCAGTAATTGATTCATGCGCTCAGAGAAAACATTTACTAGTTGAAATGTACCCCATCGACTAAAACCGGTGAAGGGCGAGTTGCACGCGACATGAGGGTTCCGACCAAATCCATATTTTTTCCAAATTTCATCTATCTTGCGGTTTTCGCATTTTCGGATCAACGGAAAGTACTTATATTAGTAAGTATTAGTTTTAACTGTTGGATTTTTAGGTATAGTACTCGCAAGGAACTCAAAACCTGTAGAGTACTTTCCATTGATCTAGAATTATCATAAACGGTCGTATTATTAGATTACGTTGACCTAGAAGTTTGGCTATTCACAGCTTTAAGGTTTGAAAAATGAACCACAGATTTGAGAAATTTATATCAATATCAATCTTTACGCGTTCTTGACAAAAAAGTTCTTGGCAGACGGACCACCGACGACGACGGACGGACGGACGGAAAGGGTCTTCTTTTAGGGTTCAGAACCTCGAACATCCAGGCCTCCTACTCCAGTTTGTGCTGGAGTTGGGATGGCTGAACTAGAGTGCAGGTGCAGGGGACATGCACAAAGGCCCCGCTCTCGTGGGCCAGGTGCAGGCACAACATCCCCCTGACAGAAGAAGAAGAAAGAAGAAGAAGGGTTCAGAACCGTAATAAGAACTTGTACAATATAATCCTTATCCTCCGTTTCTGCTAACACCAAGGGTGTTAACATTTTCCTTTACCAAATTCCTTTTCCTGAATCACAAGAAACCCCTCAAACAGCATAATCAACGGCCGAATCTGGAGATTTCTACCAGATGATAGCACGCGAAAGAATGTTATTTTTTAGGGTTCCGTGCCCGAAGAGTGCCAAACGGGACGGGCCTTCGCTGTCCGTCTGTCTGTTGGTCGGCTCTATCACAAACAGGAACAGGATGAGAGTTGAAATGTTTAGAGAATGTGTCTAACTGTTGCTGCTACAGCAAAAAATAACGAAATATTTATCAAATAAGGATGTCGCTATAAAAGAAATGACATGTTTTGTACGTATTATTGTACAGTCAGCCAAGCAGACAGCTGAAATGAATTCTATACGAAAGGGGTTCAGGTATATGCTTGGCTGATTTTACGATGATGTGGAACCCTTCGTGTGAGGATGCGGCTCGCACTTGACTAATTTCCACCTGATGATAGCGCGCGAAAGTATGTAAATTTTTCCGCGTATTCTTATTAAGCATTTTTGGGAATCACCCGCGTAATTTGTTTCAGAATGGAACTCATTATATGAACATAAGTAGCTCTGTATGTAATTTGTATTTTTCATACTACAGAGAACAGATGAAAGACATACAGGGTAAGGCATTTGAAAAAAACCTTTAAATCAAGGATATCTCGAATAACTAGCGACTTTCATTGGAGTTCAAGTTCAAGTTATTTTTTTTTATTGACCTTAAAAAAGCTTTTAAATACTTAAAAGATTTTAAATTAGCCCTAACCCGAAACATAGCTTCAACATGGTCATACAGTTTCTATATGTTTACTGCTGCTGAATGAATTGTTTTAATGTTATTATATTATGTCGGCGGCCGATCGTGCCAATCGGGCACATCATGATATGCCTCGCCATTTCATGATATGCCCATGCATTACTGGGCACATCATGATATGGCGGCGTGTTTTAACGAAAACATGTCTTTTTAAAAGCATTTTTATTCAGCACTACGTGATGTTTTTTGTGTTATACATGTCAAACGAACACGAAGACTATTCGGGGGCTTCGCTGCGCTCGCCCCCTTTAGTCTTCACCTAAGGTACCTAGGAAAGTGGAGCAGGAGAATCACAGAATGGTACCCAAGAGACGGAAAACGAAATCGAGGACGACAGCATACAAGGTGGGAAGACGAAATCAAATTAACAGCCGGACCAAACTAGAGAAGGGTTACACAAGGCAGACAGCAATGGAAGTCGTTGGAGGAGGCCTTTGCTAATAGGCACGCCGGACTGCGAGACATTTTGTAGTATAATTAGTTCATAAGTAATATGTTTTTAAAGTGTAAAATGTCTATGTTTGGAATAAAAAGGCTTTATTATTATTATTATTATACGGTACCGCAGTGTTTGCCTTAAGAGATTTCATCGTTTCATGATATTTCACGTTTAGGCACATCATGATGTGCCTAATTCTACGATTGGCCGCGACATATACGTGTATTGTGAACAGTGAATAGAGTGATTATCATCTATCTGTATCTTTCAATAAAACGTGTAAGTTTTGTAAAGTTACACTGGTTATTTTTTACATTTAAATACAGGCACGCACATACATTGCTTCTGGCCCCACACTAGGATACCCTGTGTCGTGGGAACAAGAAACAGCGACATCACAAACAAGACCAACATCCAAGAACTGGTTTTTTTTTGTCCCCAGCCGGGATTCGAACCCGGGACCTCTCGCATGGTAGGCAGATGCGCAACCGCTGTGCCACAGAGGTCGTCGTCGTCTATATTCTATTTTGCGTGACAGGGCTGACTGGGAGCTAGCCCATCACCACGAGTATTCAGTGCGGAATGCAATTATTCCAGCATTTGAGTCGGAATGCGATCCGGAAGGCTTCTCATTCAGTCCGGAGCTGCTAATGATATTTTGTATGGAGCACTGCTAAGACGAATGGACAGGATGGGTTTATGCAATGGGGAGAAAAAATATACATGATGTTTGGAATATGGTGCGACTGCGAATACATAATCTGCTTGAAATTCTGTCTTGAGTTGCGTAGTGGTTGGGACATATTTTTTAAAGGTTTCAGGATAAAACACCCAACATTTCCCACGTAAACCATGAGACGAGAGGCCGAATTAATAGGTACCTGATCATAAAAACTCAAGGTAAAGCCTTTCTTAAAATTCTATCCTGTCATGCCTACGTTTGCTGAATGAAATCTTGTTTAGGGTTCCGATCCTTTAAAGGAAAAAAGGAACTCTTATAGCCTTATGGATCACTTTGTTGTCCGTCCGTCCGTCCGTCTGTCTGCCTATCTGTCTCTACCTTTATATGTCGGTGGCCGATCGTAGAATCGGGCACATCATGATGTGCCGTCATGTGCCCCGCCATTGCATGATATGCCCAAGAAATTACTGGGCACATCATGATGTGGCGGGTTTTAACGAAAATATGTCTTTTTAAAAGCATTTTTATTCAGCACTATCTACGTATATTTTTTTTGTGTAATTCATGTCAAACGAACACGAAGACTATTCGGGGGCTTCGCTACGCTCGCCCCCTTTAGTCTTCATCTAAGCTACCGTAGTGTTTGCCTTAAGATATTAATTCATCGTTTCATGATATTTTAGGTTTGGGCACAATCATCATGTTGTGCCCAATCCTACGATCGGCCACCGACATATACAAATATCAAGAACGCGTAGAACGTATCAAGCTGAAATTTATATCAATTGTTAAGGTCACATAAAACTGTGAAAAAATCAACTTTCTAGTTCAACGCAATCGAACGCTACCACCGTTTTTGCTATACAACTATTATGGATTTTCATAGTAATCGTATTAGATCCAAAACCTATAGGGTACTTCCCGTAGGCCTACTATCATGAAATTTGGCACAATGCAAGGTCTTATATCGCAAGTAAAGGAAAATATCTGAAAACTGCTCTCTCATTTTACAAAAATATTTAATTTGGTTCACATGGATGACAGCAAACTTTAGTTTTTTATGTGGAAACGCTCTCCAAATGTCATTGGAACCCTTGGTGCGCGAATCCTACTCGCACTTGACCGTTTATTTAGAGATAAGCTAGCCTTTCTATATATGTTTCACTAAGGCTGGATTTTACGAACGAAAGAGTAACTTTTACTTGAGAGTATCTTCTACTTTTTCATGGACACCATCGACACCTCACCTAATTTTGAACTATCATTTGTCATACAAGTTGTCCCCGGGATAGTTATTCTCGTATAACTTTTATTGGTGAAATCCAGCCTAAATGGACATGTTTATGTATAAAATAGCGCGGTAGATAATAATTGGAGTCCAGGGAGCACTTATCTAGTGGAGAGTGCATTGATACATTTTCCTTTGAAACACAACTCACTAATTTACGGGCGGCGGCGGGGGACGACGTAAGAGAGGTGTGATTGGTCAGCCGCTGCGAAACTTTCTAGCGGCCCGTCATCGTACAAAGGTTGCGTATGCGAACGTTTGTTGAATACGACAAACGTTTGGCGAGCCGCATTCCCCCGCAGGCGCAGTCAATTAGATATATAGTCTCTGTTGGAGTCCTTGTCTTTCGATTGTAAGTCGGTAGGCGCTATTACTCTGTGTGATGATGCCTTTACATTTAGCCTAATTAATACTATACGTTAATTAATTGGAGGATGTATGCATGTGTACGTGTGTGTGTAATTTCGTAGTATTATTTGTGAAAACACAATTTGAATTTGAAACCGCATTGAGCGTGTTTTCATTAACAGTATACCAAATAACAGCCGGATCTCAAATGTTCAAATGTGACGCCATCATGCTGGGCTTGCATAATTTGTAACAAAATTAAATATTTAAGACATCGTCACAGAAGAGATAATAGTACTCCGTACAGAACGGCCGCTCCCTTCCCCGCGCTGATTCCAATACCGCACCCCACCCCTGGCGTCAAAGGATTGGGTAAAAGATCAATAGACAGGGCTGAACGCCTGACGAGTGACGACGCATATCTAAGGCCTTTCGCACATGGGTCGTAGGCGTAGTTGTCTCGTGCGCGTATCGTAATTAGGCTACGCGCACGAGACGCGGTGTTCCTACAAACGAATCGTCGCGTAGACGTATCGTTTTGTAATATCTCAGTTGAAATCATGGCGTCAAGCGTACCAGATGTGTTTGGCGAATTTATTGATGACCTTACCTTCTCTTCAGATGAAGAGGATTTCTTGTTATTTGATTCCGTTAGAAGTAGAAAGCGACGTGCTCATTGGATCCATCCATACATCGCAAATAATTACAAGAAAAGATTGTTTGTTGCTGCACGTGAACTGTCAGAAAATGATAATAAATTCCGCAGTTTCGATTGGGCTCACAAATTCTATAACATTATATATTCATTATTCATTATTGCAGTATTCATTATAAAATATTTTTTCAGTCGCTTCCTTTTACGCCAGTACGCTACGACTATCGTAATGACGCTGAACACCTCATACGATACGCTGCAACACCGCCTCGTGTGCGGACTTGTTTGAGCATGTTCCTGCTCGTGTTGCTCTCGTACTACGCGCGTCCTACGATACGCTTACGATACGACGCCATGTGCGAAGGCCCTAAATATCGCTGCATTTGCCGCGCCACCAGCCCTAGCAAAGTTTACGCACACATTTGCACGTATACAAACATCATTAGGTTATGTAGTAGTAATAGGTGATTATTTTACGAGCGTTCTATGGAGTGTCCGAGGTGTGACATCGTCACGCGGTAGTTCCACCTTTCGCCGCGCGCCAAAAGATTGTTGGAAAGCTGTATTTAGGAGCGACTTGACGACTTCTGCTATACGAATAATTCTGGTATATATGTACGTATTTGTATGTAGTTTATATTATTATCATTATTTTTATATAT
The DNA here is from genome assembly GCA_963457715.1 of Argyresthia albistria. Lineage (NCBI taxonomy): Eukaryota > Metazoa > Arthropoda > Insecta > Lepidoptera > Argyresthiidae > Argyresthia > Argyresthia albistria. Next base: position 8,384,374 of record OY735277.1, on the reverse strand, counting down.
ATTTTTTTTAGTTAAGTATTTGATGTTGTACACTTGGATCTACCTATTGTTGATTTATTTATCCTTTCCATCCTGGGTTTGCTGGAAGAAATCTCTCGATAGAGATAAGCTCGCCTTTGTACATGTCATTTCCATTTTTAATTGTCATAATGTATTGATTTGTGTGCAATAAAGTATAAAGATAAAGAATAAATAAATAAATCATTTAGGCATCAGTACTGCATAGCCTATTCCCTATTATAGCAACGCCTTACTGTTTCGTTGCTGAATTAATTCCGTCGCCCACGGCCGGTGAGTTATACCGTCGCTATTAGAGCTATAATGCTGCACAAGAAAGTTCATTTCTTCTGTAATTCCATTAATTGTGCAGCTAAGTGCAGTGAATGATATTATTACTAGCGGCGCTGTGGGCAGTAGACCTCGTGAACAGACCTCGACCTGTGAACCAATTTATAGGTATTTTAATTTCAATCAAAATCAATTAAAATAAAATAAAAATATTCATATTCATATTCTTTATTGCGCAGAAACATAAAAAAATAAAATACATTTACAAGAAACATTATACGCAAAGGCGAGCTTATCTCTAAAGAGAGATTTCTACCAGCAAACCTAGGCAGGACAGGAATGTGGATGCATGAGGAAAGTTCTAGTGCGCAATAAAACTACATAACACGGAAATTACCTACAACATAAATATAAAAAAATAGTTCTTACATAAACTATATAAATTATCAATATACAACACGGACAAATAAATATGAAGTATATTAAAAATGCATAGACCTTCATAAAAATAAATATCCCAACAAAACATGCCTAAGCATATACAAAAACGCCAGTCTCGCAGCCTGCGCAGTTTATTCTACCGTAAAAAGTTGTGAGATCTAATTTTAAACCAAGTCGGTTAATTTAACCAGTATCTGTGTATGGTAGAATCTTTCCAACAACTTTATTATCGTATACTGTTAAGTACCTACCTAATTAGTTAACTAATAACATTTATAGTGATCGGATCAATATAAGACATCTTTATTTCTTCAATAATAATTAGAATGACTTGGCAATCGCACGTAGAAAAGTTGTCGACTATAGGACCGTGTGTGCAACGTAATGTACCTATTGCTCTCGCTCCGAAATAATTCGTTGTTTTCTTATTAGTTAAGTTTATCTTTATTTAGAGATATGTTGTGTTGAGTAATAATATTCATTTGTGCTCTGGGTGCTATAGAGTGGTCAGTTGAGCGCGATTGCCAAGTTATTCTAATTATTATTGAAGAAATAAAGATGTCTTATATTGATCCGATCACTATAAATGTTATTAGTTAACTAATTAGGTAGGTACTTAACAGTATACGATAATAAAGTTGTTGGAAAGATTCTACCATACACAGATACTGGTTAAATTAACCGACTTGGTTTAAAATTAGATCTCACAACTTTTTACGGTAGAATAAACTGCGCAGGCTGCGAGACTGGCGTTTTTGTATATGCATATGCATGTTTTGTTGGGATCTCATTTCTTTTTGTAAGTAACTTTCCTTTTTTTCTTTTCGGGTACTATTTCTTGTGCGTTAGCTACCGACTTTCTCAAAGCCCACTCCCTATCTCTATGGGCTCTTCTCTGTGGCTTTGATGTTACGATTTGTGACAAGTCTGGGCGGTGAATTATATAAATATAAATCATACCTCAAACCAAACCATACCGCGATTCAGGAAATGCACACCTACACTCAGAGAAAAATCGGCTGACAAAGCGACAATAAATGCTTTGTTAGGTAAGTGCATCGTCGCTGCAGCTATAGGCCCATAGTGCCTGTGACATCTTTTTTATTGTTGAAATTGTTTTTTTATTTCAGCTAAAGACACGTAGATACGGTAACTATGTTAAAAATATTTAAACGGGATAACTACGGCACGTTGCCAACTTATCACCTATTATGAAGTGATGTTGTAGCAAAGTTTAATCTATCAAAATAGGCGTTGTTACTATGGCTAGTTGTGTTATTGATACGGCTAAGTGTGTTTTTGATGCGGCAGTAGCTCAAAGTACTTGTTCGTCGCAAGCGCAAACCTTTTCTCTGACTCTGCCAGTTTCAACGTGAATTTCGTGCAAAGAACACCTGTGTTTGTGCTCGTGCCGTCGTCGTGCGTGAAGAAATATGGATTTGCAGAAAATTTAAGCACCAAGCAGTCATCAGCTAATTTGTATGGAGAAGTGGAAAATAAAGATGCTCCGATCAAATCGGTTTCACAGTAAAAGTTGTCAGGATAATGTCTCCTACTCCCCAAAAAGTGTTTTCACTTGATACACCAAACACTCGGTATTAAATATTTTGTTCTTTGTTGTAATCCTAGTGTGACTCGAGTAGAGATTAATATACCATACTTTTGATAGAAATGTCTTCGTTTTTTCTTTTAGGATTCTCAAATACCGCTATCCTCTTTATCGTATCTTGTGCTACCCGAGTAATGTAACATTGTAGGTTTTGATCCCTTCACTTTGTAAATGGTACACTGAAAAAATTATATATTCCCCGAAGCTTCTGTGCCTTTATTATTAGAGGTATGCGTACTTTGACCGGAGTTCTCTATGTATGCACCATACGCATGTATGGTGTTTGGTGTACAAAATAAGCATATTTCAGGGTACGCATGCTCCTGGAATAATAGGCAGTAGCTTCGTGGAGTATATAATTTTTGTTCATGGTGTACCATTAACAAAGTGCAGGTATCCAGATCAACAATGTTACTTTGCTAGAGTAGCAAAATACTTTGTCATCGGAACAAAGCAGATTTGATACTGTAGCTAAGGGAAATTAGACGTAGGGACAATATACTTTGATATGATAGTTAAAGGAATTTGTCATGGGAACAAAAGGACATGAAATCCTATTGTGACATGAACAATTTTAGCATTGTAATTTCAACAGTTGTTTTATTGCTGTTACATCAATGTTGGTAAATTTGTTGCATTAGCAATTGAAGAGTAACTATAAAAACGTTGTCTTCATTACTATGCACCTTTGACGACTGTCCAGCATCAAAGCTTTTTTGTAGCAATGGCAATATTTTTTTGAGAGTGTAGCGACATCTAATGGGGAATAGCGATATTAGACAATATTGTAACCGCTTTATTAGGGTTCCGTACCCGAAGGGTGCCAAACGGGACCCTATTACTGAGACTTCGCTGTCCGTCTGTCCGTCCGTCCGTCTGTCACCAGGCTGTATCTCATGAACCGTGGTAGCTAGACAGTTGAAATTTTCACAGATGATGTATTTCTGTTGCCGCTATAACAACAAATACTAAAAATCAAAAGAAATTTAATATTAAGGGGGGCTCCCATACAACAAACGTGATTTTTTTGCTCATTTTTGCTCGATATTGATAATGGTAGCAGGTAGACGCTTAAAGTGTTCACAATATATTGAGTATATTATTTATTTAAAAAATAAATAATTAAATTAAAATTAAATTAATATTTAGGGGGGCTCCCATACATTTTTTTTGCGGTTTTTTATAGATAATGGCACGGAACCCTTCGTGCGCGAGTCCGACTCGCACTTGGCCGGTTATTTAAATCATAGCTGGAACCAAACCATACCGCGATTCAAGATACACATAGCGACTAGCGACATCTAATGGGGAATAGCGATGAATCGAAGTAGTCGTGTACTGAGCTTATTGATAATTAATATATTATGAAATTGGGGCTAAAATTGCGCAATGTTTGAGTTTTCCTTGGCTTTGCAGGCTAAACTCTAACCATGCTCAAAATTTTAAGCTTGTGGGTTCGCTAGAAGTAACCTTTTGAGTTTTCATGATCGTGAATCAGTGAGTCAGTGAGTGTCAAAATTGAGGAACTTTGAATTGCTGTACCTTCAACTCTACTGGTTCAAATTTATTGAAATTTTGAGAATATGTCTTATGACATGGTGCCTTTTAGCCGCCGGGAATTCAGGTTTCTATCTTTATCCACAACGGAGTAACAGGTAGGTCAAATATGCTCTGAATGGCTTCCTGTAAAGGATGTTACTGCTGCGCCCGTATGTTTTGCTTTTTGCTCGTCTTGGCTTGGGGGCGCTGCCGCGCCCCCAGATTATATAATTCAATTCAAAAATTTTATTGACCATAAAATCATACATATTACTTAGTCAACGTCAACATAATATTAATATTTTTGTATACTACCGCCCGTTCGGAAGTTGTGGGCTTAGGGATGGAGCAAAGAAGGGCAAGAAACTTCCCCCGTACCGCGTACCTCTTTTAAAATATCAGAGCCTTAAAATACAATGTTATGTATTTCTACTTAAGTCTAAGGAAATACACCGAGGAGAGACGTACCGACTCAGTCCATCGCCCCTCTTTGGATTTCTGTGCGCTGAGATGGTGAAGACCATGCAGTTTTGTCATCTAAATATTCTTTTAATTCATATAATGGTACCTAATACGGAAGAGACAGGAAATGTTCTTTAACAGGAATATTTGTTTATCTTATATTATTTACAGTGTTTCAAAAGATGGTATCCAGTAGTACTGGGTGTACAAATATTTGGCTTAATTTATAACGTATTAAATATAAATTTAGAAATCAGGTGGCCGAAATAGTATATATATATATTTAGAACCGGCTCATGAAGCCTTTGTTGAAGCCTTGAGTTGAATTCATTTTCCACAGCACCCTTTATATAACAACACGAAATTCAATTCAATTCAATTATTTATTGCACACAATAATTTAAACAGTTACATTAAAAGAAAACACATGTACAAAGGCGAGCTTATCTCTAAAAAGAGATCTCTTCCAGGAAACCAGGCGTGAAAGGAAAAATTATATAATGAAAGGGTATGCAGTGCACAATAACAAGTTTACATAAAATATAAACGAAAAAATACTAAATACAGAAGAACTACTACTTTACATACTGATACACTACATACACTTTACATATAATAAATATACATACAATTACTTTTACGAAAGAGAGAGGTAGTGCTCTTTAATACGTTTCTTGAAAAAGAAAAGGGTAGGACTGTCTCTAATAGTGCAAGGAAGTTCGTTCCAAAGCCGGACCGAAATTCCTTGGAATGGGCTCTCAAACTCAAGCATGATGTTAAGCTGAATGCACTTTCTGTTTAGCTTCCTTGTACAACAAGACCTCGATTCTGTCTATTTTTAGATTCTATCCTAAAAGTACTAGTTTCAACATTAAATCAATAGAACTGGCCAATGGACCAGCGGTCACTTTACGTTGTAGCTAAATTTCACATGTTGTCATACCGTTCATGATCTTTAGGAACCGACACTTACCAGGCCCTAGGCTAGGCATAATAAAATGTAATTAAATCACCAAGCAGTATACAAGCAGAATCAGCACCCTGACCATCTTCAGACCATTGGCTCTTTGACTACAGCTGCAATTCCCTGGAACCGCCACCATAACCAGCGCATAATGGCGGAGATGATTCAATTTGGCGCGAAATGATAGTCGCACTGATACTCCGGTGTTACTTGCAGGGTAAGGTGGACTGTTATCGTCCAGTTTCTTTTGTTTCATTTAATTCATACTTTATTGCACAAAAACATAATAAACACGTAACATTTACAGAAAGGTACGTAGAGGTATGTAGAAATGAACTGAATAGTAACAAATATTTTGTAGTTCAGGCCGTTCGTGCCTTTGAGTACCTATTGTGTAAATACACATTTTGATGACTTAAAAGTAGTAAGTAAATAAAAAAGTGAGCCCATTAATGTCCCCATCGAGGGGCACTGACCTTTACCCGGATACGAGTAAGATTGAGCCATACAAATAGTATAAATATTAGATCAATTTATTTATGAAACATCAGAACCTTTCAGCTGTGGCGATATGCTAGGTCTCTACTAATTACTTACAGAGGTCACGCAAAATTAAGTATTAAATAACTGGTTTAATATATTTAACTTTATGTTATGTTTATGGTTTATTTATTGTCCTATATATAGGACAAGGCGTGACGCTATGTTAAAGTACTTTTTTATCCGTTGTATATACGTGGGCTTCTATCGCTAAGATAAAAACATTTACGAGTATTTTTTGTCAAGTGGAGTTGTTTAACACTTAAGGCCAGCATACACCATCAAGCCTATCGTCAAATCGGCATGACGCTGCAGAATTGATCAAATCTGTAGTTCGTCCATATACACCACAAACGATCAGTTTGATTGTCAAATCGGCATGACGGCGTTCAGTTGAAGCCATGGCGTCAGACGTCAATTCGGCATGATCCACCAATACACGGTCAAATCGGCATGATCAAGCCTAATCGAAATTCGATTTTGCCGTCAAATCTAACTGTCAAGCCAAATCCACTCATACAAACGGTCAAATCTAACTGATCAAATCGTTCGTCAAATCAATCATCATGCCGATTTGTAGATAGGCTTGATGGTGCCGCGCGGTCACCATGTGTGCGGCACTCAAAAAGCTCTGGGGGGGGGGGGGGGGGGGGCAAGCCAAAAAGCGGGTATTACGTGTCGACCACATGGTGTCTCCCATGGCCTGAAAGGAAAAGTAGATTTTTAGTTTCAGCGTGTGTGTCTAGGTGTTAAGTGCAATAAAAATAATGCAAATCAAAAAGATGTATCACGTAATTGATTTTTCTGGCTAAATGTGAGCACAATTATACCTCTGCCACCCCGTATGGAAAAAGTCGTGACGCCATTTTGTAAATTGATAATATTTAAGCCAGAGACTAAATATCCAATTAACTACGCTTGCGGGGGAATGCGGCTCGCTAAACGCTAGTTGTATTCAACGTACGCAACCTATATACGATGACGGGCCGCCCGCCCGCCAGACAGTTTCGCAGCGGCTGACCAATCAAAGCTCTCTTACCACGTCCCCCGCCGCCCGTAAATTGGTGAGTTGTGTTTCAAAGGAAAATGTATCTATGCGCTCTCCACTGGATAAGTGCTCCCTGATTTAACCTTATCCGTCCCCGTCCCATAACAGTCGCAGCCACCCTACGCCGACAAGCTTAGATGCAATTCGGGCGGTTACGGCCACTCGGCCATGACCGCGCCGACCACCGCGCTTAATGCAGTAGGTACAGTCGCGGACAGATATAAGTGAGCACTCAAAACACTATTAATATAATATAATAGATATAATATAATTCTTTATTTTTAACATAATACAGTGTCTTAAATCTACAGTAACCCTGAAGCCTGTGGTAGTATACACTGTGTTACAGGCTTCCGTATTTGCTTTACTCAGTTACATAGAACATTTGTAAACATGTTAGCGTAAAGAAAACACAAAATTAGGGTAAGAACTTACCAAAACATGGAAAGTAAAAAGATAGTTAAAAAGATAGTTATTAAGACTCCTTGTGTGACCTGCGAGTGAGTGTGAGGGTGCGTGCATGTGTGTGAGTGTGTGCGTGATCGTGATATGTAAAGATTTAAGATGCATAGCACAGACTTCAATAGTAGGGGACAAGGCACGGGGCGCTTGAAAGTGTCGCTACCAAATGCTAGCCCATCGCCGCAGCTATGAAGGTTTCCTCACGATGTTTTCCATCACCGTTAGAAAGTCCGAATAACGTACTTAAGATAGATGACTTATCTCGTTGGTACATGGTCAGCACCGGGATTCGAACCTGCATCTCCTGAAAGCAGTAAAAAAAAACTGAACGAATTATAACAGGTTTTAATAGAGATACTCAATATCAACAAGCTATTTTGCGTTACTTGAGATTTATAAAACGCTGTTTTGGCTCTTCCTAGATAATGCAACAACTCCTCTACCATACGAAACTATTCCCTTAAGTGGTAGCACAGCCACATTACTCATCCACTTATATACCTACCCTAATTATTATAATAACGAAGTAAAATGTCAGTTCCGATGTTACCGCTTTTTGGTAGAAAATAAATAGTGATGGAATGAAGAATGATTTAGATCATTCTAATGTCTCAATATAGAATAATATTGATAGATATGATAAGAGAGCTAGGCATGTACCTAGCTTGTTCAAACTGAAATGACGCGCGCCCTTCTTTGTTTGCGAATAATAAGCAAGAAAAATTAAGCATTTACATTAGCAATAACTCACAAAAAGTAGGCACAATTTGCTTCTGCCAGTTCTGCCACCTCAAATGGGAAAAAGCGTAATGCTTTCAATGTCATATTAAATTGTGACAAACATTTATTACAAATCCTAATTGTAAAGAATTATTCTATTCATTTTCATTCTATTTAGAATGAATGAGACAATTACTATCATACTGAACATGGCAACATTATTTCAAGAAGTGACGTTTGATGTTGTCAGTTTACTTCGTTTTTATAATAATTAGGGTACTTATAGTTAAAAACTCGACAGTACGAAGATTTTTCCAATGCCACGATCTTTAACACAAATTTCACATTACAACAACAAATGATCTCCAAAGACATTGTAGTAAAACTCATTGTCTTTCCCTCCATTTTAGAAAGACAAATGGCCAAAAAGACCATCTTTTTACACAATAAATCCCACAGACTTTGTCCATGTCACCATTAAGGGTCATATATTCCGCTGAAAGGATGCCACTTTACTAATATGGAACAATCAAAAACGCATTTCTCATTCTGTACCAAATGTTTTAATAATGTACTACTTGTGTTGGAGCGATACTTGTTCGGTAGGACGTGCCCGCTTCGGGTTTTTTAGTAGAGAGTTGTTGATCGCAGGGGACTGTATTGTATATGAGACGAACTCTATATTTGCTACGTTTGCTACGATGCTACGCTGCTACGAATACTGCTACGCGCTCGTAGCATTACGCTTAGAGAGGTTGAGATAAGAAAGTATGGAGGTGGATATTTTTTTAATTCTGTATTTGTGGCTAATATTTAATTAAGGAAGTTTCTGGCTCATCGCCTAATAGGAATGTGACAAACTAGCTCCGACTCTGACTGACTCTCCGCATATCCCAGATTCGTTTAATTTATATTCGTTTAAAGATGACTAAGTAAAGGATTTTGTATGAAAAATCAAAGTCGGAATGAGTTCTATCGTTCATTAAATGACTCTTAGTACAGCGGTCTAACTCTGACCCCATTTCCCATGCGATAGTAATATTTTATTTATTCGCGTTTGGGCCATTGAAATCAACAAAAACCAGTGTCTTGTAAAGGGAAACAAAGTTGAATATCGTCTAGCTCTAAATAATCTACCAATGATCTTTTGGCACTTCTGTGACGTTTACAGGGGGCGCTACTTCTATGCAACTAAACGCAACAAGCAAGCGTTAGATCCACCTGTCACCTTCCATCACAGCGTGCCAAAATATCTTTTGAAAGCTGTAGCTGCGGTGCTGGTCAAAGAGATTTTTGTCTATTGGTAATTGGGCTTGTGTTAAAGAAAATATTTACCTATTTTACTCGTGTTTATTGAGAATCAGAAATACGAGACGCAAGATAATGGAGCGATGATTCGCCTGTATGACTTATCGCACACCTCCATGTGTTTTGTGGACATTGGACGAGCCAGTGGGTATTGACTAAATGGCTAAACGTAGCGTGGGATATAACCTCTACCACCCTTTATAAAAATATATGATGCTATCTCATTTTTACAAGCCGATTCCATACAACCGCATCGCACATTAGTTCTCCACCTCAAGTGAAACACGAAAAAGAAAGAATTAAATCCAACTTTGTTCGGAAAGCGGATCTGAAATATAACTGCAATCTAAAGAGTTATATCATAAGATGATATAGCGTCACGTTTTTTCCTATACGGGGTGGTTGAGGCATATAAAAGGTGGTCAGAACATCTTTTTTTTCAATTCTCCATACAAATCAGCCGATCCACCCAGGCCAAATAAAGTTAAAAATAAATTTGCTCTGATCAAATCGGTTTCATAATGAAAGTTGCTCAGAATGTTGCCCTGACAAAGTAGTTTCTCGTTTTGCGATAATTCATTTACACCTTGTAGTTGTGAGTTGTGTCCAGTTATAGCCAGGTACAAATACTCCGTGTTTGCGTGATGAGGGCAAGCCCATCGCCGCCGCTATAGAATAATGGAAGTTTCCTCAACAACGTTTTCCATCACCGTTAAAAAGTTCACTCAATGTACAGAGGGTTAGTTTTCATTGTGGTTTAATTTTATTTTCAGTTATTTTTTTATGAAAAACTGACCTACAATGGGCACAATGTGCCCGTACCATCCGGTATGGGAAAAGTCGTGATGTGATTGTTTCGCGGGGGAGAGAATATTGATAACGCATCAGATAAAAACGTATCCCTTGACGGTACACCCCAAACCAAACCCAAAATAAGCAGGGAAGAGAAGAACCTGGTAAGTGGTACCAGGCCACACCTCGGACACTCCATAGAACGCTCGTAAAATAATCACCTCCATATTACTACTACAATAATATTAATAATAATTTTTGTTTATTTCAGGCATTAAAAAAACCCATAAAAATAAAATAAAAGTAGACAAAAAGTAGACAAAAGCATAGCCTAATGACATTTGTACACGTGCAAATGTGTGCGTAAACTCGTTCGTTTGTGAATGTGTGCGTTCAGCTTCTATACAAAGTGTCTCCCGAAGAGGCTCCCCGACTCCGGGGTGAGGTGCGGTATCTGAATCCGCGCGGGGAAGGGAGTGGCCGTTCTGTACGTAGTACTATTATCTCTTCTGTGACCAGGCACTAGATTGTGATAGCTTGCTATATGTATTCCATTGATTGTTCATGGTTGTCATGGCGGCGTGTTTCTTTGAACCGCACTTCGTCCTGGCCACGACACGACTCACACAACTAGCACTGATATAGAGTTAAAGATAACATTTTTTTGTCACATAGTTAGCACAGTAAAGATTTTTGTTATAAAAATTGCAAAGAGCACTGCGTGCGCGTCACGGGATCTTCGTGGCACAATGGGGCGGACGCAGGGGCGGAGGGGGGGCCGCGCCTGCGCGCTGTCCGGCCCTGCAGCCAATTACAGCCCCGGAAGCGGGCCTGTCAACTCACGCAAGGAATTGACCGTCAAAACAAATACTTTATCTGGCGCCAAAAGTTATGTGCTATTTTATTTTCATTATAGTAAAATCCATTAGAAAGACGCGTCCAGTCCTCATTACTCTCAGTCCGACAAACACATGATCCATGTGCAGTGTGTTTTTATTTTAGGTCTTTCGACAGACCAATTTATCGACGGACACGAGCGTCGCGTTTCCACCGAAAAATTGACCGAGTCCACTGTGTGGACACAAAAAGAACCCTTTGGTTGTGTTTGGAAGATTTTAGGGTCCCGTTGTTAAAGTTGCAAAGCCTAAAAACACTGTAAAAGGGTGCAACTGTGCTTCAATTTCCTGCATGGAGAAAGTGTTAACACTATAATAGTTCAATGTTCGAAAATTCTTTACGTCTGTAGAAATTACCAGTCGGCAGAAACTTTTAACTCGATGAAATTCCGAATTCAACGAAACTTAAGTATGTTGTTTGTGACTATTCAGTAGTGCTAAAGCTTGTGCTAACTTGAGGAGGGGCAAAAACCGTTTTTTTTGGGACTTTTTCCAGCTTTTCACGTTTAATTCAAAAACTCACAATAATTGTAAGAAATTGTGTAAGTTAATCAAAGATGACAAACGCGTCGAGAACAAAAAGATATACTAAACTTGGTCCAGTACTTGGCTTTTATCGGTATCCAAAATACTCCCAAAACAATTAATCCATAGAGTGAACGGGTATGGCCAAAAATCTTTTGGACCTGGAAGATGTTCTAGACTAGAACATGCAATAGCTATGTAGTACACCGTCGTCAAAGATTCTATGCAGATGTAGCCTGGTAAATACAAGAAGAATTTAAAACACAAAGTCAAACTACTGGAGCAATTTATTATAGTATTTCTTATTGTTATCGACGCGAAATTTTGACATCTTTGGTTTACTTATACACTATTTCTTATTTTTTTTTAAATTAAACATTAAAACTGAAAGAAGTCCAAAAAAAATCGGTTTTTCGCCCCCCTCAAATTAACACAAGCTTTATTTGTTCGGAAAATTGGTTGAAGCACTACTGAATAGCCACAGAATTCGGAATTTTCTCTAATTTTGTATGGACTGAATCTCTGCCGACTGGGGTATTGGTGGGAGCAAAACTTTGAAAATAAATACTGAACTTTCTTTCTTGGTCTTCAAACTACCTACCTGCAAAATCACAGCTTCATAATTCAAGTGTTATCCTTTTTTCCATACAATTTTTCCCCCTTCCCTTTCTTTCTACTGCATCACAGATCGAGGCGGCTTCTTAACCGGTTGAATGGAGCACTTTATTTATTTTTTTTGTAAAAAAAAAAAAAATACATTAAAATTAGTTTGACAGTGGGTACCAACGTCAAAAATTAGACATTCATTGACGTCTTGGTACCCACTGTCAAAATAATTTTAATGTCATTTTTTTTTTTATAATTTTAATGTCAATATTGTTCCAAGGACTGGATTGTCCTTACGCTACCCAGCGTGTTAAATCCAATTGACTGCGCCTGCGGGGGAATGCGGCTCGCCAAACGTCTGTTGTATTCAACAAAAATTCGCATACGCAACCTATGTACGATGACGGGCCGCCAGACAGTTTCGCAGCGGCTGACCAATCACAGCTCTCTTACCTCGTCCCCAGCCGCCCGTAAATTGGTGAGTTGTGTTTCAAAGGAAAATGTATCTATGCGCTCTCCACTGGATAGGTGCTCCCTGCGTATGGCACCCTTCGAGTACGAAACCCTAAAAAAATACCTGCAGAACCAAATAGCCGTGTTTGACTTTGGCACATATCGGAATCCAATCAAAGCCTCCAGCATGGCGTGTTTTTGTAAACACACTTTGAAAGCTTCACAAACGAGTAACATGCAAATAAAGATGAAAGCTCGCTCACAATTTTCAAGCTTATTTATTCATATTAGTCGATGATAAATATTTCAATAATTTGAATTACGTAAGAAATATAGTAACTACGCTCAACATGACGTAAACCATCATAATTATATTTAAAGCTGCGGCGTTAAGCTAGCCTCCTGTCTTGAAAAAGGGAGCATTGAATTCGTACCACTGTGCTTCTGCCACTCTGTAAGGGAAATGGTAACGCTATCTAAGGCCCTGTTCCAAGCAGTCTTGGAAAGCCCTTTTCAACATATAAATCATAAAGTGTGTAAGTACAGATTAACCAGTCACATAGAGACACACACTTTTTGAAGAAACAGGCCATAAGTAACACAAGTTTATTATTATTATTATGAGCCTGTAATGTCCCACTGCTGGGCAAAGGCCTCTCTCCCCCTCTTCCACTCCATTCGATCCTGAGCGGTCTCCTTCCACTCTTTATCCCATAGACCCAACTCATCACTCCATCTCTTCCTGGGTCGGCCACGCTTTCTCTTTGCATTTACTGGGAGCCAGTCTGTGGTTCTCTTAGCCCAACGATTTGGCAGTAACACAAGATACAACCAAAATGTGATTTACAACTTCTCAATGGTAATCGCTATTCCATAGGATCAAAGATCAAAATTACTCACACCCGGCGAAAACTGGCTCCATCAATATGCCAAGCAACTATGCGACAAGGGTAAACTTGTCCAATTTAAACTAGCCTTATGAGCTGCGTTCCGATATTGAGTCAACGTGGCTAGACTCTGAATATCGACGATCTATGGAATAAAGGCTTATTAAAATAATTATAGTAGGACAGGAACGGAGCGGATGGCGTGGTAGAGAAGAGGCCTATACCCAGCAGTGGGTAGGTGTGGGCTGATTGATGATGATAATGATGATAGTATAGTTAAAATCTAAGGTTTGCTGGAAAAATATCTTATTAGAGATAAGCTCGCCTTTGTACATGTTTTTAGGGTTCCGTACCTAAAGAGTAAAATGGGACCCTATTACTGAGACTCCGCTGTCCGTCCGTCTGTCCGTAGGTCACCAGACTGTATCTCATGAACCGTGATAGTTAGACAGTTGAAATTTTCACAGATGATGTATTTCTATTGCCGATAAAACAAAAAATACTCCAACATAAATCTAGTAAAATTGTCGGAAAATATGGCAGTAGTTTGCGTCAAATTATGTCTGATTTTTTGCAGACTTGTGTTGCATCACACAAGCATCATATAGTTCTCTCTCCCGCTCTCTTAATTTCAAGCTCCATCATCATTAGGCGAAATCAGTCAATGTATGACTTATTAGCCCAGTCAGCAGACTCTGACAGATCAGAAATGCTTGACTCAACAATGCAAAGTTTGCCTAATACATGCATGGATAGCTCAGTTGTAAACGGATTGAAAAATCAAATAGAGATATTACAAATAGAGTTGGACAGCGCACACCAAGAAATCATTAGCTTGAATGATGACAACCAAGTGTTAAAACAACAAGTGCAGGAGATGAGTAAGAAGGTAGAACTACTAATAAAAATTTCAAAACAAACTACACCAAATCCGACTAGCACACCAGAAATAGTTCAAGAACATCAAAACATATTTCAAGCAAAAACATAACCTGAAGCGCAAATTATTTGGAAATAACAGCACACCTACTAGCATAGACAATGCCGCAAAGACCAAGTCACCAGACAAGAACAGAGAAGACAGCTGCAATATAGCCGTAAAATGGCAATATTGCCGCAATGTTGCCGGCTCGGCACATCTATAGGCGTATCCATCAATAGCCGAACGCGCCCAAAGGTCAGCCCGGAATGTTAGCATCATATCATTACGCTCGTCACGCAGGGCACCGGCCAGTATGTAAATACAGCGCTTTCATTAGCAAGCCGTGACATGGGATAACGAGAGGGTTGTGTGCCGAAGACGCTGGGAGTAAATATACATACGAAAAATATATCTATATAAAAATACATATATATATATACGAAAATATACAAGCCGTTTCCAGGCGGAGCGGTAGACACAGTTTACTCCACTAAGGGTCATATGTGCGGAAGACGCTGGGTTACTGGGCGTAAATATATACAAAAAATCGGTCAAGTGCAGGTCGGACTCGCACTCGAAGGGTCCCATACCCCATTGGAAAGGGCGTGGTTTCGTAGAAGATATCTCTTTTCAGAGATAAGCTTGCTTGTGTCCAGTATTAGTTAGTACATCTACTTTAGGTGTTTCTGTGCTGTACCTAGAGTAAATAAATATTGATGCAAACTGTCTCGATAAATATGCTATACCTATGTGACCGATTCATATTTCATAATAATAATAATTCATAATTTCTTTACTGCACACAAACAGTTACATAGGACAATAATAAGCTGCTAATTGCGAGTTGGACTCACGTTGAGAGGGTTTCGTACAACAATAATAGGACTAACACAAACAAAAATAATCCTATAATTCTGTTTTTCATACAAACTTTGCACCCCAGATATAGTTAGGGGTTAAAGTTGTAGATTTCGGAGTTCTTATGGGATATGGGTGCAAACATTTGCTTGCATACAAAATTTCAGATTTTTAGGACTTCGATAAGTACCCTAGAGGTTTTGATGACATGCGAAACGGTCATATTATTCAGCATAACTTATTTATTTTAATTTTAAAAATATTATAAAAATATATTTAAGATCCTCACACCATGCGCTTTTATTTGATATATCACATGGCATATTACGATTTTTTTAATTTTATTTTTATCATTTGGCCCCCAAAAAGTGGCCCCATTATTGATATTCCATATTTATATATTTACATTGCACCTCTGTTTTTGGGTCACAGATATTGATATGTGTACTAATTTTGAACTTCATCGGTCTGATAGGTTTTGAGTAAGTTTCCTGTGACAGACGGACGGGCGGACGGGCGGACGGACAGACGCACGAGTGATCTTAGGGTTTCTCCTTCTGAGATACGAAACCCTATAAAACATGGAAAAAGTCTACAAGGTAAACTTTACAGAAGTAATCATTTCACAAAAACAATCAAAACAATGGTAATGTATTGTGTATGACGACGACGGTGAAACGGTTCCGGCTCAGCATCATATGCTGAAATGAAATGAAATGAAATATATATTATTGTGTTGTTTCTTATTTCTTAATTATAATTGTGGCTCCCGAACTAGGGCGACCTGTGTGTCAGGAGCTAGAGGCCATACGGAACATAGTTTAGTATTTATAGCTATGTAGGAACATTGTTGTTAATTACTTTCTTAGTTAATTACTTACAAAGGCAAAGTTAAAGTTAAGGCAAAGTTGAGGCATGATTTAAAAACAAAAAACAAAAACAACTCACACTAGAGAGTATTCTGTAATCAATTGATTACAGAATAGAGAGTATTCTGTAATCAATTGATTACAGAATATTCTCTAATGTTGTATAGTCTAAACTATTTAGCCATACTATCATTCATGCATGCTACAGGAAGACCTACAGCGCTAGTATTCTGTAGTAACCTAGTGTATATCAGAGTGTATTGTGTGCGAGGGTGTAGGTGTGTGTGTGTGAGGGTGTAGGTGTGTGTGTGAGGGTGTGTGTGTGTGTGTGTGTGTGTGCGTGTGTGTGTGTGTGTGAGAGAGAGTGAGTTTAACCGCTATAGGCATTCTACGTATATGGTCATTCCGAGATAGGACCTTATGATGATGTGGTAATTATGACAATGTACTCGTTATGATACCAACCAATGTTATATATTACCAGGAAGCACTTATCCAGTAGAGAGCGCATAGAGATACATTTTCCTTTGATACACAACTCACCAATTTTCGGGCAGCGGGGGACGAGGTAAGAGAGCTGTGATTGGTCAGCCCGCTGCGAAACTGTCTGGCGGCCCGTCATCGTACATAGGTTGCGTATGCGAACGTCTGTTGAATACAACAAACGTTTGGCGAGCCGCATTCCCCCGCAGGCGCAGTCAGTTGGATATATAGTCTCTGTGTATAACACATACAGCAAGTTAATTGGTATCAGAATTTCTGCTCCCGCCGGGATCAACATTTCAAATGAATTAACATTACAAAGCGATGCGTTCCATGACGTCACTACCGCTTCCTGCTTTGGTAATGTTATGCTAGTTCTGCACCTTTGGACAGTGTATGTTACAACTTTACGTCGGATATTCGTAACTCGGGCGACCTCTGAGGCGTTGTGGTTGAGGATATGCTTCCCAAGTGTGAGGTCCCGGGTTCGAGTCCCGGCTAGGGAGGAATCATTTGTATCAGTTTGTAAGGGCTCAAGCAGTATCGATAAGCCCTAACAGTTGGATTATCAATTTTGTATGATGAATTTGTAAGTAATAATTATATTGTACACATGGGTCTACTCCTACTCAGCAATCCACCTGTCTCATACTTGGTTTGCTGGAAGAAATCTCTTGATAGGGATTAGCTTGCCTTTGTCATGCACTCTCGACTTTCCATTGTGCAATGTTTTCTATTGTGCAGTAAAGTACATTGAATAGACGGACGAACAGACAGACAGACTAACAAGAAAGTGATGATCCTGGGTTCCTTTTTTACCTTTTTAGGATTGAAAACCTAAAAATACGATACGGCCGTCAAAGTCAAAGGTATTGTGTAGGCCAGTGTTTACCTTGTAGCTACGATATTAGTTATTCTAGTTAAGTTGAGTTAAGTTTATTAAAGGCATGATGACGAAAGTTTTCGACGTCACAGTGTTGAGTTCATAATAAAGGGTTCAGAGGCAAGGCATGTGCATAATTATGTATACTTTGTACTGTGTGTTTACGTTTGACGACCTCTGTCGCGAACAAGGCTGTGCTTGCCAAGTGAAAGGTACTGGTTGGAATCCGGCTGAGAACGGAGAATAAAAATCTCCACAGGAGGTACCTGCACTACATGTTTGTGACGTCGCTCCATAGGATTTCGTACCCGAAGGGTGCTAAACGGGACCCTATTACTAAGCCTTAACTGTCCGTCCGTCTGTCTGTCTGTCCGTCAGCGGGCTCTATCTGACGAATCGTAATAAGTAGAGAGTAATTTATTGCCACTACAGCAACAAATACTAAACTAAACGATATATAAAAAAATAAGGATGTCACCATAAAATAAACTAGTTTTTTTAGTATTTTTTTGTACGATGGTACGAAACCCTACATGTGAGAGTCCGACTCGCACTTGGCCGATTATTCTTGTTCCCACGACACAGGGTATCCTACAGTGGGGCCAGAAGTAATGGGTCAAAAGCAATGTAGGTACATACAGGCGTATGTAAATGTTTTGTTTTGTTACATGCACACCCGCGGTATAATTTGGTTGTACAATCTAATCTGTGTTGTTTGCGCACAGAACTTTGCGTTTACTATGCTCAAAGTAAATAGGAGTGGAAGTGACTTGCAGATTAAATCATTTATGGATTTAGTTGCATGGCGGGGGAAGAGGTAACGTACCTACTAAGAATTCGGTTACACATCACAAATTCTTGAACTAACTAACGTACACCTTACAATATCCACCTACTCACACGCACACTTTAGTTGTTTTACGTAAAAACATGACTTTACAAAAATGAGACCAAGCTTATTGAAATTAATTCATAGTTAAGACTATTTTCGAGGTAACAAACAAAATAAAGATGATCATAATAATAAAACAGAATTGAGAACCCCCGCCGAAGTCGGTAAGGTCAATCCTGGGGATTGCTGGAAGTTTTTTTTCTGAATGTACAGGATACATGTAGATGATGACGAATGATGTAGAAAATTTACATACCTATATCGCAAATTGATACGAACATTTGTCAATTTGATAATGAAATCAAATAATTCATCTATTTTTTTATCTATTGTCAAGCAGCAAGGTCTGCTCAATTTAAAGGAACTCACACACGCATACACCCTCGTACACACATACACCCTCATGTACACACAGACACTGCCTTTTTATTTTTCTTTGTATTTCTTTTTCTGTTCTGCATTGTATGTAATTAGGTAAATTCATATTCAATGTTTTTTAATGTCTTTAAATACCCATTCAAAATTTCTTATGGATATGTTTCGTAACTGGCACTACCTGTTTATATTATTGTTATTTTTATTGTTTTTCATGCTGTGAAACATCAACAAATCAAAATAAATAAATAAATATGTACATAAGCAAACAGGTATGATGTTGTTTGGCGTCTCCATCCTAAAACACCCATGTCGTGGGTATGCGAGTGCTAATCATAACTTTCTGAATGTAGCGAGATAGCTTAGCGAGATAATGACGAAAATGCACTATGTTGAGTAACATACATTGTTGTTTTAGTTTTAGTTTAATGTAAACAAACTAAGCATGTAAAACTTATATTAGCAATTTGGGTCGAAAATGCAATACTCAGTGCCAGTAGGGCATTAAGGCCCACTATTTAAAACGTCCTTTTGGCTTTGCCGTTGTCGCTATAAACTAAATATACATATTATACATAGCGTCACGTTTTTTCCTATACTGAATGGCAGAGGCACGTTGTGCCAACCTTTAGTCAACTGACTAACTATTTCCTTAAAACTTACATAAATATGTCGGAAAAATATAACTGTAACAGGGTGTTTTGTGAGTATGGAGCGACATCATTTTTTAGGGAGTAGAGGACATCATTCTGAACAACTTTTACTATGAAAGCGATTTGATCACGTAGCAACTTTTTTTGATCATGAACCGTGATAGCTAGGCAGTTGAAATTTTCACAGACGATGTATTTCTGTTGCCGCTATAACAACAAATACTAAAAAACAGATCATAATAATAGATGTTAAAGGGGGCTCCCATACAACAGACATGTTATTTTGTGCCGTTTTTATAAGATAAAGGTAAGGAAACCCTTCGTGAGCGAGCACGACTCGCACTTGGCCGGTTATTTTAAGTTGGGAGTGGGATGGTTGGTACCCTTGTACATTAACATCTCATTACTAATTTCAGATAACTGCTTTGGGATGTTAATTGACCAATTAACTATGAATGGTTATTAAACAGATTAATGTCAGTAGTTTCGGACCGGAATATGGATTCAACCGGATTCGCTTTTGCAGTGTTTACAACGGTTGCGATATTAATTTCGTTTTGTTTGGCGCACTCCGTGGTCTATTGCTGTTCACGCAGGAGATGCAGGTTCGAATCCCGTTGCTGATCATGTACCGATGAGACAATTAATCGGTTGTTCCGTGTTTCGGATGACACGCTAAGATGAAGGTCCCGGCTACTGTCACTACTTAGTAGTATGTCATCATCATCATCATCATATCAGCCCGTGTCATCAGGCAAGGCGTCTCTCAAAGCACGCCACTCGCATCTGTCCCCCGCCATTCCGTCCACTGCCTACCGGCCACCTTTACAATATCATCTGACCAGGGAGCACTTATCCAGCATAGAACATTATATCATGTATACCAGAAAAAACATAGGTTTATTTAAGACTTTAGGTCATAATCATAGTATTAGCACTAGAAATAGAAATAAGATTGCTATGCCCGCATTCAGACTCAGTAAGGTTGCTAATTCTTTTATGGGAGTATGTGTTAGTTTTTATAATAAAATACCTAATGAAGCAACGGACCTACCAGAAAGGAGGTTCAAAAACTATGTCACAAACGGCCTATTGAAGAAGTCTTATTACAGTGTAAAAGAATATTTAGATGACAAAACTGCATGGTCTTTACCATCTCAGCGCACAGAAATCCAAAGAGGGGCGATGGACTGAGTCAGTACGTCTCTCCTCGGTGTATTTCCTTAGACTTAAGTAAAAATACATAACATTGTATTTTTAAGGCTCTGATATTTTAAAAGAGGTACGGGGGAGTTTCTTGCCCTTCTTTGCTCCATCCCTAAGCCCACAACTTCCGAACGGGCGGTAGTATACAAAAATATTAATATTATATTGACGTTGACTAAGTAATATGTATGATTTTATGGTCAATAAAAAATTTGAACTGAACTGAACTGAACATTTTCCTTTGAAACACAACTCACCAATTTACGGGCGGCGCGGGATGAGGTAAGAGAGCTGTGATTGGTCAGCCGCTGAGAAACTGTCTGGCAGCCCGTCATCTTACATAGGTTGCGTATGCGAACGTTTGTTGAATACAACAAACGATTGGCGAGCCGCATTCCCCCGCAGGCGCAGTCAATTGGATATATAGTCTCTGCATCTGACCAACCGGGCCGATGGTCTGCCAGCTGCTCTTTTCCAGTAGTATGTTTGTTTATTTATTTATTTATTTATTTATCAAAGCCTACAGCACAAATCAAAATAATATAAGCAGAGAACTTAGACTAGACATAGGCCAATTAAAGGCTTCTATTTTGTAGGCCGAACACATGGTAGTGAACTTAAACAATCAAAATAAAATAAAAAGGGGGTAATTTATAAGTACCAGGTTCAAAGTTAATATGGGGATGGGGTGGGAATATGTGTAGGGGTGTGTTTGTTTGTGTATGATGTCAATGTGTGTGTATGACGTCAATGTGTGAGTGATAGATACAAAAATATAGTCGCGACTGTATAATGAGGGAGAAATCTTAGCAACATCTTTTGTAAACGTAAAACCCCTCCACCAACCCGCACTGAGCCAGCCTGGTGAAATAAGGTTCAATCTTACTCCTAGCCGCGTTAAGGCCTGTACCCCTCAGTAGGTACCGAAAAAGGGCTACATTATATTTAGAATTGACGAATCGATCAGATTTCCCCGATCCCGATTTTATCTGCTACAAATAACGGCAGCTCTTATAAGTTCCCACATAAAGAGTAGAGAGCCGTTCAAAAGTCTAGACCAAGGTCTAATGCGGACTCGTTGCTCCGTTTGGAAACTTACTGGCGCCTTTATAAAGGGCTGCTGGGAATTTTAGCGTTTATGTTACGTACAACTGATACTAGGTGAGCGGCTAAAACTAGTTTTAGTCAGCCAGGGAGCACTTATCCAATGGAGAGCGCATAGATACATATTTTCCTTTGAAACACAACTCACCAATTTACGGGCGGCGCGGGACGAGGTAAGAGAGCTGTGATTGGTCAGCCGCTGCGAAACTGTCTGGCGGCCCGTCATCGTACATAGGTTGCGTATGCGAACGTTTGTTGAATACAACAAACGTTTGGCGAGCCGCATTCCCCCGCAGGCGCAGTCAATTGGATATATAGTCTGTGTAGTCAGCTAATGTTAGGTGTGCATTTACGTTTATTTTGTTCTTATACGTCTACCTAAGGAAGAATAAAGGGGGATTTGCTTCGCTCGCCCCCTAAAGGGGGATAAATCCTTCACCTACCCTGACCCACCAGTTGGCTAAGACATACCACTATTATTATTAATACTAACTAAAATTAGCCGCTCTTGTAACATTACGCTAGTAGGTAACACCTAACATTACGCTAGTAGGTAACACCTAACATTACGCTAGTAGGTAACACCTAACATTAGCCGCCCAACTAGTATAGCCGTAGTCCGTACGTAACTAAGGCTCGATTTTACCAACGAAAGAGAAAATTTTACTCGAGAGTATCTTCTAACCCCTTTTTCTAGACACCCCCAGAGATCACGTCATTTTGAACTGTCATAGTTATACAAGTTATCCCCGGGATAGTTATTCTCGTATGTTATTTATAATCATTATGCCTGAAATTAATTTATTCTACAGATATTTACTTTACTTTACTTTATACTTTATTGCACAGAAAACATAATACAGACACTTAATATTAGAAAAAACATGTACAAAGGCGAGCTTATCTCTAATAAGAGATCTCTTCCAGCAAACCTAGGATGGAGAGGATAATTTAATAAAAGGTAGACCTACATAAGTGCACAACGATAAATATTAAAATAATAACTACTTACTAACAAATACATAAATACAGATAAAAACAAAAAACAAAATATAATATATAAATAGATACTAAGGTATATTAAGGTAGAGAAAGATAGATATTTGTATAGGTACCCTGACATGTAATATTTTATTATCAATAAATTATGATTATGATTATGATTATAAGTTTTTGTTGGTGAAATCCACCCTAAATAATTTACTAAAAAAAACTGTACTATCGCGTTACTAAATTGTAAAACCCCGGCTACTTTCGCTTCTTGGGGAGTAGTAGTAGTAGTCGTGAAATCCTCCATCAACTCGCACTGAGCCGGCGTGGTGGAGTATGGCTCAATCACTCATGTGTACATTAAAGGGCTACTTTTGGTATGGTATGCAAAATGGTCGTTAACGCACTGTATAGCGAAGAATTCATGAGAAAGTTAACCTCTGTCTGAGCCTTAAATTGGTTTCGTCGGAGTGTAACTCGCAACACTGGCTGTAGATCGGCAAGGATCTATTGGCAAACATCTAGAAATAGTCTGTAAAAGTACCATCAAACTCTCTTTATTTCTGTAGACATTTTGAAAGTAATTTTAATAGAATTGTCTAGATGTCAGAGGAAAATAGAGCTGCTGATGAAATATCGAAATCGATTCATCCGATCGAGTATTTTTGTCCTTTAGGCTTTGATGAATAGAGATGGGTAAAACAAAAAGTGCTACTTTTTTTGTATTGTTTATGGTTCATACGGCCTCTAATTGTTTTTTTTTAACACTCTCAAACAGCGCCACCATCTTATTTGTAGAATGACCAAAGCGGAAACTACTGACGCCACTATGAAAACGTCACTTCGCTGTCAGTTTGTATGCATGGTGTATGCTGTTCAGTTGGGGACTTGGAGATGGTGGCGCCATCACTCATTCTAAAGATAAGATATAGGTACCCATCTATACTCAGTAAATATAGTGCCAACAAGTCCTTGTTGACTCGTACGCTGGGAGTTAGAAATTTAGTTTTTTTCTTGCGTTATAGTGTTTCGGATTACATTGCCAGACAAGTTAGTTAACTCTCCGAATGGAGTTTTCTCCAATTTGCTGGTTTCTATACAATGTGGAGCCGATTGAACACAAAATGCACATAAAAAAAATACAACCGAATTGAGAATCCTCTCCTTTTTAGGGTACCGTACCCGAAGGGTGCCAAACGGGACCCTATTACTGAGACTTCGCTGTCCGTCTGTCCGTCCGTCCGTCCGTCTGTCACCAGGCTGTATCTCATGAACCGTGGTAGCTGGACAGTTGCAATTCTCACAGATGATGTATTTCTGTTGCCGCTATAACAACAAATACTAAAAATCAAAAGAAATTTAATATTAAGGGGGGCTCCCATACAACAAACGTGATTTTTTTGCTCATTTTTGCTCGATATTGATAATGGTAGCAGGTAGACGCTTAAAATGTTCACAATATATTGAGTATATTATTTACTTAAAAAATAAATAATTAAATTAAAATTAAATTAATATTTAGGGGGGGCTCCCATACATTTTTTTTGCGGTTTTTTATAGATAATGGCACGGAACCCTTCGTGCGCGAGTCCGACCCGCACTTAACCGATTTTATTTGAAGTTAGTTAAAAGAAGTTTTACTTCAAAAATGTTACTGTTTTATTGGCAGTGATGGAAAACATAGTCAAGAAAAGAACTCCATGGGGGGCGATGGGATAACACCCTCTCAATCAAAATTAGCAAAGAGTGCAATTTTTTAACAGCGCGCGACAGGTTTCTCTGGGTACTTATTTTTGTATGTTGTTTTTTTGCTTGAAGTTTCGCAGGCGCTACAGCCTACAATACCTACTTATTTAATAATATCCGAGGAACTAAGCCCACAACTTCCGAACGGGCGGCAGTACACAAAAAAATATTAATATTATATTGACGTTGACTAAGCAATCTGTATCATTTTATGGTTTTTTTTTGACGTGACAACGTCTTATAAATTGGTTTGCCGGGTGACACTTCAAGAAACTGCGTTACGCTCCGCTCACGTTATGCGCTCACAATGAGAGCGAGTGAGAGGCACGCGTCCCTTCCACTCGGGCATGGTTAGCCCGCCTAAGAGCGAGAGAGACAGACATAAAAAGTGAAAGGCACGCGTCCCTTCCACTCGAGCACAGTTAGCCCGCCTAAGAGCGAGAGAGACAGAGCGATTAAAATTATTTTACCACTCAAAGTCGTTGTCACGTAAAACTTTCGCCCGTATACCGACTTTACAGGCAACCAATTTTTTTTTTTTAACCCTGTACCTACCCTTGAATTTACATTTTAAATCACTACATTATCATGCATGTTTAATGATAGAGTTATAATGAAAATATTACTATTTTATTGTATTTTTAATAGATATGTATAATGCTTAATGAATTATATTAATACTTACTCACTCAGTTAATTCACTATAGTTCTAAGTTAAAATGAAGCATGTAAACTATTTGCAAACTTTTTTTTTTTAATAATAATGAAATAATGAAAATTTATTGCGTGACTGACATTGGTAACTAGGTACGTTTTATTCTGTGTAACCAAGTATTTGTTATCATGTGGAACTGCCAGATTGGTTTACTTTAGTTATTTCCATAGTATTATGTCTTACGGAATACTGCTTTGGGGGAGAGCGGCAGATATAAACACAATATTTGTCTTACAAAAAAGGGCCATTCGGGCTATCTATCAACTAGATGCTAGGCAATCACTAAGGGACAAATTCAAAAATATCAATATACTTACTGTTACCTGTCAATACATTTATGAAAATATCATGTATACCAGAAAAAACATAGGTTTATTTAAGACTTTAGGTCATAATCATAGTATTAACACTAGAAATAGAAATAAGATTGCTATGCCCGCGTTCAGACTCAGTAAGGTTGCTCACTCTTTTATGGGAGTATGTGTTAGTTTTTATAATAAAATACCTAATGAAGCAACGGACCTACCAGAAAGGAGGTTCAAAAACTATGTCAAAAACGGCCTATTGAAGAAGTCATATTACAGTGTAAAAGAATATTTAGATGACAAAACTGCATGGTCTTTACCATCTCAGCGCACAGAAATCCAAAGAGGGGCGATGGACTGAGTCAGTACGTCTCTCCTCGGTGTATTTCCTTAGACTTAAGTAGAAATACATAACATTGTATTTTTAAGGCTCTGATATTTTAAAAGAGGTACGGGGGAGGTTTCTTGCCCTTCTTTGCTCCATCCCTAAGCCCACAACTTCCGAACGGGCGGTAGTATACAAAAATATTAATATTATATTGACGTTGACTAAGTAATATGTATGATTTTATGGTCAATAAAATTTTTGAACTGAACTGAACTGTGGGTACATTGATAAATATCTCAAGCAAGACCTGATCTAGCCACATAAAATTAAAATAACCCAGGATGGGACACTGGTTCCATGCCTACAAGTCTGTCCATATTTAACAAAACAAAACTACTGATAAATGTCCCAGAACTCCCAGATGACAGATCGCAGTAAAAGTGGACGTTAAAAAAAAAAAAACGCGTGTAGCACCGTACACGTATTAGAAGTAAAACTTCTGTAGCTAGATCATTAAGTGGTACCTATACTATACACCTATACCTACCTATACTAAAAGAGATTTAAATTTCCAATTTTGAGATCCAATCTCTGCTTCAAGTTACTTTTAAGTTTCAGACGTCCGATTATTTGAAATTATTTTATACTTGTACTTACTTTTAATACGTCATGCCATTTATTTCCCACCATTCCTTATCTACAATTTGTCGCGCTCGTGGTGATACTTAACTCATTCAATAGTGTCACTACTATTTGCATCTCGCTCAGATTATATACCATCTGACGTCACGTCTTTAAGCCGTCTCGCTCAAATGTATGCATTGCTTTGCTTGTTTTAGAAATCCATATCGACCCGTGTGACATTGATGAAACTCTTTTCTTACAAACTGTATGGATCGCATCGCACAGCTGTCAAACATAAGTTCCGGTTCCAACAAAGAGGTTGAACGAAGTAGTTTGAGTCATGCTAGATATTAGGCTACTAACGCCATCTAGCGAAAGAGAGTGAGCGCCATCTTGGCCATACCGGAAATCAAGAACTCGTGGAAGAATGCTTAAAATAATTTTTATTTGTTAACGTTTCATCAGGTTTTTCTCTCACTAATTAACATTCTTTATTGTACGAATGTATTATTATCTTATCTGATTAGTTAAAAACCGTATTGAAAATAGTTGCGGTTTTAAAAGTCTTCAGCCGACCCTGACGTCACCGATTCCAATTTCCGTTACATTTCTTAGCCACTCGTGATAGCACCCGGCTAGTAGCAATTGAAAAGCAAATATATGAATAACCCACAGTTGAGAGGTTAAATAAATTTTACCCCCGTGCCCCAAGAAGTTTTACTTCAAAAAACTCGGTACAGCGTTGGTAACCAAGCTAGGTAAAAAACCTGTGTCATGCCTTTCCTGTGAGTGTGTGTCAACAGATTTAAATTTAAATTTCACTGCATTCTTATCACGAATAGACTGTAAATCTGTAGCGGCAATATTCTGTGAAAATCTCAACTCTCTACCTATTACGGTATGCCCACAAGAGCCCGCTGACGGACAGACAGCGGAGCGGGTCCCGTTTGGCACCCTTCTGGTAAGGAACCCTATAAAAAACGTCAGCTGAACACTGAATCTGTGAGTAAGAGCTGGCTACCCCCTCTACAGTCGTCGTAGTCATAATTTCAATTTCTGTACACGAAGGACCATAAAGTGATTGCCCTCATCAAATCGTTTGAATGCAAAGAGTATGAAATGAAATAAAATAAATCCTACCTTCAATAAGGGATCTGTAATCCGGTCTCGAGTTCAACGGGGAATGAAGGAAAACATACCTGCGTGGCAACAAATCACCAGCTCTTTGTTAGCTATAGCCTATAGGGATGGGCGTAAGTATAGGTAGGATGTATCGATAATTTGGTTAGCTGTTGTATCGATGAACGTCAAGATTTCTAATACTGCCATGTCTGAAATTTAACTACATGCTTGAGTAATTGAGAGAGAGTGATATTGATCGGGTGACTTTATATTTTACTTCTCTGATTAGAATAAGAATGAAGATTATCATATCATTCTGCATATTATGTCTTTTCACATCTTTGAAGATTTTTTTTGTTTTGTTTTTATAATCTCTTTTTACACAAAAGCTTGCCGTTATGTTCTAAAATAAATATGCGAAATGTCAGGATCGATGTAAGAGGCTAACGTTAACTCATATAAAAATGAAAATGGTACGATACGTAGGCTAACGTTTTGTCGACAAAACAAAACTATCGATAAAATTCCCATACCTAACCTACCCCAGGTAGCTGACGCAGCGATTGTCGCCGAATCGCTACCGATTTATTATCGACCTCATGTGAACGCACCTTTATATTGGTAGATGAGTATTCATATGAGGTTCGTGGCACGAGTGGAATAAAATATTGTATTGATCATGTCTTGTTCTGTTGTCTTTTCATCAAATGGAAACGAGAAAATGAATGCTGTATATGGAATATGTATTCGGATTATTATAATAATCTTATCTTAATAACATGACATAGCCATACGCCATTTCCCATACGGGCTGACACAGGCACTAATGTGCCCACTTTAATCGATATGTCGGCGGACGATCGCGGCGGACATCATGATGTGCCCACACTTGACATATCATAAAACGATAAAATCTCTTAAGGCAAACACTGCGTTAGCTTACATGACATGTATGACACAAAAAACATCACGTAGTGCTGAATAAAAATGCTTTAAAAAAGACATGTTTTCGTTAAAACCCGCCACATCATGATGTGCCCAGTAATTGCTTGGGCATATCATGAAATGGCGGGGCACATCATGATGTGCCCGATTCTACGATCGGCCGCCGACAGATATATTACTCACTATCAATTTGCGTGACAGGGGTCTAGTCTATCGCCACAGATATAAATACCGAAGGTTTCCTCACGATGTTTTCCTTCACCGATTAGCTACATGGTCAGCAACAGATTTAACCCTGAATGTCTTGCGAAGAGGGAGTGAAACCAAACTGCTACTAGCTTTTTCACATGACTGGGTATAAGCCAATCGCTGTTATTGGGCAACAAAATAATAAACTACTTGTGTAGCGAATATCGATGTATAATCCAACAGATTATATAAACTGATGGACTAATATCCTTAGCCCTAATGCGGATCAAAAGTTGTGCAGACTTTAGTAGCGGGTTTGGTTAGGAACGGGGAATGTAATGGAGTAGCACCTTCGACCACTTTTTAAAACACGTTAAATAGCGTCACGCCTTTTCCCATACGGGGAGACAGAGGCACAACTGTGTGGTTTTTAGGTATCCTTAAACAAAGGGTGCCAAACGGGACCCTATAAAAATGTTTGTACCCTATAAAAAGTGTAAAATGTTTGAACTGGCAGATTATAGGGAAACTTTCCACCAAGCCTGTACACCTTATCAACCTATGTATCGTCAAACAATAAATATCTTTATGTTATCTTTATCTTTATAACTGTAGCGTGTGTACAGTAATAATGTATTGTAGTGTGGTTGATAGGTTGATTCCAAACACAATGACTGCTGTTTTGAGAATGCCATTTATTGTATACTTATTCTAATAAAGTTACCTCGGTTAGCCTAGATAAATATCTACACAATGCATAATAATTAAGTGCTGTACGAGTGCTGACATAGCTCGTACAATAACAAAGCCTCCGCTGTCCGTCAGAGAGCTGTATTTTACGAACCGTAATGAGTAGAAGGTTGAAATTTTCATTGAACATGTATACTGTTGCCCCTATAGCAAGAAATAATGACTAATAAGGGTGTCCCCATACAAGAAACGTGTTTTAATCTAATTTTAGAATTAGATTTAGAATTACGTTTATTGCTTCCATAAATTCACATTTGCTCTTAAATCAAGATACAATTTATGGACCCTGTCCATAGGGCACAATGACGCAGAAACCGTCGTGTGAGAGACCGACTCGCACTTGACCTATTTTTCGAGGTACTAAAACTTCCAGTTTCCCAAAATACCACGATCTTTTGTTCTATTTTTTCATAGATTTTGAACTTAATCTCGATGTGGTTAGTTTCAAAATCGCGGGCCGTGCACTTTAGACGGATGTACGAGACAAAGCTAATATTTCCTTAGCCAGACACTTTACTTTACTTTACTTTATACTTTATTGCACACAAATCAATACATTATGACAATTAAAAATGGAAATGACATGTACAAAGGCGAGCTTATCTCTATCTAGAGATTTCTTCCAGCAAACCCATAGACATAGACACCTCCATATCTCCCCAATTCCATCTCATTACTCTACAGTAATATCACAAGGGTGAGCTCAGACGTCGGATAATTTGTATCCGTTGATATTTTCGCGAAATTGGCTGCTCGGTAAGGGCACTTGTAGGGTCCGACCCTTCGCGGCATGTCGACGTAACGTGCGGCAAATATTCCGAAAACACGAAGTCGCGCTGTGGCATGATTCTCGCGCATTCGATATACGATATCTACACCTGTATCGAGTGATTTTGTATGGGAATGTGTCACTATAGGTTTCGATATCCGTATATTATCTGTCGGCGGCCGATCGTAGAATCGAGAACATTATAATGTGCCCCGCCAGTTCAGTTCAATTTCAGTTCAAATTTTTTTATTGACCATAAAATCATACATATTACTTAGTCAACGTCAATATAATATTAATATTTTTGTATACTACCGCCCGTTCGGAAGTTGTGGGCTTAGGGATGGAGCAAAGAAGGGCAAGAAACCTCCCCCGTACCTCTTTTAAAATATCAGAGCCTTAAAAATACAATGTTATGTATTTCTACTTAAGTCTAAGGAAATACACCGAGGAGAGACGTACTGACTCAGTCCATCGCCCCTCTTTGGATTTTTGTGCGCTGAGATGGTAAAGACCATGCAGTTTTGTCATCTAAATATTCTTTTACACTAGCACGAACACGAGCACATCATAATGTGCCCCGCCATTTCATAATATGCCCAAGCAACTTCATGATGTCGCGGGTTTTAACGAAAACATGTCTTTTTAAAAGCTTTTTTTTCAGCACTACGTGATGTTTTTTGTGTTATACATGTCAAACGAACACGAGGACTATTCGGGGGCTTCGCTGCGCCCGCCCCCTCTCGTCTTCACCTAAGCTACCGCAGTGATTGCCTTAAGAGATTTTATCGTTCTGGTTCGTGACAGGTTCGTTGCGTTAAGTTGCGTAGAAGTGGCGCCCCCCTGGAAACGTCTTGCACCAAAAGATCGTTCGAAGACTGTACGTTTACAGTGCCCCCAACTTAGCTGTTCAGTTGATAGCGGTCGCTAGTGTCGTGTAGTCCTCATAATAGTGGACATAGTATAGTATGTATTCTCTTTGATGGCGGATGACAAGTACGTAGTACCAATTTTTCCTACCTGAACAGCCACCTGGAGTTGGTGGCTCTGTACTTAACGCAACGAACCTGTCATCAAGCGTTAGTTCCAACTGTCAAATGATCGTTGGAAAGCTGTAAGAACTAAGACCCACTGACATTTCGATAAGAATGGATAATTTTTCCCGCCTTTATGACCCACGATGATGAGACTAACCTGCGTTTCACGGAACAAATTTTTAATTAAAGCAAATGCTTAGCAACTGAAACAAATGACTATTCTATGAGATTCTCGCGAGGAAGCGCGGGCCCTGGGCAATCAGAACTTAGAATTTCATCCTTAACTTATTTTAGAGGAAATTTAATTTAAAAAAAAATTAAAGCTAATTTAACCTAAGCAACTCTAATCTGTCATTTTTATAATGATTAGATAAATAACAAGAACACAAATTCAGATGCAGTGCGAAATTGTAAAATAAAACATTGTGACAGACAGATTTTCTGGCAACTTCAGGAGACTTTACTATCGAGCAAAATAATAAAAAAAAACTAGCCAAGTGCAAGTCGGACTCGCGCACGGAGGGTTCCG
Organism: Argyresthia albistria; assembly: GCA_963457715.1. NCBI lineage: Eukaryota > Metazoa > Arthropoda > Insecta > Lepidoptera > Argyresthiidae > Argyresthia > Argyresthia albistria. Next base: position 8,352,540 of record OY735277.1, on the reverse strand, counting down.
TACCATTATCTATAAAAAACCGCAAGAGCCCCCCTTAATATTAAATTTCTTTTGATTTTTAGTATTTGTTGTTATAGCGGCAACAGAAATACATCATCTGTGAAAATTTCAACTGTCTTGCTACCACGGTTCATGAGATACAGCCTGGTGACAGACGGACGGACTGACGGACGGACGGACGGACAGACAGCGAAGTCTCAGTAATAGGGTCCCGTTTGGCACCCTTCGGGTACGGAACCCTAATGCTTATGACACTCGTGATAAACAAGCTAGTGAAAAAACATACAGCAATAATACTCGTCATTCCGAGCGATTTGTGTTTTGCTATAGGCTGTTTTTGCATAGGCGCCCTCATAAATTAGTTAAGTGACAATCCCAAAGTAGTTTCGTGAAACTCGGGGAAAATCTGAAATATCTCTAGGCAGATCAAGGAGGACCACAGAGGAACCCCCCATCTTCCCCCCTACCCCGTTAGACCCGATTCTACCGGATTAATTAGGCTAAAGGTAAACGTACTATACTTTAATATTTCGCTAAGCTTCAAACAATTGACGTGTGTAATCCAATTTGTGGCAGATTAGTTCCTTCAGCGTTCAGTGGGTATGTTTGTTGCAGTCAAAGGTCGGTTTAAGTCAGATAGAGATTCGACTTGTCAATTTCTTGATGGTGGTGGCACAGACTTGGATTGTAGGGGCTTGAAAATCTCTCCATTTTCAAATGGCAAATGTCAAAAAAACTGTTAATTAGCAAAAAAACATTTAGGGCAATCATAGTACCTAGTTGCCTACCCATCGTTATAAAGATATAAAGTTATTAAAAAAACACATTCATCATCAATCAGCTGATTACGCATATTACGAATAGATTTTTAGTAAGGTGCATTTTGACTAAGAACTACTGATCACTGTAACATATTCTTTGACTACCTACGCACAGGTAGGGTTTGCAAGATCCGGAACTTTTTACTATCCGGATATTATCCGTTTTGAAATTTGATTATCCGGATATCCGGATAATATCCGGATATTTAAAAAAAATAAAAATACAGAGTAAAATGTATGGAAATAGTTGTTTATTTAACTAAATGGACTGCGGATATTTAAAAAAAATAAAAAACAAAATAAAATGCATGGAAATTGTTGTTTATTGAACTGAATGGACTGATGTGATCGTATGTAACAATAATAACAGCTTCATAAGTAATCTTATCTTATACCAATCAAGTAATATTTTACTCAAAATTCTGAATTACATAAAAACATGCTGCCTACAAGTTTCAAATCAAATCAAAAATACCACGTGAGTTTGTGTTGTAGTTGTAGGCTACAACTTCAACACAAACTCACGTGGTATTTTTGATTGCACATTGCAGTTAATTTATTCAAACTACAACTGTTTTTCACGAATGCTATTTTTTTATGTCAATAAATAAAATATATAATTTACATGTAGGAAAAATAAACGATGATTTTTAGAGACTTACCTCATAGTAACACAATTATTCGCGTGTAATGCGTCACCAAAAAAAACAACAACACTCTCACTTCGCAAAAGGGTTTACCTGAGACTGAGACAAGGACCCTCCCCTCTGATTACCTATTCCATCCAACGCTACTGCATGCAACGCGATTGGCCCGTTTAGCACAATGACTCTACAATGCGGGCACGGCGCAGGTACCAACTGCGTGGTAATTATTAATAGCTATAGTTGGACAAATTTAAGAGGTGCCGTTTGACGTTTACATAAGTCATGAAGATATGGTTCAATGTTGTGTGTGCAGCTGTTTTTTTTTCTATGGATATCTTAAACGTCAAATGGCACCTAATAACTTTGTCCGACTGTAATGTATGAAATTAAATTAAAATCTCTATCTACATTTAACATTACATTAAATAACTCTTTGAAATTGTCATTAATTTATACAAAGCAAAAGCAAAAAAGAGACGTATACATACGTAGGTAGATATATAGCAAAAAAATAATAAAAAAAGATTTATTTTTTAGGATGTTTTCATGTCAATCTGACATAACTTTAAGATCTGGATATCCGGATTTTACGACAGAAATTATCCGGATCCAAAAACTGGACGGATATCCGGATAATCGGATATCCGGATATCCGGATCGCAAACCCTGCGCACAGGATAGAATAAGACCCTGCTCTAAATTTAAATTTTCGGGGGTTCATTACTCCCTTTGATGATAGCTTTTATTAAATACCGATAGTAAGACAAGTATAAAAGATATAAGACATACCCTGAGTTGTTTTTTAAGGTTACGTTACGTTACTGATTTAAGGGCAGGGACCTCATAGTACAGATGACGCAGATATATACGACTTCTTCTAAGATTAGCGTCACCTAGAAGTATGTTAACTGAAACTATCTTACTCCTCACGCCATCTCTTTTTTACGAAGGGTTACTAATTCTAATTTGTATATGGAATGAGCACCCTGTGCTAGTACCTAACTTTTGACGTGACAACGTCTTATAAATTGGTTTGCCGGGTGACACTTCAAGAAACTGCGTTACGCTCCGCTCACGTTATGCGCTCACAATGAGAGCGAGTGAGAGGCACGCGTCCCTTCCACTCGGGCATGGTTAGCCCGCCTAAGAGCGAGAGAGACAGACATAAAAAGTGAAAGGCACGCGTCCCTTCCACTCGAGCACAGTTAGCCCGCCTAAGAGCGAGAGAGACAGAGCGAGAGAGAGAGAGTGAGAGAGATAGGCATACACACCGGTTCATGTGTTGCGCTTCTATTTCGCTTAGGCGCCTGCATACAAGTTTACACGTTGCCAGTTAATTTTAAAACAATTGTGTAGTGATAATGTGAAGGTAGTTTCGTCCATCGCAACAATTCAAACAGCAAAGGTAAATAATTTCAGACTGATAATATAACATGATGAAATAAATGACTAAGACATAAGTGAATAGGTTATGTTGTAGTAATCACAATGTTGTGGTAGTTTTCAATCAAAAAAGTAGTATAAATCGTTTCTCAACCAATAATAATTTGTTTAACTTGAAAAAATGAGCGCGACTTGCTATGTAAAAAATTGAAATAACAATGTTTAACCTCTAACCTGTCAAATCGAAACTTTCAAACATTCAAACCGAGACGACCAATCACTGCGCAAGGTAGTAAGCGCGCGATTTACAAATTCAAAGATCAAATGTGAATTTGTTTTCTCCTTTTAGAAAATACACTTTGAATTAAAATCGATTGATATTAACAATTAATGTGATTTAAATAAATGTTCTAACTTTTAAATTTAGTTTTGTACGCAAATGTATTGCAAGTTATTGTATGTATATTTGTATATAAATACGTATGTATGTGTAAAGGTAAAAATAAAATTTTGTTAATATGAAATTCAGTTTGAGATTCTTTGTATAAATTAATGTTTTAAATATAATTCTTTGTATAAATAAATGTTTTAAATTGTTACTATTATTTCATCCTTCTTCCTACTATATGAATGAATATTCACATTAAAATTATTTTACCACTCAAAGTCGTTGTCACGTAAAACTTTCGCCCGTATACCGACTTTACAGGCAACCAATTTTTTATTAATGATATGTTTCCACGACGTCGATTCGCGTTACGGCGCGGCGCCTTGCCGCGACGTCGATTCTAAATAAGCGCTCTATGAAGCGAGAGTATCGACGACGGTCGTGGCAAGACGGCGGGCGGCATAACGCGAATCGACGTTTCGTGAAAACAATCATCGAGGGCGTATTTCAATACTCCTTTTCGGTCAACAGGGCGCTAGCCGATCGCCGCAACAATATAAAATCTTACGATATCGAATGTTCAAGAAGTTGATTATTGTTTTTATTTTCAATGAAAATAAATCTGGCGACCAGACACAATTGTTGCCAAGAAGTAGGTACACTGCGTCTACTGTCCGTTTGTTATACTATCTGGGGCTGGTTTCCGCACGAATATCGCATAGCAAGGGCGCAACATATCTGTTCGCGTGACGCCGTCGACATGCCGTAACCAGAATTTTGTGCCTTCGCTATAGCTATAGCTATTATCATGTGATTAGCGCGCGATGAATCCTTAAGGCCTACGCAGACCGGGACGGGATGGCAAAGGATTCTGCCGTCAGTCAGCGCACACGAGCCGCTTAGATGCTTCGGCATTCCAGCGCCTTGCCACGGCATGCCACGGCGCCGGCGGAGTCCCGAAGCACGACAAAGCATGCCTCGGCAGCTTCTGCTTAGGGTTGCAAAATTACGTAATTTTACCGTAAACTGTAATATTACGGTCATTTTCATAGATTACCGTAAAATTACCGTCGTGGTATGACATTCCCTTGTTGCGCATATTGTTGCCAAATAATCACGCAACGCGACGTTGCCGCTTAGTGTAGGTAGTATTAATAATGACTAGTAGTATTAATAATGAATTAATACTACTACTACTACTACATGCTTAGTGTAGGTAGCCGCGGGAGCCTGTGGCGGAAATGCCTTTCGATGCTTCGGTATTACTTTAAACCAAATCAATTAGTCGTATTTCTATACCGATACGTTTGAATTTCCATTGGTAAAAATTTCAATACCTTGCCATCCCGTCCCAGTGTGTGTAGGGCATTATGCTCGCTATTTCGCTCTCGCACTTACGCGACACGTCGTCGGTGGTCTGAAGTTGTGGAATACGGTATTTTTAGTCAAAATAGATACTTTTAGGAAACTGTCAAAACCACTTTATTCGTGATTTCTATATAATACTAACCTAGGTGACTTCATCTTTCTTACACAAAATACAATTCAAATACATCGGCTATAAATATAAAATTCTGATAATGTCAAGCCATTTTGTTTACAATGCTTCAACTTCAAACATGTTCCTAGATTTTTTGGCTACCTAGTAAAATACCTTATTGCACCTAGTGCACTCTATTAGAGCATCTACGCATTCGCAAAAAAACCGTAGACACACAGTAGAAAGCAGGGTTTGTTCAAAAATGAGCGACAAAATCCTTGTCATCTAAAATATCGATGTCACAGATTTTGCCGACGCTACCCGTCGGGTAAATATTTATCAGGCAGACTAACAGCTGGGTAAGGGTATCTGTTTCACTTCTTGGTAGGTACGGTTGGCAGAAAAATCGAGCAAGAAATACTGTAAAGCTCTTGTCAGAACCTCAACGTTCAACACAGCAGTTCATCTATATAAATATATATACATATCTCGTTATAAGTAAATCCTTATGCACGCACACCGTCAATTTTATTATTAAAATAAAAACCGGTTAGGATTGAACTGTATTTGATTGTATCTAAAGGGTGCCAGCCATACCTACCCCCAGAAAGCCTGCTACAACATTTCCTCATAGAATATTTGTTGTTTGTAATTAAGTTCTCGATTGATACACATTATGTTTCAATAGGTGTACACGATAAAGCGAAATTTTAGGGTATTTGCAAGCTTCAAGTATCCCAGGCTTCACATTTCAAGCAAATAATAGTACATTACTTCAGAGGGAAGAAAGTGACAGTTCCATACCGAGATTATGGCATTTGCGCCACGAGCTTGCGAGGGGCGCAAACCATTTGAGGTATGGAACTGTACTTTATCCTGAGGTATGTATAGTGCTTTTTATTACACCTACGAGGAAAATTATAGACATAAATGCATAGAAATGTTTATATTTGCGAAAATGCGCGGGCTTTTCCTTTTTTTATTCGCCCGTTTCTGGAGTAGGCTAAGATCATAAGGTCATGCAGCCACTTCTTCCGTGATTCCGCGCGTTTTATATACAAAAATAATTTCGTTTTTAATTTTCTGTATGCACCAAGGAGGTTGGTAACTGGTAAAAAAAAACTGTATGTGGCCAGTAACAATTTACTTGAAATTTAATTAGTGGACAGTTAATAGTACATTACTTCAGAGGGAAGAAAGTGACAGTTCCATACCGAGATTATGGCATTTGCGCCACGAGCTTGCGAGGGGCGCAAACCATTTGAGGTATGGAACTGTACTTTATCCTGAGGTATGTATAGTGCTTTTTATTACACCTACGAGGAAAATTATAGACATAAATGCATCGAAATCTGCAGTACTTATGAAAATTTCATACGTTGGCAAAAGGAAAAGAAAACGACTTCATTTTCTGAAAATGTATTGCTCGAAGTTTTTGCGAAAATGCGCGGGCTTTTCCTTTTTTTATTCGCCCGTTTCTGGAGTAGGCTAAGATCATAAGGTCATGCAGCCACTTCTTCCGTGATTCCGCGCGTTTTATATACAAAAATAATTTCGTTTTTAATTTTCTGTATGCACCAAGGAGGTTGGTAACTGGTAAAAAAAAAACTGTATGTGGCCAGTAACAATTTACTTGAAATTTAATTAGTAGACAGTTAAAGTCTCTTTGCAGTTTGACTGCTGACAAATAAAAAAAAAAAACCGGGTATGTAATGGAATTTCATACATACTTCCCACCCTTGGGTCGGAAGGATTTTCATACAAACTTCCATACCTTGGGATGAAAGGATTTGAAGGGCGGGATAAAGGCGTTTCTTCCCTCCAATTGGTATAATTAGTATGTATTTTCAGAGCAGGTGTGATAAAAAGTCTCTTTGCAGTATGACTGCTGACAAATAAAAATAAAAAAAACCGGGTATGTAATGGAATTTCATACATACTTCCCACCCTTGGGTCGGAAGGATTTTCATACAAACTTCCATACCTTGGGATGAAAGGATTTGAAGGGCGGGATAAAGGCGTTTCTTCCCTCTAATTGGTATAATTAGTACGTATTTTCAGAGCAGGTGTGATAAAAATATCATTTCTTATCTTCATTTCATTTCATTTGATTTCATTTCATTTCATTTCATACACGGACTGGGCACGGTCGATGCAACTACTTCCGACACAAGTGTGGTTAGAGAGATAGTGCTATGTGGGAGTGTGGGGTAGAAATACAGACCATGGAGCACATTCAGCGCTGCCCTTTGACATCATACAGTGGACCCCCCCGAGATCTGTTTGACCTTCCTCCTGACGCAGCCAACTGGCTTAGTTAATTAAATATTCCCTTGTAGCCTATTCACTCGAGCCATACGATTAAATAAATAAATACAAAACTGTTCGAACCCCTTTCACATTTATAATATGAGTGTGGGATGGGATAGTAGGAAGCGAAATAGTAGGATGTTTTTTTTTGCTGCCCCTGCGTAGATAGACAAAGCTTAGTCTGAATTCAGTTTGCACCTTCACCCCCAGAGAGCATTGCACTCTCTACAGAGCACAGACAAAACATCTGTAGCTATTTGTAGGTAGAGTTACGATTTGTATTGAGTATATAGGTAGTTGTTTTTAAAACGTGATTCTATTGACGTTATTTTACTGCTACTCAAAAAAGGTACTTTTCAGGAGTTCCTAAAAAGTCAACAAAACGTTTTTTTTTCGTGGTTTCTTTGATCTACTAACGTAATAAATTGGCTTTAAAAATACAATGGCTAGAAATATAAGAAATTGATATTGTCAAGTGATTTATACTTTATACTTTACTTTATACTTTTATTGCACACAAATCAATACATTATGACAATTAAAAATGGAAATTACATGTACAAAGGCGAGCTTATCTCTATCGAGAGATTTCTTCCAGCAAACCCAGGATGGAAAGGATAAATAAATCAACAATAGGTAATTAGGTAGATCCAAGTGTACAACATCAAATACTTAAGTAAAAAAAATAATATTATAAGTAAATAATAATATAAACTACATACAAATACGTACATTATACCAGAATTAATGGATATAAATAGGAAATAAATTTGTACATAATGCTTCAACTACAGACAATGTTTCTAGATTTATTTGCCTACCTACTTACCGTGTTGTTTAAATAGAGTGTTAGGTTCATAAGGTCACATTTTGTAATGTTTGTGATGTCGCTGTTTCTGGTTCCCACGACACATGGTATCCTAGTGTGGGGCCAGAAGCAATTTATGTGTCTGTTAGTATGTAAATGTTTATCTGTTTTACCTAAATGGATACTGATTCAAATGAAATGTCATTATATCTGTATACATTCACAAATATACGTAGAATAAATATACGTAATTTTTTGTCTCTTCTCTTACACGGACCACTGTAGTAGGAGAAAGGGAAAGAAACTCCCACAGATTGTTTTTATCTCTTATAATAAATCAGTTTTGGCTTATAATTACAAAAAATACATGAGCATTAAAATAGTAAAGAAAATGTAGCCCATTAATGTCCCCACCGAGGGGCACAGCCCTTTACCTGGATACGAGTATCATTGAGCCGGTGTCGGGCTAGTGGCCAATCTGGCTGTCAAAAATTATCAAGCTGACTTATTAGCCTCTGACACAGCTTTACGACTACTATCACCGAGTAGCGGTAGTAGCCGGGACCTCCCAGGTAGCAAAATGACGTCTGCGGCAAAAAAATGACGTCATCCTAAGGTCATTTTAGGGTCTGTACTTTATTCGTCGAATATGTACGTCACACTGACGTCATTTTAGCGTCTTGTTGTATTTGGTACTCAGCGGAACGTCCTGGTGACGTCGATTTAGGGTCTATTATATGACGTCCTGTTTGGTCATTAATAAGACGCCTTAGCAACGTCCATTCGGGGTCAATTCTGTGACGTCCTGTGTTAGTAATACATTATACGTCCTAGCCACGTCCACTTAGGGTCAACTCTGCGACGTCTGTGTTGGTCATTAATAAGACGCCTTAGCAACGTCCATTCGGGGTCAATTCTGTGACGTCCTGTGTTAGTAATACATTATACGTCCTAGCCACGTCCACTTAGGGTCAACTCTGCGACGTCTGTGTTGGTCATTAATAAGACGCCTTAGCAACGTCCATTCGGGGTCAATTCTGTGACGTCCTGTGTTAGTAATACATTATACGTCCTAGCCACGTCCACTTAGGGTCAACTCTGCGACGTCTGTGTTGGTCATTAATAAGACGCCTTAGCAACGTCCATTCGGGGTCAATTCTGTGACGTCCTGTGTTAGTAATACATTATACGTCCTAGCCACGTCCACTTAGGGTCAACTCTGCGACGTCTGTGTTGGTCATTAATAAGACGCCTTAGCAACGTCCATTCGGGGTCAATTCTGTGACGTCCTGTGTTAGTAATACATTATACGTCCTAGCCACGTCCACTTAGGGTCAACTCTGCGACGTCTGTGTTGGTCATTAATAAGACGCCTTAGCAACGTCCATTCGGGGTCAATTCTGTGACGTCCTGTGTTAGTAATACATTATACGTCCTAGCCACGTCCACTTAGGGTCAACTCTGCGACGTCTGTGTTGGTCATTAATAAGACGCCTTAGCAACGTCCATTCGGGGTCAATTCTGTGACGTCCTGTGTTAGTTATGCATTATACGTCCTAGCCACGTCCATTTAGGGTCAACTCTGCGATGTCTGTGTTGGTCATTAATAAGACGCCTTAGCAACGTTTTTTCGGGGTCAATACTGTGACGTCCTGTGTTAGTTACGCATTATACGTCCTAGCCACGTCCATTTAGGGTCAACTCTGCGACGTCTGTGTTGGTCATTAATAAGACGCCTTAGCAACGTCCATTCAGGGTCAATTCCGTGACGTCCTGTGTTGATCATTCATAAGACGCCGTAGCAACGTCAATTTTGGATCAATTCTGTGACGTCTGTGTTGGTCATCATAAATTAATGAAAAAACTTTTAATGTGTTGCTGTTGGCACGCAATTCGGACAGGTTTAAAAAAACAACAAAACAAAACAGATGGATCATAAGGCGAATTCACCCGGGCTACCCCTATTTGTTCGATACCTAACTCGCACTTATACCCTGCGCGTTAGGAGCTGCCGTGAGGGTAGCGCGTAGTGATGTGCCGCGAGTAAATTTCGGTTCCCAGTAAATTCCCCGTGGGACATTTACCCAGTAAATTCCCAGTGTGCCCGGTAACGTTCCCCAAAACTAGGAACGATAAAATACAAGTTTGTACAAATTTGAATCTATATCAATATTTTCGTGCTTAGAATGTAGATAGTAGTGTGTGTATCACGTCCAGGTACAAAGAAAATCCAGGTAATTTTTGTGACAATCCCTTTGAGACAACAGAATAAACTGCTCCGACTTGTTAGCCCTAACGTTTCTTTATTTTCAATGGATGTGTAAAATTAGGTACTTGGTCTGGGCATGAGATGATTTGGTCCAATCATGATTCTGAAGTCAGATTTTGAAAAAAGTAGCCGCCATCTTGAACTTTTTAGTAACTTGACCAATTTGCTTTAAAATCAAAATCTGAAGATCCTTGGAGTTCAATTATAATTCTGTAGTCACATTTTGAAAAAAGTCGCCGCTTTCTTAAATCTAACTTCTGAATCATGATTGGACTCCAACTGGATATTGAAATCTCGATTTTGAAGCAAATTGGTTCAGTTACTAAAAAGTACAAAATGGCGGCATCTTTTTTATAGTCTGACTTCAGAATCATGATTTGACTCCAGCCGCATTCTCAGATATTGATTTTGAAGCAATCAGACCAATTACTATAAAGTTCAAGATGGCGACGAGTTTTTTCAAAACATGACTTGAGAATCATGATAAGATTCCAACCGGATCTTCAGATATAGATTTTAAGCTAATTGGTCCAGTAACTAAAAAAACAAAATGGTGGCAACTTTTTCAAAATCTGACTTCAGAAATGTGATTGTTCTTCAACTGCATCCTCGGATATCGATATAAAAGCAAAGCAGACCAGTTAATAAAAAGTTCAAGATGGTGTCGAGTTTTTTCAAAATCAGACTTAAGACTCATGATTACTCCAATACCTCATCATTTTGATTACTGAAAAGGTCAAGATGGCGGCGACTTTTTTCAAAATCTGACTACTATTGACGACATTTCGCCAAGGAACATTTGTTGTTTGTAATTAAATTCTCTATCGATGGGCGTTTATAGGTATACAACGCAAAAGCATAATTTAAGGGAATCTCTACAATAGGTATCGCAGAAAGGTTCGATGTTCTTTTAGGGTATGCATGTAACTACCCCCACAGTATTCCGGGCACCATACAAAATGTTCGATGTCCTTAATTGACAATGTGGAGAAGTGACTATAGCAGTTGGTTGGTACCTACCTACTGTAAATACTCATATTTCTCTATTAATATTGTAGTAGGTATTATATTATTTTTGTTTAGTATGTCAAAGAAAATAAATTCAGTTTTCTAAATATTTGATCATCAATCATTATAGATTTTTACAATAGGTACATAATTGTATGTACATTTTTTAAATTATTAATAAATTAACTTTGTTTATTTTACGGAAACGGAAACGGAACGCTAAAATGAACCACAGATTATACACATGAACGCGTCAAGGGGGTATTAACAAAAGCACTGTTTCCACGAAGTCCAACAGATGGCGCTGTGATTGTCACTCTTGGGTTCTTACGCTTATATTACTCACGCGGTTCCATAAATCGAAAAATGGTCCTGACATATTGATATGACTTTAAAAAGATCTATCGAATGATATCTCAGGATAAACTATAAAACGATAATTTAGAAAAAGAACGTAAATTGGGGATATGGGGGTAAAATTATAATTTTAACGGTATCCCATAGTGCGGGATGTTATTACATAGTTTATTAAAAATAATACGAGTGTGTTTAATCCATTTTACGATTTGTTGATCCGTTTGAACAATAAAAGCGCCAGAACCCAAGTATAATTGACAGCGCCATCTTTTGGACTTGGCTTAGATAATACCTCAGTCAACCGTTGACTTGACGCGTCTGTCTTGGAGAAATGAATATGACTGTGTAATAATCTGTGGAATGGGCTGCCCAGTGTTGCCGTTTTGGCATTTTTGGTGCTAAATTTGGCATATTTTCACCTAATGTAGCATGTTAAATTTAAACTTATCATATTGCATTATTTTAACATTTTTTTAATATCGTCTAAAAGGCCACACTCTATGGGGAAATCCCGACCATCGTTCATAAATATCACTTTGTACGTTACACAAGTTACATTACGTTACGCTTGCGAAAAACGCTTAAAACTAAAGTGATTGCGTGCAAATACACTTAAAAATACAACATTATCGTGAATATGAGATGAACAGATGAAGGAGTTTAAGGATTTTCTATCACCGGTCAAAGATGATGCCACTAAAGCCTACTGCAAATATTGTAAGTGTAACATTATTGCAAACCTGTATTGTCTAACTAAAAAAACATATTTCTACAACTAAACATGTGAAGTGTGCTGAGCCCATGAAAAGTCAATCAAAAATTATTCAGGTATTGTTCGAAATAAAAGACTTAGATATTGTTTTTTGTTTTATAGGTATATAATTTAAATTAAAATGGCATTTTTTTAGCACTTTAGCATTTTTTAAGCATCTTTCGAGCGAAAAATATAAAACGGCAACAGTACTGTCAACATAACAACGGTTCCCTTCCCGCTTCCCGCGTTATTTTTGCTGTGTGTGTGACGTGACTGACTGCTTTTTTTCTGAATGCCGTTAATTTTCGGTCAATTGATAATAATCTAATTAGAAAATATGTATGGCGTCATTCAGTTCGCGGCAAGTGAGGGCGGCTCTGTGGCTATTGTTGTCAATAAATGGATAACACCAAAGAAAAGAGAAACCTATTGGCCTCCCGTAAAAGAGCCGAAAGCGTTTGATAAACTGCTACAGAAGTGTTCGTCTCCAAATGAACAATGGAAAACATACGCGATCGATAGAGTTTTCTATCAGACTGGTAAGGTTTTTCTATAAGATAAAAGTACCTACACATAACAGTAACAGTTGGCTTGAGGGCAGTTTAACTTTACCATGCTGCCTGGGTACCTATGGGTACAGGCACACTGGCTCACACACAATTCAATTCCAGTCCAGTAGTTACTTGGACCTAGTGGACCCTTTGGCCAACCTTCTGAAAATATACACGGCGCTATAACCTAACAATCGATGGATTTTGGCTGAGCTGAAATTTACCGTTTTGAGGTTATGGCGCCGTGTGAACATGGCAGATTTCCAAGATGTCTTCGTTCATAGGTGTTTGGTTTTGTTTGTTTCGACTGTAAAGTCTCTTGGTATTGTGTGTTTAAGTTACTAAAACTTACGGTTGGTTTTTGAATCGTAAAAGTTCATCCCCCATCCCCTCAATATAGTTTTTAGAGTGAGGATATACTTTTTGAGATATGAATTTATTAAAATTGGAGGTTAGGTTCATCCAAAATGATAGGAAAATAAAAATAACAATATTTTTGGAGATGGGGGAGCACCCCCTATCCCCCCAATATAGTTTTAAATGAGGAAATTTCATTGTTGTGAAACTAGATGCGGTCGTCTCGCTCTGCTTCGCTTCTTCACCGCTTTACTCGGCTCGGAGTGGTTCATTTGATTTAGGTCACTTTCAGTGAAAATACTAAAGATAGGTTGTGTTAGGTCACAAAGTTATTAACCATCCGGAGCCGAGCGAAGCGAGGCGACCCCATCTAGTTTCATAAAACCGAAATGGTAGCTTTAGGTCACTTTCTGTGTAACCCCCCCTCCCCCCTCCTTCCTCCCCCTCAACTAAACTTGTAGGATTCAAAAATTTACCCAAAACTTATTTATTATTTTAATAATAACTAGTAGTAATTAGGTAGTAGTACTAATAGATTACTAAGTGCTGGACTACCAAGCTTGTACTAAGGTTGCACCCCCTTATCGACACTGTGACCTGTACTACACCATGACTAACTTTAACTTGCTTTTTGCTTTGATATTAACTGTGTTGGTATTTTGTGCTTGTTCTGTAGATGAATTGGATAAGGCAAAGAAAAAATTAAAGTTGGTGGAAGTCACATCAGATGTACAGACTGAGGAAGAAAATGATATAAATAAACTACCTTCTAAACGCAAAACCACAAAAACTAACAGATTCATTGCGTCATCTGATGATGATGACAATGAGAGTGAGATCCCTTGCCCTCCACCTTTGAAGAAACATGTAACCAAATGTATGAGTAATTACACATGTGAACGAAATTATTTTAAATACCTGTAATATTTTCTTTCATTTATTTTATTTGAAAAATATATTTTTTTACTTTAGATTTGAAAAACTCACAGATGGCCAAACCTGATGCACAAGAGAAGGCAGACACTTCTAACAATGATCATGATAAACCATCTGGTTCACAACATATGACACTTGATGAAATTGTTCCCAGCAGTGCTTCTAATAAATGCGGTGACTTTTAAACATTTCTACATTTACGTTTTATGTTTTATTTCAATAATTTTGACTTATCCTAACCTATAATAATGTTTTTTCTTTCAGATTTTCAAGACCAAGTAGTTTCACTACTTTCCAAAATAAAAGCTCAAAACGATGTCATCCTGGCAGTCTTGAAAGACAGAGCAGGAAATGCCAGTGCATTGAAGCCGGAATTCAAATTTCCATTGGAAACTTTTGAAGATTTAGAAACAGTGGAACAGTTACTGACTAATAAAGAAAATAGTGCTAACCTGGTAAGTGTTTACTTACATTCCTAGTGGTTCGGTCCAAACTGAGCTTTTGAAAATGCACGTAATGTATAGATAGACAACAGGAACCCCTATATTGACCTAAATGACTGTATAGGCCTTGTGGGTCATCATAACTGCCAATGGCGGTCCACTGTTTTATTAGCTTCCGCCCGCGGTTATGTTTGCATAGTATGTATAGTTACACTCGGCTCCATAACGGTTGAGTGGGCAAAATGCTAGTAATAAAATATAGAGAGAGTTCCTTAATTTTTTGACAACTATACCACATTGGGTGAGCAGCCAGCTGAGACGTGAGGTGCGGGTTCAATTCCTGCTGTGACACAAATACTTCCCTTGGGTCTGTTGTGATACATTGGTATAATAAATCTTTATTGCAGGTTACTATGACCCAAGTAAAAATACCTTAAATCTAGTGACTATCATGTCACAATGAATGAATACAATTAAATTAGTTAATTAAATTAAATTCATTATAAAAAATAACTATTTGTTTCTCGAGGTAAGTTTCACCATCCAATGTTGGAACATTGGACGTTCAAACCTCGAGATCACCCTGAGAATAGGGTTGGTACTGCCCCAGGCTCTGTCAACAATGGATGCAGTGCGCTTCCGCATTATTGCATAGAAGTCGTCTGTGCGCACTTCTGCAAACTATGACTGACTGTTGGGTGTTTTGTTAATTCAAGTGTAGTCTTTATAGATGGATATTTATTGATATAAATTAATATTTACAGACATGCTACCTGAAGAGCCTTGGTGGGCATGACCTAAAAAATAAAGTATCGAGGGTGATGAAACATATATTGTCAGACTCTTTGGCAAGCAAGTTCAACTTTTATGGTAAAAGGTCTGAGAAGAAGCCTTTTAAAGAGTTACGACTCCGGGCATTTATTGTTGGTATGTATCTATCTATTGCCTTAGTTGTTAAAGATACTCCTTATATGAAATAAATTATTCAAGATCTCATATTGTACTAAGCTCGGGTTTTAAGTACAATAACTAGCAGTTAATCAGTGGTTAACGGTTGTCAATTTGACATTTGGCATACAAAAATCCATCTGACAACCGTTAACAACTGATTAACTACTATTTATTGTACGGAAAACCAGGGTTTAGTGTGCTGTGAAGTACCAAAACTAAATGATTTCATAAAACCATCCGCTATAAAAGTAATTGGCAAGTTTTATACAGGGTGTAACAGAAAGGTGTAGTAATATTTAAGGGGGTTGTTAGGGACATCATTCTGAGCAACTTTCACTATGAAACCGATTTGATCAGAGCACCTTTACTTTTCACTTCTCTGTACAAATCAGCTGACCGGCCGGTCCATAACGTATGGAGCAATAAAAATAAAGTTGCTCTGATCAAACCGGTTTCATAGTAAAATTTGCTCAGATTAGTCTCCCTAACAATCCCCTAAAATATGACTACACCCTTCTGTTACACCCTGTATAGGTGCAAGGTAGTCGAGCTCTCCATGATTAACCTGACTACTGCAAAGCAAAAAGGAGGGTTATGATTTGTTGTACTCGTATGGTCACCTGTTCTCCCATAACTTCTAAACCACTTAACATAATTTGACAAGTGAGGTCTCGTTGGAACCGCCTTGATCGTCCACTGGTTATGTTATGTGACATCACATTAAATTTTATGGCTCCCGCTCT
This sequence comes from Argyresthia albistria, assembly GCA_963457715.1. Classification (NCBI taxonomy): domain Eukaryota; kingdom Metazoa; phylum Arthropoda; class Insecta; order Lepidoptera; family Argyresthiidae; genus Argyresthia; species Argyresthia albistria. The sequence continues at coordinate 8,336,334 of OY735277.1, read as the reverse complement.
ACTCTTAAACAAAAAAAACATTCTGTTTACCGGAAACTACGTCTAAAACAGTGGTTTGTGCCAGCAGCTGTGTCGCCACGCCAGTGTAGTCACTGCACAAGAGTTACTTCACAGAGTCTTGCAGCAGACAGGCAGTGGCTGGGCTATTCTTTTAATCACAATCTTTTTTTCCAGAGAGCTTAAAAAGTTCCTCTCCAAGGACTACAGAAAGAGACATTGAAGACGGTATAAAGGTGTGGCTCAAGCACGCACCAGAACGAGCAAAAAAGCAAATATCAAGGGAAATGTCAAACAACAATGTCATCCACTAGGAAGAAAAAAAATGTGATATGTGAGCGTCAAATGTATAGAAGGGCTTTGGCAGAAAAACGAAAAATTATTTTAGGAATACATGAGTTAAGAGCTCAAAGAAGTATAGTACAGCCATCATCAAGTAATTTGCAATCTTCACCACAGTGTACTTCCACAGGCAGTATTGACAGCAATACTTTAAACGAAAACTGTTTTAGAACATCTTTAGAGAAAAAAAATTTAGGTGATAACTGTCAATCAACATTGTTTGAGGATTGTTTTATACCCCTAGATAATGATATCTCAAAGTCTGACAATGCTAAGGATTTGCCATCTCAATTAAGACATTGGGCTACCGTCGAACATAAAATTCCCCACAATGCTCTTGATAGTCTTCTGAAACTTCTAAATCCTTTTTGCCCTAATCTGCCTCTAGATAGCAGAACGTTTTTAAATACGCCAATGAATATATCAAGTATTTCTTTGCAATCTGGCGAATTGGTGCACATTGGTCTCGTACATCAATTAGAAGCACAATTAAAACTGTACAGTGGGTCGAACATTGAAAATAGTGAAATATTGTTGTCTTTTAATGTTGATGGCCTGCCCCTCTTTAAAAGCACGAATACTCAACTGTGGCCTATATTAGGTTTAATCAAAAATTTTAATTGTGCACGGCCATTTGTAATATCGCTGTTCTGTGGAAACTCTAAACCTTCACCATTGAATCTGTTCTTGGAACCATTTATTGAAGATCTGTCTAAATTACTTAATGATGGCATTGATTTTGAAGAAACTCATTATAGTATAAAAGTACATAGTTTCATATGTGACGCTCCAGCTAGAGCTTTTATCAAAGGTACAAAATCCCATGGTGGATACTCATCATGTGATAAATGTGTAGAACCTGGTGACTATATTCAAGGTAGAGTGATTTATACTAGCGTATCTGCAAGTAGGAGAACGGATTTACAGTTTCGTTTACAGTCGGATGATGACCATCATGTTGGTGAATCTCCACTTGTGACGCTTCCTATAGATTTAGTTTCATCGTTTCCCATTGATTATATGCATGCTGTATGTTTGGGAGTCATGAGGAAACTTTTAAACACTTGGGTTGGTGGTGATTTAAATGTTCGCTTAAATAGCCGTTTAGTAAATGCAGTTTCTGAAAAATTACTTAGCTGCGCAAGTTGTATACCCGTTGAATTCAACAGGCGACCGCGAAGTATCAGTGAGTTAGCTCGCTGGAAAGCCACAGAATTTAGAATGTTCCTGTTATATACTGGACCAGTTGTTCTAAAAAATATTCTTCCGATCCCCCTGTATCAAAATTTTTTGTTATTTCATTTTGCTATAACAATTCTTTGTAGCCCTAAACACATCAATAAAATAGGTACTTATCTAGCACATGAGCTATTAATAATGTTCATAAAACATTCCGAAACTGTTTATGGCCGGAAATTTTTAATTTACAATGTTCATATGCTATGTCATTTGTGTGATGATGTTCGTTTATTTGGTGCTTTGGACAGTTATTCCGCTTTTCCTTTTGAAAATTATTTGGGCATGTTGAAAAAATTGGTAAGGTCGCCTAACAAGCCATTGCAGCAAATTTATAAGCGATTAAAAGAAATGGAATCGTCTGTGTCTGTGCCTCCAAAACCGATTGACGAGGTACCACTTGTTTTTTATTGCAATAGCTTAGGACCTACGCCTGTTGATGACATTACCTACGAATGCTATAAAAAACTTGTGTTTAAGGGTTTTGCAATGTATACAAAATCAGTACCTAATAATTGTTACTGCTATACATTAAACGGCAAAGTAGTCGAGATACATAATATTTTGCGATGTAAGATTAATGAAGAGGTTTGTTTCTTCATATATGGAAAAGAGTTTGTACATTATGATTCATACTACACGTATCCATATGATTCTGCTTATATTGATATTTTTAAAGTTTCGGAGCTCAGTTCAGATTACAAAACTATACCTGTTTATGACATTATTTCAAAATGTGTTGTTATTCCTCAAGAAGCAAACAGTAATTATTTTATATGTTTTCCTATGCTCCATGCATATAATGATTAAAATATTTCGTTTATTAATAAATACAAATACAATGCGAATTTGTGTTTTTTTTTAAACTGTGCTCTTTCAGAGTTAGGAACATGGACTTTTACTTTGAGAGACGTGAAGTCCATTTAGCATACTAAAATGTTTTTGTTCCGTACATCAATTGCATTCAATGCTGTGGCTGGATGAATGTAATGCCTTCAGAAAATGTTACTTGCATTCAATGCTGTGGCTGGATGAATGTAATGCCTTCAGAAAATGTTACTATGACGTTTTCTGAAGACGTTAATATAACGTTTTCTGAAGACTTTAACATGACGTTATCCGGAGACGTTAATATGACGTTACCTGGAGACGCTAATATGACGTTATCTGGAAACGTTCTTATAACGTTATTTGGAGACGTTAATATAACGTTATCTGGTGGCGTTGATATGACGTTATCTGGAGACGTCAATATGACGTTATCTGAAGATGTTGGTATGACGTTATCTGGATACGTTAACATGTCGTTATCCGGAGACCTTAAGATGACGTTACCTGGAGACGTCAATATGACGTTATCTGGAGACGTTCTTATAACGTTATTTGGAGACGTTAATATGACGTTATCTGGAGACGTTAACATGTCGTTATCCGGAGACCTTAAGATGACGTTACCTGGAGACGTCAATATGACGTTATCTGGAGACGTTCTTATAACGTTATTTGGAGACGTTAATGTAACGTTATCTGGAGACGTTAATATAACTTTATATAGTGGCGTTGGTATGACGTTATCTGGAGACGTTAACATGACGTTATCTGGAGACGTTAACATGTCGTCATCTTAAGACGTTCTATATACGTCTTCAGAGACGTCGCTAGGACCTGACATTAGGCCGTCATTTTGTACGTCTGTACAACGTCTTTTACTACGTCATTTACGTCGAAAATGACCGTGACTGGACGTCGTCATGACGTAAAATTGCTACCTGGGCTACAGTTTAACCTGTCATCTGAAACACGAAAGCGCCTGAAACAAATGCAATGTTTTATCTGTTTTTCTTCCTGTCATGCCTAGGTTTGCTGTAAGAAATCTCTTTTTAGAGATAAGCTCGCCTTTGTACATATATTTTTGTAAATGTCACGTGTTTTATGTTTTTGCGCAATAAAGTATAAATGAAATAAAATGAAATGAAATTGCCTCCGATGTGTGCATGAATACTGCTCCGGCAACATTTGATAGATCAGCTGATCAAAAGTCACCGACCAAAAGTGGTCACTTCAAGTAGCACTAAAAGAGACCCGTTGTTTAGATGTAGTGTTTTCTATTTGCTTACGGCCGAAATTAATAACCTATCTTCAATCCATAACCTGCAGATTTGAGATTGCTAGTGTCAATTTTGACATAAATCCCATAGCGCAACTGTCAAATGTAATGCGTAATCTGCAGATCACGGATAGAGATAGGTTATTGGGATCGGCCATAAGAGTTCCCGGGGGCAATTCTGGAGCATGATTCTCGCGCATTCGATATACGATATCTACACCTATATTGAGTCATTTTGGATGGGAATCTGTCAATATAGGTCTCGACATCCGTCAATCATGCCACAGGCACGTTTCTCGCGCCTTCGATTCGATATACGATATCTACAACTATATCGAGTGATTTTGTAGGGGAATCTGTCAATATAGGTCTCGATATCCGTATATCGAAGGCGCGAGAACTGATCTGATAATCTCTATGGTCGAAATATCTATCAATATATCGAATATCTCCATCGAATGCCAAATATAGCTGTGATCACGCCCCGCCTTATGTGACCAACCGATATATCGCTCGATCCGCTTCCGATCGTAATAACTATGAATCGAGATCGTTTTCGACGGAAACGTAAGCGATCGGAACATAAATCTCGACTATGGAGATGATCTCGATAGCGCAAGAATTGGTGGCATGGCCAAAATCTACACTAGACTCTGCAAACTCAAACTTTGACTCGTACTTTCAAGCATAAGTTAGAAGGGGCTCCCAATTTCGTCTAAGTTGGGAGATAAGCGAACTTTGGCTTATTCTGGGTTTAATATATCTTGAATAATATTAGGGTTCAGCGATGCGTGGTCTTACTAAATAAAGGAGAAATAGGTTGCATGTGCATGTATTCTTATTTTTGGCATCTAATATGAACCACAGACTGGCTCCCAGTAAATGCAAAGAGAAAGCGTGGCCGACCCAGGAAGAGATGGAGTGATGAGTTGGGTCTATGGGATAAAGAGTGGAAGGAGACCGCTCAGGATCGAATGGAGTGGGAGAGAGGGAGAGAGGCCTTTGCCCAGCAGTGGGATATTGCAGGCTCATAATGATAATAATAATAATAATATGACCGCATGTTTATGAGCGTTCCACAAACGTTTAAAAATAGGTTGCGCTGCGCATCCGGGCACACACGTGGGACTTCCATTATCTAAAAATCTTAACATATTCAACTGGTCGCACTAAGTTTCTATAATGAGCTGTGACCTCTCGTTCTAATGTTAAGTAAGGTTTCGTGTCTGAAAAAGTGGCAACAGCTGGCGAAAGGGCCAAAGAAAATTGGTACGAAATGTACTTTACCAATACCCGTATAAAACGATAATGCACGATTGTGGTTTTATACGGAACCCCGTGATAAAGAGTGACATCGGTTGGCGACCCCTGCCACGGAGCGGCTAAGTGCGAAGCCATGTTGTTGTGTTTGAAAAACTTTATTGTTTCCTGACAATTAATATTAAGAAGCAAAACAAACTGCGGCTTGAAATGGTTTCAGCCAAAGGTGGGGCAGAAAGGGATAGCCGAATTTTAAGGGGTAAACAAAACACGTGTTGTATAAGTGTACGGTTAATTTTTAACCGACTTCCCAAAGGAGGAGGTTTACAAGTCGTCCGGATATTTTTTTTCTTTTTTTTTATGTCTGTTCCCCGATTGCGCCGAGACGGATGGACCGATTTGGAAAATTATTTTTTTGTTTGAAAGGGTTTACCTTCCCATTGGTCACATTGACACCAGGTCAGGATCTGATGATGGGATCCTGGAGAAATCGAGGGAACCCTTCAAATATTATAGGCAGACCTATAGTGATTTTTGTGTTTTTAGTAATAACTCGTGCAAATGCACATGGTAAGCATAATATTGTGATGCGGAACTGCTGATGAAGACCACATATGGCCACCAGATCTGCTCAATACTAGGTACAAATACAATGCGTGGCTGACGGGCAGGCAACGCATAGCCTAAACCGGTGTACCTAGAGCCATGAAACTTTGTACAGAGGTTCCTTAGTAGCGTGGGGTAGCACTGAGATGAGATTTGACAAAATTAAGTCCCCAGGGGGGGGGGGACAAGGGGTAACAGTTTGTATTAAACTCAATCTAATCAAATAGGGTTTGTGGAAGTCGGTTTTTTCTAAAGTTTACTTTTTGTTTCAATTATGTGTAGTACATTTCTAATGAATAAACGGTCAAGTGAGAGCAGGACTCGCGCACCAAGGGTTCCGATCACACTTGGAGAGCAAAACTAGTGTATGTTTGTGTCGCCTCCCAAATCGCAGGCAATGTTTATGACACGGTCATATTATGTCTGACGTTACGCGCATTGCTGCGGGGCTTATACTTTATAGCTGGGCGATAGACTAGCCCCCAGTCACGCAAAATGTTGCATTGAAAAACTGCCTACAAGTCTACCTTTTATTAAATTATCCTCTCCATCCTAGGTTTGCTGGAAGAGATCTCTTATTAGAGATAAGCTCGCCTTTGTTCTAATATTAAGTCTCTGTATTATGTTTTCTGTGCAATAAAGTATAAAAGTATAAAGTATAAAGTCTTATTGTGCCTCTGCCACCGCCATGGATGATACGCGGTGTTATTGTGAACAACAGTTTTCCACAAAATACAGTTAGGTGTACAACAACAAACAAGATACTTTCGTAATGTCATACTCGACAACCCAAAGTGCTTACAAAACATGTGCTGGCCTTTCAGTGTATTACTCTAGGCAAGCTGCTTATGCACTTTACAGAGCTCATATGTTCTACGGAAGAAGGACTACAATAGCACAATAATGGGGTAGATTTGTTTGCACGCGACTGTACAGCGCGTCAGCATCTTCGCGTCATTGCGATAACGGTCAAGCGCGAACTAGGAGGTTGATGTTGGGTTCTGTTTCGTTGTTTTAGATTTTAGAACAAAATGTTAAAAATGCCAGATGACGAATTGACAACCTCTGTGTCGTTGTGTTGGAGGCTCTACGCGAATAAAAACAACTTAGTCCTTGGATGTTTATGTAAGCCTCGTGGTTTAGGCAAAATTAGTAACTGGATGTGTGGTGGTTGAAATTTGGACAAATTTTAAAATAAATATGATTAAATATTATCATATCTCACACTGCAATGTGGCACTTAACGTTGACACTGCGGCAGAAAAGTGCCAAAAAGTGTGTTTTTTATCAATTTTACAAAAACAACTGACAATTATTATGTTTTAATCTTTTTCATATAGTTTTCAATAAAAATTTGATGTTTTGAAACGTTAAGATCGTAGCCAAGGGACGTATTTATAACATGTAATGTTTCTGGATTCAGGAAGTGTCTCATTCTGCTGGAATAACTTTTTAAAGATGGGAATTCAGGGAAAGTGAGCGCCTAAATATGTCAATTCAAATCCAGTTTTAAAGACAGATGCAGTCGCAATCTAAATATCACATTTTGCTAACAGTAGATTGTTTTTGATTTTGCGACCAAATCCGAGCTTCAGTTACTATGTACGAATGCCAGAAAATTACGTTTCTTTTGTAAGACTTGCGATCTATTATATGAAACTATTAAGGAACCCCAAACAGGGAAGAGCATTTTTAATCTTCGTAATGTGAAGCGATCATTTTTCTTTCACGTCTGTCTGGCTGAAGGCATGGGAAAAGGCTTTTTATGCCAACTGACTTTTTTTATTATAATTCGTTTTTTTTCCGTATCTGCCTGGGGGTTATTATTTTCGATTCAGACGTCGTCGCTTGTTTGTTCCAAAACCCACTTGCACTAAGATATTAACCCAGATTATGTTGTACGGTACCTCTACATTTCTTCCTTTATTTCTAATTCACTGGAAAAAAGTTTACCAAATATACAATGCCAAAGTAACACGTATTGCGCTTCGATTCGAGATGCGCTTTCCAACTTTATTTGGCTTGCGGTGACAGTGTGGCGCCCCCCTGTAAGACCACCTTCTAAACTATGACTGCACCTTTCAGTTAAAACCTGTATTATTTACCTCGCTTGAATGATATAAAGTAGAATGCTTGCCTCGGGTTGTAAAAAGCTATTTCACCCTCGAACTATATTCGCCTTCGTCTCAATATCTCGGGTTGACTCGATCCGTTAGCGCCCTTTGTAAGCTGCGCTCGCACAGGCGCCAAATTGGATCTTCATCCGAAATAGCTCTCTTACGCCCCTTGTGTAACAATCTACTATTCCTTATGAGTTGTAGGCCTCTGCACACACTTTCAATTCAATTCAAATCTTTTATTTCGGAACACACAGATGCGCATATTGGACAGCACAAGCACATACTTTGCATTCAATCTCCCGGTCACCGCGCCCCCAATAATGGATAGAGAGAAGTCCTATTCATAATTTTCCTAGTGATGTCCTCATCATCATCACCCAGAGATAAATTATATTAAATTGACTGCGCCTGCGGGGGAATGCGGCTCGCCAAACGTTTGTTGTATTCAACAATACGCATACGCAACCTATGTACGATGACGGGCCGCCAGACAGTTTCGCAGCGGCTGACCAATCACAGCTCTCTTACCTTGTGTTTCAAAAGAAAATGTATCTATGCGCTCTCCACTGGGTAAGTGCTCCCTGACTCTGGGCCATTTGACTTTATTCGTGCAAAAACTTGCACAAAACTGCTCGTAGGACCAAAATTTCGCGCTTATGTTACGAATTCATAACGGGAAGTTTTTTACAACTTAACACTAAAACCGGCTTTTAGTTTGCAAATGTAGCAACGCTTCTGACTCTACATACTCCATTAAACGATGTTGCGACGATATAAAATGACTGGTAGATGTGTGAGCAATAATAAATTAACTTTCCTCTCACCAGTGCAGCTGGCCTTTATAGAAAATGTTTGTAAATCTGCATCTGTGAGCCTGGTCGTTTTGGGAATTTTTTGGCAGCTTTTAGAGGTCAGTATTGATTGAAACTGTCACTGTCTACATATAACACACCTCTTTCTATCTGTGTAACAAGGCATTCAGGAAAGAACAAGCTAGATGAATAAATGAATAATTCTAAGCGCCTTGGTGGAACTTATTCGGTAACTAGAATAAATATTTGGTTTGCTCGAAGAGATCTCTTATTAGAGATAAGCTCGCCTTTGTACACGTTTTTTACTGTCCTAAGTAACTGTTTGTGTGCAATAAAGAAACTATGAAATTATGAATCCAAAAGGGGGGCCCAAAGTCTCCATCTGTGAGCCTGGCCTCTATGGGAATGTCACAGACGCCATTTTGTTGTCACAATACGCCCCACTAATGAAAGGATAACCAGCGTCTAACCTATTTGTATTTGCACATCGAAAGCGATCGTGCGCGTAGCAACATGTGGACGTGACGGGTGGATGGGTGTCCGTTTCCACGAGGTTTTTGTTTCGGGCGCATCCGTGTTTTGGGTGACACGTAAAGCTAGATCCCGGCTACTATCGCTACTTGGTTGTAGTAGTCGTAAAGCTGTGTTGGAGGCTCTAATGGGCAGCTTGATAACATTTGACAGTCAGTTCAGTTCAGTTCAAAAAATGTATTGACCATAAAATCATACATATTACTTAGTCAACAATGCCGATGCCGACAACGGTTGCGCGGTAGGTGCGCTGTGCCGGACCAGTGCTGGATCGGCGGGATCACTGATATATGTGAATCAACCTTTAATTAAGTACATTTACATCACATAAACCACGGAAGTTTGTGCGTGATGCTGGAACTGCATAATCACGGAAAAACTGTCACATAATAGCGTCACGCCTTTTTGCCGTATAGGCTGGAAGAGGCACAAATGTTTTAGCCATTTGCGTGACACAGTGACTAGCCCATTTCCAAAACTGCCATATCTATACTTTTTCTCGTCCAGGGTCCACTGCAATAAACGGCGTAGGAAATATGGCTGCGCGGTGGTATCCCCTATTTTAGGTTTATTGTGAATAAAAACCGACTCGTTGCAAATACAACTGTTTAAACGCATCTTGTTTGTGTAACAACGGTGGACGTACTCAGGTCGGGACTGATGACGGGGGAGGGGATAAATGGTTGTTTCGTGTGGGAGCAATCGATGATGAATATAAAATGTGCTGTACATACATATTTTCACGCCTTTTTACGGAAGCGGGTCAGGTTAGTTAGGAGCCCACCTCAAATTCTCCCGCTTCCTCAACCAACATTCATGAGTCTTATCATACATGCTCTCCGGTTACTGGTACTTTTTATCTTCCCCTTCACTAATGAATCACCAATTTGGTCTTTGTAGGACATTTATTAATGTGAGGTACTAGGGTCAAGTTGCCTCGAAACGTTTCATGACTAGATGATTAAAGAAATCTGAATTTGAAAGGCGGAATAGACAGGTCTATGCTGTATTGAGCTGGGGCAGCATATAATAGAAATGAGTGGCCAAAAAAGGGTACAATAACGCTTCAACTCTCCTGAGTACGTGCCATGACCGCAGCCGTTCAAAATGCATTTGAAATTAAACAAGTTTATGATGATGACTCCATAGTGTTTGTGGCTAGCTATAAATGTAACTTTAGATGGGCTATTTATTTTTACTACAGAATGCACATTGTGACGAAAAGTATGGATAGTTTTTATGGTTCCGTACCCGAAGGGTCACCAAATTGACCTAAGTCCACGGCCCGTGATTTTCAACCTACCCACGTCGAGATAAAGTAGAAAACCTATGAAAAATTATAACTATAGAAAGTGGAATAGATGAACCACTGAACCTTTGAGTGGCCTATAACCAAGCCTCCGCTGTCCGTCTGTCTGTCCGTCTGCGGAGTCTATCTCAGGATCTGTAATAGGTAGACTGTTGTAATTTTCACAGAATGTGAATAATATCTGTTGCCGCTACAACAACAAAAAATACTGAATGAAACAAATAAGGGTGCTTAGAAATAGTATTAAATGGTTCGATGACACATCTTATATAACAATAGTTCGCCATTGTTCGGTCGTTCGAGCGGTGTGCGTCTGCGAGAAAGGGGTTAAGTCAATTTCAATACAGGGTGTACAAGAAGGGTGTAGTCAAGTCATCATATTTTAGGCGGTTGTTAGGGAGACCATTCTAAGCAACTTTCACTATGAAACCGATTTGATCAGAGCAACTTTATGAAAAAGCGTGACGCCATGCTTATGTGAAAAGAAGCTACTTTCCGCATTTCCACTATGATTTTGCGACACATATAACTTTTTGGCCAAAGCGTGTTTTTTTTTTGTTTCGCGCCGTTTTTGTTTCTGACAGGAAGTTGTTTTCGGACAAAAAGGATGTGTGTTTTCAGTTTTCGGCCCAATTGTGTTCGTTTGAAATGTGAATTTTGAAACAACTTGGCTTTTGATTTATAGCTTTGCAACGTTAATATTATTGTTCTAATTTGAGCACAAAGACCTATTTATGATGCTCTCTGTGCAACTTTAATTAAAACTAGGAACTAATAAATACAGATAACAGAATAATAAGCATATAATAATACATACATACATTTTGAAACATGAAACAAAAAAAATAAAACAGAGTAATTTAAAACTGAAATGCAACAAATATAATAGCATATTATGACTGTTATGACCAGTGATCGGATATTCGGATGCATATTTACCTAAAGTTCAGGTGTTGGCTAATATGGAATGCACTTTGTTTACGAAAACTCCCGACTTAAGTGAACAAATGATAGTGATAGACAGTGGTTAAAATGGTAGATACAAATATAATTTAATAAAACTTTTTTTTTTCAAATTGTTTTTTTTTCAAACAACACACCCTATTGTTCCCTTAGTACCCTTACATACACATAATTGGATCAGGGATCAAACATTAACACTAAATGAATATGCATCCGATAAGTTACACAATATCGGGATACTTTATACCCGTTTTTTTTTTAGATAAATTATATTATGAAGCCGCTTCCATACTTTTACAGCTAAAAACAAACTTTAGGTAAATATGCATCTGAATATCCGATCACTGGTTATGACTTATTAAATACTTCAATTGCGATTCAACAGGTTTTTTCAGAATAATTTTACAAACGAAATATGAATAAAATATAAATTCTAAGAATACTGATGTGTTTCCCTTTCGAAGTGCCAACCATCAATATCAATGTGATAAGTAAGAATTTATATTAAGTTAGTACATAACAACTACGGACTTTATAACGGCAATGAAAGACATCGTGAGGATACATCCCATTTTGTAGTAACTATTAATTTGATAACTTACTGCCTATTTATAAAAATTATTTTTACCCATTTTCATGATAAGGTCACAAAATAACTGTCCTTAATTGGCCTGTGCTCAATCATATTTTTAAGTTATAATAATGTATATCGTGCTGTGGACTCAGTTCCCAAATAAACAAACAAATAAACAAACAAATATAATTATTACGCCATAGCTGTCGCGATGTGTTAGCCCCCTGTCAGGCAAATGGATAATTGAATAACTTCTTAAAAGTGAGCACAAATGTGCCTCTGCGATTCCGTATGAGAAAAGGAGTGACGATATTTATGTTTAGATAGATACCTATTTCCAACTACAATAGCGATATTTTGCATTATTATTTATTACACACAGTCTTTGCGTGGTTATTAAAGTAAATAAGTAGAACATTAGTCAGCAAAATAATGTAGTGGTTTTATTTTATGAGTGCTAAATGTTCTACACTGTTAATTTACATAACAACTGTAGCTGTTTGTGTCAATATAAAATAATTTGAACAACCTCTATGAGCAGCAATACTAATATTATACTAATCTAAAAGTAAGTACAAGAAAGCAGACTCGGGCGGGTGTGATAGCAAATTAAAAACTAACATCGCGATAGTAGACGACCTCTATGGGGCGCAGCGGTTCTGGTTCTACCTACTATGAGAGGTCCCGGGTTCGATTCCCGGCTGGGGATAAAAAAAAACCGGCCAAGTGCGAGTCGGACTCGCGCACGAAGTGTTCCATCTATAAAAAAGGGCAAAAAAAAAATTTGTATGGGAGCCCCCCCTAAATACTAATTTAATTATTCATTTTTTTTATATAATAATATACTCAATATATTGTGAACAAATTTAAGCATCTACCTGCTACCATTATCAATATCGAGCAAAAATGAGCAAAACGTCACGTTTGTTGTAGGAAGCCCCCTTTTCTTTTGATTTTTAGTATTTTTTGTTATAGCGACAACAGAAATACATCATCTGTGAAAATTTCAACTGTCTAACTACCACGGTTCATGAGATACAGCCTGGTGACAGACGGACGGACGGACTGACGGACGGACGGACGGACGGCCGGACGGACGGACGGACAGACAGCGAAGTCTCAGTAATAGGGTCCCGTTTGGCAGCCTTCGGGTACGGAACCCTAAAAACAAAAAATAATCCCCGTCTTGGATGTTTACATGTTTGCGATGTTGCTGTTTCTTCATCCCGAAGCAATGTATGTGCCTGTATGTAGGTCTCATGTAGGTATATGTTTTATATTATTTTTATGTTTAGTAAAGAGTTTCGTTGAGGCTACAACCGGTTTGCTGTCAAAACTCGGCAGAGGTGATCGATTCGGCAGGCCATCAAGCGAACCCTTCACTTCCCCCGAGGCAATATAATATTCCGACCAAAGCACACACGAAAATATCCGCCCAATTCACTGCAAAACCTACTTTATCGGCATCGATCAATCACTAACAGGTGACGAGCAACACACTTCCGATGCCAAAATTCACTTAACATTCCATAAGGTGTAAATGTAATCTATTACACGAGCGCCTGTAATAATATTGGTAGCAATACTCTGTAATGTGAGTTGCATTGAGTTTATTTGTAGGACTCCGCCTCTTACGAGCCTCTTACAAACACGGAAAAGGAAACTTTCTTGTAAGGTCAGAACCCTCAGGAGCTCTATTTCTCAATCGCTTTTTGCAAACAAGCGCTCTTTTCTACCGATTTTCGTTCGCCATATTCAAAATTTTGCATTTTTCAGTCATTCGCTCTGCAACGAGTGGTCAGGACAGGACCACTCGTTACGCCGCAGTCGAATGATAGAATAGACGTCAAATGCGAAGGAACACCGAAGACGAACGATTCCGAAATGCAGAAAATTGACGTCATGTCATATACAAGTCGAACGTGATAGATATACTTCCCCATGCGATATAACTAGGTAGGTATATCACAAGAGCGATTGAAAAATATAGTTCCAGAACTCAGGTGAAAATCTCGCTCGCCCGCCACCATAGGTCAATGCCCGCCACACACCGAGAAATACCATGAAGTAAGGAAGAAAGAGGTTTCATTGATCTGAGGGCCACACACTCACTCCTGACCATAGATTAGAAAGTACTCCTGACAGGTATCAGTGACAGTTCGAAAACGTCAAATTATTATCGATTTTATTTAGTATTTGCTTGGTAGTTTGTGTTCAGGATGGTAAAATTTATTCTTTTTGTAGACCCCCTTCGCGAAGAGGAAATTGAAATGTTTTATACGGTAGGTAACATGTTTGTTTACCTTATAATTAACGTTTTGTTTTGGCTATATATCGCATTGACTGCGCCTGCGGGGGAATGCGGCTCGCCGAACGTTAGTTGTATTCAACGTAGCATCCTATGTTCGATGACGGGCCGCCAGACAGTTTCGCAGCGGCTGACCAATCACAGCTCTCTTACCTCGTCCCCCGCCGCCCGTAAATTGGTGAGTTGTGTTTCAAAGGAAAATGTATCTATGCGCTCTCCACTGGATAAGTGCTCCCTGGCCGGGACAGAGGACACGGAATCTCAAGACGTCCAGTGGCATGACCACCAGCCAGATGTACGGACGACATCACTCTCGTAACTGGTAGGCAGCGGTCGCGGGAGGCTAAGGACCAGAGTAGATGGTGTGATGAAGGAGAAGTCTCTACTCTGAGATTTGGGTGAATTAGTCACAATAGAGGGCCGATCACAATACTTTGTTCAGCGGGCATCCAACCTCATCATCTTAGATACCCGGCACGGGGTTAATGTGGGCTGATAAATTGATTGATTGATATATCTGCCTCTAGGCTTGCCAAATGCACCGTGACTACTACCGAGGTAGGCCCAAAGCCTACCATCCGCTGAGCTACTTCAGGGCTGGCAATTACGCCTTCCAAAGCCCTCCTGATATGAGTCAGTAAGTATTCAATTTTTAATAGACTTCGATGTTCACGAAAGACTGGTATTCTTGTGAACGCATGGCTTATTTGTACAGTCGACGTCAAAGATAATATTTGCAATTGAGTTTTCAATAAATATCTTTACACTAAATCAGTTTACACACAGTATGACAAATACTTGTTACGATGTATGTGACGGTTTCATCTTTCCAATCAATGCTCAAAGTTATGTTTACGACCTTTATTCCACAGAATCATTGGCACTTAGTACATCGTAACAAGTATTTGTCAGACTGTGTGTAAACTTATCAAATGTAAAGATATTTATGGAACACTCAATATTTATTGTAAAGATATATTTGACGTCGACTGTACGTGTTAACAAGTCCTAATTGGTTGTTCTTAGTAAATTGCTAATTATAAATTTTTATCCAAGTCTGTAAATAGCTCCATGATCCGTTCTAACGGTGATGGAAAACATCGTTGGGAATCCTTAATAGTTGCGGCGATGGGCAAGTTAGTGGCTCTGTAGTTATTTTCGTATAACTTTTTGTTGGTAAAATCCAGAGAGTTTTACCAACGAAGAGTATTTTTTTACTCGGGAGTATCTTCTGATTTTTCATAGAATTACCTCATTGTCACACAAATTATCCCCGGGATAGTAATTTTCGCATTACTTTATGGCGGTTTTAAGGGGTTTGCGTCAAACTGTACCAGCCACTCCACTGTACTACACCGCACCCCCCGCCGACTTTAACAGCTCCGCGCTACACTCCTCGTGCATGCGACACATTTTCCTCGCACAGCTTTGGTGGAAACCCCTACACATTTTCACAGCACAGCTAGACAGACAGACATCCTCGCACGACACATTTCCCTCGCACATTTCTGGTGGAAAATCAGCCTACATAGCGTATAGCTAAACAAGTCTATCTCATTTCCTCGCAGGGTGTACCTGAGCTACCCAGCCTCCCACATCAAGTACAAGCAGCCAGTGGTAATTGCGCAGGAGTTGGGTAGGACCTCCTCCTTCCCGCCTCTACCGGAGCGGACGCTCGCCCCTAAGTACAATAAAGCGCCCTGTAAAGTGTTCTCCAGATGATGCAATATATTATATAGCGAAGTACATTTGAAAGGATTTACGCCTTTTATTTTATTTTAGAGGTATCTAATTGACAGGTGTCTAATTGACGGGTGTCTAATTGACAGGTGTCTACTTGACAAGTGTCTAACTGACAGGTGTCTAATGGACAAGTGTCTAATTGACAGGTGTCTATTAATAGGCATCACGAAAGATTTTGAAATCCTCTGCCGTAATGTGGGTACAGATTTACTATTTACGAAAAAAACTTTATTTCGGTAATAAACTAAAGTTTAACGAAGTTTAAAGCCATTATTCTAATATTTTGTAATAGTGCGCGAAAAAATCTCTCAGGTGTCATGGCGTCGGCTTTGATGTCACGCATAAGTAAACATGTCAATGTCCAAATGAGTTATCAGCTTATATCACAAAAAAACAGTGATGTTACTTACATAGTCATGATCATGACGTCATGCAGCGTATCATGCGCTATGATTTCTGTTTCGATCAAAATGGCTGAATGCAGTATTTAAATTTTTCGTTTTATTAAAAATCATATTAAACTCAATGTTTTTAATCAAATTAAATTAGTGTTTTAAATCCTTTTGATATATATTTTCCCTTAGAATCATTAAATCTTTGATTATTTGATACAGTCGTCAGGCCTATTGAGAGGTGTCTAATTTACAGGTGTCTATAATATAATTTGATTTGATTATGACAAATGGCTTACCGGGTTCGAATCCCGGCTGGGGACAAAAAAAAATGCTCCCAGGTCTTGGATGTTTACATGTTCGTGATGTCGCTGTTTCTGGTTCCCACGACACAGGGTATCCTAGTGTGGGGCCAGAAGCAATGTATGTGCCTGTATGTAAATGTTTGTTTAGGTTTTATGTTTAAGACAGATTTCATAATTTTATTTATTCATATTCATATTAATTTTATTTGTAAACATGTACACAGGGGGTTACAGGTGGAGGTGTAAATAAATAAAAAATTACAGACGGCTATGTTGACAGATTAAAAAGAAAAGAGTTTTTGACAGGTTTCTTATTTACAAACAGGCTTATTTTTATGCTGTTGATGTCCCAAATAAAATAAAATAAAAAAACATGATAACCAAAACCATCTTCTGTGAATAAAAAGTGTGGCTTAGGGGCTTAGGTAACCGGTCGTCGTCGTATAAAGATATGGTCATCACGACACGACATCGTTCTGTTCCAGTCTGAAATCGCTTGTTCCCGCCGAAACCGTTTAATCGGAACTGCTCCAGAAAATCTAATTCGAGAAGCCACACACCAAATGTCGGGAATGTGGTCGCCTTTGAGTACGACAAGGGATGGGGGGGAGAGTCGATAGATTGTCATTTGTTCCAAAAGCCGCTATAGACAGACGGCTTGTTAAAATCCGTCTAGAGGCCTTTAGAGGTTCATAAAAGCTCTCCTTTTCAGGGTTCCGTACCCAAAGGGTGCCAAACGGGACCCTATTACTGAAACTTCGCTGTCCATCCGTCCGTCCGTCCTTCTGTCACCAGGCTGGATCTCATGAGCCGTGGTAGCTAGACAGTTGAAATTTTCACAGATGACGTATTTCTGTTGCCGCTATAACAACAAATACAAAAAAAAAAAAACAGATTATAATATGTAGATAATTCAATTTCAATTCAATTCAATCAATTCAAAAAAAATATTGACCATAAAATCATACATATTACTTAGTCAACGTCAACATAATATTAATATTTTTGTATACTACCGCCCGATATTAAAGGGGGCTCCCGAACAACAAACATGTTTTTGAAGTAAAACTTCTTGGGGCACGGGGGTAAAATTTATTTAACCTCTCAACTGTGGGTTATTCATATATTTGCTTTTCAATTACTACTAGCCGGGTGCTATCACGAGTGGCTAAGAAATGTAACGGAAATTGGAATCGGTGACGTCAGGGTCGGCTGAAGACTTTTAAAACCGCAACTATTTTCAATACGGTTTTTAACTAATCAGATAAGATAATAATAAATTCGTACAATAAAGAATGTTAATTAGTGAGAGAAAAACCTGATGAAACGTTAACAAATAAAAATTATTTTAAGCATTCTTCCACGAGTTCTTGATTTCCGGTATGGCCAAAACCAGTGACGTGACCAAAAACTACCTCGTTCAACCTCTTTGTTGGAACCGGAACTTATGTTTGACAGTTGTGCGATGCGATCCATACAGTTTGTAAGAAAAGAGTTTCATCAATGTCACACGGGTCGATATGGATTTCTAAAATGATGAACGAATCGTTTTGTGGCCGGTAACTATGGAATAGGTACCTAAAACGCGCTGCGTAGTCGCGCAACGGGCAGCTAGTAATCGCATAAAGTCACTTAGAATCATCCAAATGTGATATTTAGTTTTCAAGCAAATTCCGATGTGATGGATGGCTGCATTAAGACTTCTTGAAAACAATAAGTAGGTACCTAGAACTGTTCTAAAGTCACTTTTTATTATATAGTGCAGTTCAAGTCACAAATTAGCAGTTTAGCTACTAAGTACGTGTTATACCTACCTATTTAATGTTTATCTGTAGTAAACGGCCAAAGCGAGGTCTACAGCTTACAGAGCCATAAGTTTAATGGCTTATTGTTTCGCTTATTTGTTTGTATGTAATTTTTGTAATACATATTTTAAAGTTGAATTGTTGTTATAACTGTTGAAATTATACGATTTTGATTTTAATAAGCTTTTGTAATTTTAAAGTTAATGCTTCATGCCAGTCAATAATGTTGAAGTAAAATATCAAAATCGAGGTATGTCGTATGGCGGACTAAGGAAATGTCAAGAATAAAATTAAATAAGAGTTACGTCATCGCTTCGCGATGAAGTAACCCTAAAAAATCCTAGCAAAGTAGGTATGTATAGGTTAGCGGGGGTAGCATAAGGCACGCCAGTCACCCCAGCCACGCATTTTGTCACAATTTAATGTCATATCATAATGAATGCGCGCTATTTTATGGAGAAACATCATTGAGACGCGAAAGGAGTTGGCAATTTGGCAAAATGACTGCCCCAGACATGTACAAAGACTTCTCAACAGCCAATTAATAGCATTTAAATATTCTCTCATAAATTACTGCGTCTTTAGTTAGTTTGTAGAACTTGAAGGAAATGATTAAATAATTAAGAGTTGTCACTTCATACTCTATGATTCCGCCATTGATTAGTGACTTTTGCCATCGTTAAAAATAACATGCAACATAATTGCCAACTAGCAAAACTGTTGAAAACAGGAGGTTTCCAGAGGAGTGGCTAGATGGCGTTATGTTGCATGTTATTGCAAAATGGTGCTTATTTCTAGCGACGGCAAAGGTCACGGAATCATATTGGAATCCCGGAGTATTGAGTAACAACTCTTATTTACCTATATTTTTTTTTTTTTTCTTCAAGTTCTACAAACTAAATACAGACGCAGTAAATTAAATTTATGAATGAATATTTAAATGCTATTGGCTGTTGAGAAGTCTTTGTACATGTCTGGGGCAGTCGTCCATATATTGATTTAGCCATCTTCTTTGTCATTTATCTGCGCGACTGAGGTGAGTGGCAAGCCTTATGGTAGCCCCGCAGGTACACATTAACTTGGAATAGTTGAAAATACGTACTCGATCAATTAAATAAAGGGACTGGGCACAGAGACAAGCAAAGCAATGCATACATTTGAGCGAGACGGTTTTAAGACGTGACGTCGTCAGATGGTATATAATCTGAGCGAGATGCAAATAGTAGTGACACTATTGAATGAGTTAAGTATATCACCACGAGCGCGACAAATTGTAGATAAGGAATGGTGGGAAATAAATGACATGACGTATTAAAAGTAAGTACAAGTATAAAATAATTTCAAATAATCGGACGTCTGAAACATAAAAGTAACTTGAAGCAGAGATTGGATCTCAAAATTGGAAATTTAAATCTCTTTTAGTATAGGTACCACTTAATGATCTAGCTACAGAAGTTTTACTTCTAACACGTGTACGGTGCTACACGCGTATTTTTTTTTGACGTTTTTATACGGAACCCTTCGTGCGCGAGTCCGACTCGCACTTGGCCGGTTATTACACTGTTTTTCTTATCTATTTTCTGTATATCTTGTTTTGTGGAGGACAATGAAGAACTAAACCCGAATAACTAGTCTCGTAGCAAAAAGGAACACCATAACCAGTACAAAAAAATATATCGGCAGCTTACAATCTCGTCCGGTAAAGTGAACAAGTTTACCTGCAGTATTTTATTGCTAGTCCAAGGAGATATTTTACTACAGAGATTTTAGGAACTGTCAAATCGCTTATTTTATTCGTAAGTTCGATGAAATAGTGAAGTCATAATTAAACGCTGTCTTTTTTCACAATTTTAGAATTAATATAAAGGCTAGAAATGTACAATCTCATATTTCATTAATTGTCATTAATTAATTGTTATTTAATTGTCAAGCCTTTATGTACACAATGCTTCAGACCTGTTCTTAAAGGAAAATGCTCACAATGTATGGAAAAAAACCCAAGACGGAAACGAAATATATTTCAAAATGTTGTGTATCAAGTAAATTATTAATTATTAGTAAATTATTTATCAAAAAGAATTAGCAATTTCTCGTAGTTGTGAAATAATGAGTAAAATAAATGTTTACTATCTAAATATGAAGTTTTTGTATGAGCAACTGCAGAACTTCAATAGGTAAGCATACAAAATTCTTACAAATCCTTTTGATAAATAAAATGTACTGAGCAATTAAACACAACATTTTAAGATTATATGTCGTTTCTGTCGGGTTTTGTTTTTTTTAGCATTCTCCTTTATTTGATCATCCTTATAACTTATATATAAAGCGCTTATTACATTACGCTGTCGGCAGGGCACGATTTGTATAGACGTCTCACTCTGATGGAACGACTAGAAAGAGAGTCAGACAGGGCCCTGCCGACAGCGTAGTCTAATAGGCCCATAACTTACAAGGATGATATATTTTTAAGTATATGTGTACCGGATGATTTGGTATAATACACACCCTCAAATACACACACTAACCCACCCTCACAAGTAATAATATAATTTCAGCAAAATTGTTTTATTGTTAAATAACACAAAAATTAAGTAAAAATAAAAGTAAGTAAGTACTTAATTTATAAAAATAAATAAATAGGTAATTATAATCTATGTATACATGTAATCGATGGAACCCTATAATTGGCTTTATCTCTTAAGTCTTTATAGTAACATTTTTTGTAATGATAAATGCTGTTGGCTTCCTGAATAAATAAATAAATAAATAAATAAATACAAAGTAGTCAAATAAAGGAGAATGCTAAAAAAAACCCCGACAGAAACTAAATATAAATATAATAATATATCTCAAAATGTCGATATGTGTACATTCCTAGCCTCAATGTAAAGAGATCTTGGTAAGTGTACCTACATTTACGGTGGAGGAATCACGAGGCGTTAGTAGCGATGTAACTAAGGTACATGTAGGTACAGACTGGGACAATAGATCCTGTGGCTCCTCATTTCATTTCATTCATTTATACTTTATTGCACAAAAACATAAAAAAGCACGTAACATTCACAAAAAGGTATGTACAAAGGCGAGCTATCTCTAAAAAGAGATTACTTCCAGCAAACCTAGGCATGACAGGGAAAAACAGATAAAGAGAGGGCAGTCAGTGCACAATAAATGACTAAATGATGATTCTCGCGTCTTCGATATACGGATATCGAGACCTATATTGACACATTCCCATACAAAATCACTCGATATACTTAGGTTATCTTATGTCGACTGCGCGAGAAACATGCCACTGGCTAGATATATTTTGGTTAGGAGCTACATCTATTGTGTATCTTCATGATGTTGCAATCATGTTTACTACCTAAGCCTCCGCTGTATGTCCGTCTGTCCGTCAGCGTGCTGTATTATGAACCCTAAAAACTAGGCCCTATAGGCTATATGAAGGTTTCTTCGCGTTTTTTCCGTCACTGTTACAATATCCATGTCATTGTAATTTACTCCGTACCAATCAGCGCTGGATTCGAACCTTGCATTTCTTGCATGAGAAGAGTAACATCATAATTTCCCATAAACACGTTTATTAAGATAATTCAATCAAAGAAATTATGCCCCAAGTCCACATCGGGACAAAGAAACCGAAACAAATTCTGTATTTTTCAATCAAAGCGAGTAATTGCTCTTGAAAATAACTAGATGACTTGGTTACACTGGTACAATGTTACAGTGCTGTTCGGGGCAGGGAAATATGATCAGTTCAGTAAATTATCAGAAAGGACATTGTCAAGGTTTGGACCAAGTTCTGCCTAGAATGCTCACGTAGTACATTTTGTTTCTCAGATAATCAGTAATCTGCATTCCAAAGCGCATAAAAATCTATCCCAAGAGTCCGTAGAAAAACAGTATTTTGTTTTGAATATGTTCACAGGAAAAAAATAACTTACTAGCCTACGTGTCATCCGACACACGGAAGCGCCCGAATCAAATCTCACATAGATACGGATACTAATCCAATGCTAGTTTCGATACCACTGCAGATGAGCTACCCGCACGATCATTTCCAATGTGCCAATACCGCTATGCTACGGACAATTCGCTTACTATACACTAGAATATTTGAAAGAAAATATTCAGCTCTGCACCGCCCTTGTCCTGAAGTGTACAGAACAAGATAACAAAGGACTTGTTCAGATATCGAATATCGAATTGTTATCCTTGGAAATACGAGAGTTTATTTCTTTTCAGTATTTTCTTTCATTGGACAAAAGCGTTTTTGTTGTTCCTTTTCACTATAACAAGATAGCGCTGCAAGTTTGCTGAACTATTTGATAAGCTCGCCTTTGTACATTTTCTTTTTATTCTACGGCTCTGGCTACTTGTACTTCAGCCGGTTCCTATTTTTCTGACCGTACATATTACAATATTATACTAATAATGGAATGCAGTTTAGGTACTTAAGTATTTATTAGGAAGTTTTATTCGTGTTTTTTGTGAGATTTATAGAAATCACGATACGAACTTCCAATATGATACTTTTCTTAAATTTTAACCGACTGTACAAAATAGTAGATTGTACAACAAGGGCATAAAACGCACCATTTTACCCAAAACGTATATATACGTGGATAGTCATGTCGAGGGTAAAATGGGTTTTATGTACGAGTTATACACTCTGCTTTTCACTTCGATTGTGAGGAAATTAAACAGAAATATTGCAAAAAAAAAGTAAATATTATAAAATAATTGCAAATTGAAATTAACGAGAAAAAATGAGGACTTCCCGCCATTAAACTTTTTTTTTTGGACGTGCCTCCGCAGCCGGCTCTGGCCGCCGCCGGCAGTGGCACTTAGCATAGGTGTATGTGGCTGTTTACCTGACGACCTTTGTCAGAGTCTGAGATTTAGACGAAGATTTTACTTTATGCTCTAGAACATAAAATTTGATTTTATGCTGGCTATACCCGACATAAAGACGAACTTTACGAGCATGAGAAGTGAAAAATATTTTGTTGGTATGAAAGGGTTTACCTTCCCATTAGTGCCATTGACACCAGGTCAGGATCTGATGATGTCATATTTATTGGGCATATTTATTCAAATTTGAAATACAGGGGTTACAGTTTGTAAAGCACTTGACATTGGTTTCTGATCAAATAGGGTTTGTGGATGTCGGTTTTTTTTAAGTTTTACTTTTTGTTTCAATTATATAACATGTATAAATCACATACATCTTAACAAAAGCCAATCTTACTTAAAAGACTTTAAATTAGCCCTAAAACGAAACTTAGCTTCAACTTAACTTCGAGTTAGGATTATCTCCGCACATAATTACTGAGATTTCGTTACGCGAGGCCTAAGATTAATTAGAATTGGAAGTTCCTTGCGAACGAAAACTGCAGAAACATGTGTTTGCTATTCCCTAATTCGTAATTTCTTGTACTGCACAAGCAGACTAGAAGATATAAAATAAAAAGCATGTACAAAGGCGAGCTTATCTTGGTTCGGGAGACGAGGTAATGTTCTTACAACACGTCTTATAAAGAGAAGTAGCACTTTCTAAGTCCTTGTACGGACCATGCCCGAAAGAAGGCTCTTTTCTGTGCAAAAATTACAATTTCTCTGGGCAGGCAACGCATAGCCTAAACCGGTGGACCTAGAGTCATGAAACTTTGTACAGAGGTTCCTTAGTAGTGTGGGGTAGCACTGAGATGGGATTTGACAAAATTAAGTCCCCAAGGAGGGGGGGGGGGGGGGGGGTAAGAGGTAACAGTTTGTATTAAACTCAATCTAATCAAATAGGGTTTGTGGAAGTCGGTTTTTTATAAAGTTTACTTTTTGTTTCAATTATCGATTGATTTGGAACAAGTGAGAATGGATAGACCATACGCCCCTTATAGGTTGCATGGCGTCTCCATTTTTTAAACCTCCTAATCGGGGCTTAAGCAGTTTTGCATGGAGTTAAGTTAGGTTTAACTTAGCTATCTACTTAATTATTCTTATGTTACGGCTTACGAAATTGGCTATTCGACGACTTAAAATACACTTTGTGCCGCGATTTGTATTGAACGAAAGATATTCCAGGTTTTGGATGTTTTTGTGAGACAATATCATTTTCTGGTTCCCACGGGTATCTTAGTGTGAGCCTAGAAGCAATGTATGTTCGTGTATGTAAATGTTATATTACATTGCGCGTGTAACATGAAGTAATGTTCTTTACTTACGATAAACAAAAGACGGGAATATTTAAATCCACCATTTTATTCCTTGAGCTAAACTAATGCAAAGTCACGTAATGCCAAGCTCAGGTTAACCTTCGCCAAAAGTACGACAAGCCTTATTGACTACGGCATAAGGACTAAAGTTGTGCTGAAGTAGTGTAACTTAGTTTGGACGAAAGTACCGATATACGTTTTCTTTTACGAGGGAGCGTTACACGTTCATATACAGGATGTGGGAAGTTATGTGTGAAATACATATAAATAGGTACCTAAATGGTTTGTTTTTTTAGGGTTCCGATCATTAAAAGGAAAAAAAGGAATCTGAAAACTGCAATGCTGGCTAGGGTTTGCTCACAGTTAGTAACAAAAAATAGTAACAACCTTTAATAATAATTATGTTTGTTTATTGCCGCTCAAAAGGTTAAACACGCGCTAACAATGTGGATGACGGTATAGTCTTAGAACAACAGATGGCGCTGGCTGTATTTTAAAACGTTGTGTTTTAGTGTTGTTTATAAAATGTTATGTTGCTGGTGTTAGTCTTATTATTGTTGTACGGACCCTCTCAACGCGAGTCCAACTCACACTCGGCAGCTTATTTTAATAAAAATCTAAATGCTGTTGCTGAGGTCGTCATGTCTCTTGAATTGTGATATTGTGGTAGTGTTGTCCCTTGGTTATAAATATATAATAATATATATGCTGTATTGAATTTGAATCGCTACAAAGGTTAGCAGCTTTTTATTTCGCAACGTCCTGTATCTTGTAATAAAAATCTAAGGAACATACGAGTACGAAAATACAATATTGGGTGGTAATTCTCAGAATACAAGATAAGAGAAACTGTGGCTGCGATTCTGTAGGCAAAATATATGACGTACTTCAATACTATTAGCTCGCGTACGCGGCAGCTCCAACTCCTTCTTCGCACGTTGGCTGGGCGGTGGGACTCGCCGCTGCTGGCGCACTGGGTGAGGCTACATGCGAGTGGGTAGCCTAGGTCCTTCTTCCCCTGCTGTGCATGTGATATTTTGTAATTGTAAATTTTTGACATTTTTGACATTTTTATTTATTTTGTAATGTACGAATTTTCTTTTGATTTTATTGTTGACATGTTTAAACTGTGTAATTTATTCTATGGGCTTTTATGCCTGCAATAAATGATTAATAATAATAATAATAATAATGCCTTTGGCACCACACCTCGGACACTCCATAGAACGCTCGTAAAATAATCACCTATTACTACTACATAACCAAATGATGTTTGTATACGTGCAAATGTGTGCGTAAACTTTGCTAGGGCTGGTGGCGCGGCAAATGCAGCGATATTAAGTATACGCGTCGTCACTCGTCCGGAGTTCAGCCCTGCCTGTTGATCCTTTAACCAATCGTTTGACGCCAGGGGTGGGGTGCGGTATCTGAATCAGCTCGGGGAAGGGAGTGGCCGTTCTGTACGGAGTACTATTATCTCTTCTGTGACCATACCTTAGAATAGAGAAACTTTTCTGAAACTGAAAATAACATGTCATCGCAACGTTTACCACACAGGGTGGCATGACAGGTACAATGGTTCGCACCGCGTTTATCATAAACATTATAATTGAAACAAAAAGTAAACTTTAGAAAAAACCGACTTCCACAAACCCTATTTGATTAGATTGAGTTAAATACGAACTGTAACCCCTTATCCCCCCCCCTTGTGGAATTAATTTTGTCAAATCCCATCTCAGTGCTACCCCACGCTACCTCTGTACAAAGTTTCATGGCTCTAGGTCCACCGGTTTAGGCTATGCGTTTCCTGCCCGTCAGCCACGCATTGTATTTGTACCTAGTATTGAGCAGTTCTGGTCGCCATATGTGGTCTTCATCAGCAGTTCCGCATCACAATATTATGCTTACCATGTGCATTTGCACGAGTTATTATGAAAAACACAAAAATCACTATAAGTCTGCCTATAATATTTGAAGAGTTCCCTCAATTTCTCCAGGATCCCATCATCAGATCCTGACCTGGTGTCAATGGGACCACCCTTGAGGTATTACCTATACGCCGAAAAAATATTTGTTCAAATCGGTTCATAATTGGCGGAGTTATCGCGTAACAAACATAGAAAAAAAAAACATACGGGTCGAATTGAGAACCTCCTCCTTTTTTGAAGTCGGTTGAAAAGAGAGGTCATACATTGCTTCTGGCCCCACACTAGGATACCCTGTGTCGTGGGAAACAGAAACAGCGACGTTAAAACATGTAAACATCCAAGACCTGGGGGTTGTCTTTCTCTCCACCCGGGATTCAAACCGGGGACCTCTCGCTTCGCAAGACAGCCTTGACCACCACACCGTAAGTTAGTGAAAGTAAATGTTTATTTACGTGCTATGTACGATGACTGGCCGCCAGACAGTTTCGCAGCGGCTGACCAATCACAGCTCTCTTACCTCGTCCCCCGCCGCCCGTAAATTGGTGAGTTGTGTTTCAAAGGAAAATGTATCTATGCGCTCTCCACTGGATAAGTACTCCCTGCGTGCGCTAAGCTATCGAATAAGAGAAATTACAAAGCAGGCATAATAATATTATACTCCGTGTTTCGGATGGCACGTTAAGCTGTAGGTCCCGGCTACTATCACTACTTCGTAGTATGTAGTAGTCGTAAAAACCCCTCCACCAACCCGCACTGAGCCAGCGTGGTGGAGTATGGCTCAATCTTACTCGGATCCGAGTAAAGGCCTGTGCCCCTCGGTGGGGACATTAATGGGCTACATTTAGTTTAGTTTAGTTTATGCTTTTTCAATTGTGAAATTGACGACAGCCCCAACTTAACATTGAGTTTCACTCAAACGATGAGTAGAGTAGGCATAGTACGCACCAGTGCCCACACTAATGAGAAAAATTGTTTCCGAAACTACAAAACGCTAACACACACCCAAATCACGATGTCAGAGCTTGCGCTTTAGAAGCTCCGAAAAAGTTATTTTCATATGCACTAAATATTTCAGAATGAACACAGTGCACTCAGGCTGGTTTCACCAATGACGGCTAACCGTGGCTTAAAATTTAGATTATTAATTAGCAAAATTTTGAGACTTATCCGAGTGTTTTGTATGGTTTCATTAGAGATAAGCTCATATTCTGTACATATTCTTTCTATCTTAACCCTTTCAGACTAGAGGTTGTCATTCTCCTGGCCGAAAAGGAAACAAAAATGACATTCATTTTGAACTATCATTGTCATACAAATTATCCCCGGGTTTGTCATTCTCGTATAACTTTTTGTTGGTAAAATCCAGCTTTAGTTGCGCTATGGAACTTATCACCTTATCACATCGATTTAGTATACTAAATCGATGCCTTATCAGTCTTTGATTTGACCCTATTTATTTGCAGATTGTAGATAGGGCTATTGAACATTTCGATACGATGACCCTTTCTCTATACTAACCGCCCGGTTAACAACACTGTGGAAACGACCCGGAGTATTTCACAAAATAAACCAGAGCGCACTCTGACTACAGCCTTGCTCAAGCCTCGCGTTACCCTGCAGTTTAATATATGCACTTTACACGATGCATGCAACATACACAAGCTGGGTGGCTGCTGTTACCCCCCATCTGGCTCATCATCATCACGTTTAGGACATTTGGAAAAAAAATGGTCAAAATCCGATTCATGGTTACGGTGAAACACGAAGACAAACATAGATACATACATACAAACATACATACACCCATGACATTTTGTAAACTCGTTTGGAAGCCCTAAAAGACTCATGTGTAACTATTATATCACGTTTAGGACATTTGGAAAAAAATAAAATAACCGGCCAAGTGCGAGTAGGACTCGCGCACCAAGGGTTACAATCACACTTGGAGAGCGTAACCCGTGTAATTAGGTTTCCAAATAAAAAACTAAAGTGTGATGTCATCCAAATTGAATATGTAAACCAAATTGAATATTTTTTTAGAAAGACAGAAATTTGCAGTTTTCAGATTTTTCCCTTTACTTGTGCTGTAAGACCTTCCTTCATTCCAAATTTCATGACCCTAGGCCAACCGAAAGTACCCTATACGTTTTGATTCCCCTGCGAGTTGCACGCGAGTTCATACAAATTCAGCAAAATTATGACATAATATCGCGGTATCTTTTGATTGCGTGGACCTAGAAGTTTATTTTTTTTACAGCTCCAAGGGATCATAGACTCAGGTAATCGATATTAATTTCAACATGATACCTTGACGCGTTCCTGAGAAAAGGGGTCGTGACAGACGGACAGACAGACAGACAGACAGACAGACGGACAACAAAGTAATGAATGAATCGTAGCAAGTGGCTTTAGTCTCTGCCCACCCCTTTTCCGGTAAAAAGGCGTGAGTATATGTACAAAATGAGGTAAACAGGAAAAACCCCTCTAAGCGGTTATGCAAGGAAAGCGTGTCGTGGGCGTGCGGCGAACGCGGCACTTCACAAAATGTCTAGTTTGCAAGTTGTGACGCGGGTTGAAGGGGCAATTGTTTAATTTCCGCGGGTGTCATGTTTGTGACTGGATAATACTGCTACATACGGGCGCTGTAGTTTTACTTTGTACATACACATTTAAACTGTACAAGGTGACGACATTTAAATAACTGACCATATTTCGGGGAATGATAGTACCTCGTCAGCGTCACCCTGTATGTTTTCACCCTATACAAGAGGAAATTTGGATACTACCCTTACCTCTTTCCTTCCGCTTTTGTATTGGGTATATAACTCACCAGAGGTGAGACGTGACACCGAACAGCTTATGACTGTGTGTCGACTGTTGCGAGGTGAAAGTGACTGCGCTGGACTTGTCAGTGCGGTATGCGCGCTATTTCGTATATTTGGTATATATTTATTGTACATATCAGAAAAAAAAAACACAAACACACACTATTTGTGTCTGACAACTATCTACGCGCGCGCAGGCACCAGCTGCTAGCGGGCGGCTCGCACTGTACGGTGGCGCGCCGGCGCAGTCCCCGTTGGTCCGGGCGCGGGACAGCCTCAACGCATTGTGTTGGTTGCTGCAACACTAAAATAAATGATCTGTAATAATTTTCTCGCATGTTTATGGATATGAATCTAATTGACATAAAAAAAAAAAAAAAAAAAAAAACAAAAAAAAAAAGAAGCAAAATGGAGTATTGCATAACTGGCTAAAAGTGGGCACAGTTGTGTCTCTGCCACCCCGTATGGGAAAAGTCGTGACGCTATGTTGTTGTTGTTGGTGGTGGTGAATTAATTGAGTAAAATTGACATGATGAATTAAATAATAATTTGATTTAATAGTGTATAATGTCATTGTATATTATATTATTATATTTTGCTTATACAATGTGTTGTTTTGTTGTGGTTACTTTGTAGAACGACCTGGATTTTTCTGTAATGTTGAGCAATTTTACTAATATTAATAAATAAATAAAATGAAGTGTATACCGTCCATGGCCTAGAAGGTATCACACAGGAGATGCAAGTTCAAATCTGGTGAGGTTCGAATTAGATGAGTGCTGACCATATACCGACGAGGTAGTTCATTTGTCTCAGTAGGCAGTAGGCAGTACATTAGGTAGTATCAGAAATTTAGTGTCCCAGATGACACTTTAAGCTGTAGGAATCTAAGTCATCAGTAATCATAATCACAGTATAAAATTAATAAATCATTGCTACAAAGTTTTGGAACCCGCGTTTCCTAACTGAGGCCCTATGCTGCACTGGGAAACCCATTGCAATTGGATCTCGACCGCTTCTTAAACGCCCGAAGTGGCGTCATTTGGTATCGGAAGATAACACATCGCAATTAGATTGCCAGTATTCGCATGGCGTTTTTGAGGCATTCTCTCGGCGTTGCACATTGCTAACGCTTATTTTTAGTAGCATTGCCCCCCTGCTAGTAGGTGCAACCAGTTGACAAGACTGATTTCTGAAGGCGTCATCTTAACTTACTGTAGAACCAAATAACAAAATCGAACCAAGGACAACCAAGTCAAAATTATCAGATTATCGGAAGAATTAGAAGTTCAAATTAACTTTAGAAACCCCTCTCCTCATGAGCAAGGTTGAATTTCTCAACTCCCATTATTTATTTCCCCACCGTACCTAGACTACCCAGACTACCAAGGTAGCCTGCGTAGGAATTCAGCTCAAATAAAACATCCAGGAACTGACACCTCGACGTTTCGCGAACTACTATATCACGCCATCTGTCTGCAACATAAATTATGCATGTACAGTACACTCTGCAACACATAGCCGTGTACTTATGTTGGGTATCTGTGATACAAGAAGAAATGTACCATGTCCTTTGAATAAATGATTTATCTATCTATCTATCTATCTAAAAAGTAGAAGTTAAGAAGAAGATAAAAAAATTGTTGTTTGTAAGAGGATGAAGAATATTGAAGAATGACTCTTTAGTACCGTTATCCATAAGAAATAAGAAATTTATTTGCAAAGACAAGCGTAAATAATCGGTTTAGTGCGGGTCGGTATCGCACACGAAGGGTACCGTACCATCGTACAACAAATCAAAAGCACTCAAAACAATAAAAAAATAAACAAAAAGAAAATTTAAAAATATGCCTTCACGAGATTTGAACCAACGACCTCCGGATTGAGAGTCTACACTACATCATACCGACTAACCACAACCATGTGGGTTGACGCGAAATATGCTATCATATTTAAATGTGTAGTATATGTGTCTATGACATGGTTGCTATGACAATAAATAAACAGTTTCAGTCAAGATCTCCATTTTGAAATGCGTAAGTGTATCTAAACACGTCTCTTGTATCGGGGCCCCCTTTAATTTGCAATATCTCTCGTATTTCAGTATTTGTGGTTGGTGCGGCAACAGATATACACATTCTGTGAAAATTTCAGCTTTCTAGCTATTACGGTTCGTGCAGACGGACCCGGTGACAGACAGGACGGACGGACGGACGGACGGACGGACAGACGGACAGCGAAGTCTCAGTAATAGGGTCCCGTTTGGCACCCTTCGGGTACGGTACCCTAAAAAGGCTAATAAATATCATTATACAAAGGAATGGCAGGACACTATTATATTGTTCCTACGGTTACCGGGTTATCCAATAATCTATTTTGCGCAACAGGAGACTAGATCATCGCCGCAGCTATATTATAAAAACCGGCCAAGTGCGAGTCGGACTCGCGCACGAAGGGTTCCGTACTATTATCTATAAAAAACCGCAAAAAAAAAAAACACGTTTGCTGTATGGGACGGACGGACGAACGGACGGACAGCAAAGTCTCAGTACAGGGTCCCGTTTGGCACCCTTCGGGTACGGAACCCTAAAAACA
This sequence comes from Argyresthia albistria, assembly GCA_963457715.1. Taxonomy (NCBI): domain Eukaryota; kingdom Metazoa; phylum Arthropoda; class Insecta; order Lepidoptera; family Argyresthiidae; genus Argyresthia; species Argyresthia albistria. Next base: position 8,304,361 of record OY735277.1, on the reverse strand, counting down.
ATCACACCATAGCAGCAGAAAAGAAATATAGCATTACAAAGTACAAAATGCTCAAATTGATATGAACCCGACTGTACTTCACAAGGCGGTATTTTAGCCATATTTTGGCAGGAGTTTTGTATAGTTTTGGTTTTGTCAGTTTGTCCAGAATTTGTGGGGTTCCTGCTGCCACGTATGGGAAAAGTCGTGACGCCTTATGGAATATATCTATATCATCACGCCACTGCTAGAAAATGTGGCACAGGCACAGACTTCAATGTGGCACAGGTTAATAGAATGTGGCGAAAGATGATCTGTAGTATACAGGTGACATTTAATTAGCTGACCGTATTTTGGGGAATGATAGTAACCATCATTATCTGGGTGCACGGCAGTGCACCACCAAGTCGAGCAAGCACAGCCGTACCATCCTTTTCTCGAAGCAATTCAGGCCATATTCGACCCCCCTAAAACTTCGTTGTGGATAAAACAAGAAGCCTGATTTTTCTGTTACTAATTAGGCCTTATATCAACACGATATATTAAATTTTTTATTCAATTTGAACCAGTAGTTTAAGAATTGTAACATGTCAAAGTTTCCTCATTTTGTCACTGACTGACCGATCATCAAAACTCCCAGGCACTTCTAGCAGACATAGAACCTTCAAATTTGGGATATAAATAGTAATTAGTATTCTTATCAAGGGAAAACTTAAACATTTCAAGCTTATGTTATAGTTTTCCAGAAAACCCATCTGCATCAATAACTTTGTAATCTTATATAATATGTATAGGATTACAAAGTTATATTTGCAGTTTATGAATCATTGAATGCCCCTAGGAAAATATGCCTTTACAAACAAGATTCTATAAACATATTATGTAATACATACATAATATCACGCCTGTTACCTAGAAGAGGGATACGTACATCCACCAGGGACCACCACTTACCACGGTCCAGGCATACATCCCTCGTTTCCTTTGGTTACCATTATGCTTAAATTATATATTACTAGCTGACCCGGCAAACGCTGTTTTGCCATATAAATAATTATAACACTTAGGGGTATGAAAAATAGATGTTAGCCGATTCTCAGACTACGAAGACAAACACTGTGACACGAGAATTTTATATACAGGGTGTAACAAAAAGGGTTTAACTCCCGAATGTATGTGGTTACTATGGGACCAACTTGATCAGAGCAACTTGATTTTTCACTTCTCCATATAAATCAGCCGAGCGCCCAGACCGAAATGTATGGGGAAGTGAAAAATCAAGTTGCTCTAATCAAGTTGGTCCCATAGTAAAAGTTGCTCAGAATGATGTCCCAAACCACATACATCCGGGAGTTAAACCCTTTTTGTTACACCCTGTATATATGTATGATGTACATTCCCGACAAAATGCTTCAAATATAATAAAACTATTCAATCAATAGAACAAATTGCGTTCTAATGCGACGGGAGTGGTAGCAGATTAATCCAATTGCTCGATAGATGGCGCTGCCTGTATTTTAACTCACGCTATGGTTTGAAACCGTCGCTAGCTTAAGTAGCGGAGTTGCTCGCCAGCGATTTCAACTAGTTGTTGATAATTTTTGTATCTGCATTAATTATTATATTTACTAACTATTTGGATTTGTTCATCTAGCACATTTGCCAGAACTAGTAGTCGCAATGGATTCGGAAATAGTGTATGTGAATGACCAACCATGCCCACACCGGATTGTACGGATACCTGGCGATGGGTCGTGTTTGTTTCATTCTTTGTCATTCTCTATGTATGAGAATATTGAGTCGTCGTATGAGATTAGACTTGCTATAGTCGAGTATGTGGTAGCACATTGGGAAGAGTTCCAAGTTTATACTTGTGACGAGCACGGAGACCCCTACATTAACGCTATGTTTTTTATTGTTATTGTAAAAGTACCAAAGGTACCAAATTTTAAAAAGTAGAACTTTACAAAAAGAAGTGAGATCCCATCAAAAACATCCTGTAAAAAATACCAAGTCTCGCAGCTCTGTGATTCTACCGTAAAAAGTTGTGAGATCCATGTTATACCAAGTCGGTTAACTGATTTAGTCCCTACTTAAGGGGCCTTCTGTCTTAAGTTAATACGTAAGATATTTTCATATCTATATTCAAATCTTTTACTTTTTAAATAAAAATATCGACTTGGCCATCGCATGAAGGCACAATGTATCTTCGAAATCATATCTACATTATATTAGGTTGTTTAGAGTATAATTGCGTTCTACACGATTAAAACTTGGTTCCAAAACTAATATATGTATACCTTTAACAAGCGGCAACAATAGAAAATGGAAGACTAGTGCAACAAAATTACTAATGCTCTAGTTATTTTCAGTCCATTAAATTCCAGTACCTTTCACTTCTTTATGCATTCGGAAGGAATTTGATGAAAAACCAGGTTTCTGGCTCTTAGTTCTGTGTGATAGATAACGTATTTGTATATATTTATTACACGATACATGACAGGACATAAAAACAGAAATAACATGTACCAAGGTCAGCTTATCTCTAAATAGAGATTTCTTCCAGCAGACCCTGGTTGTAAAGGACTAAACAAACTAAGCATGCGATGGCCAAGTCGATATTTTTATTTAAAAAGTAAAAGATTTGAATATAGATATGAAAATATCTTACGTATTAACTTAAGACAGAAGGCCCCTTAAGTAGGGACTAAATCAGTTAACCGACTTGGTATAACATGGATCTCACAACTTTTTACGGTAGAATCACAGAGCTGCGAGACTTGGTATTTTTTACAGGATGTTTTTGATGGGATAAACAACTTTCCCCAAGAAACATATATAGTCTTCTTCTTCTTCTTTTTATTAATGGCGTCCTAACCTCTTTTGAGGTTAATTTTGCCAGTGTCAAGTGGTGAAATTATAATGTCTTGAGATGATTTGATGACTATAATGATGATGATTTGTCGCTCGTTAGCACTACCCGGGAAGGACGTGAAGGGCAGTGGGTTCCAAGTAATTCCTTCGGACGTGAGCGACTGCCTCCCCAAACATATAGTCGCAAATGAAAAAAAAATTCGTCCCCCAGTACATTGCTCCGATCAGCTGATTTTCGTCCCCCAGTACATTGCCCCGATCAGCTGATTTTCGTCCCCCAGTACATTGCCCCGATCAGCTGATTTTCGTCCCCCAGTACATTGCCCCGATCAGCTGATTTTCGTCCCCCAGTACATTGCCCCGATCAGCTGATTTTCGTCCCCCAGTACATTGCCCCGATAAGCTGATTTTCGTCCCCCAGTACATTGCCCCGATCAGCTGATTTTTAGTTACTAAAGGAGACCCAAAAATCTTTTTTGTGTTCCGTGGGGAAAGTTGTTCATAATGATGGTTACTATCATTCCCCAAAATATGCTCGGCTAATTAAATGTCACCGTGTTTTCCGTGGTTCGCGGACATGTTTTCTGAGAAATACTAGTAGAAATACCATTGTAGTCACGATTAACGTCAATGAGAGCATTACTACAAAGAAGGACTAGCCCATCGCCGAAGCTATGGAGATGGACTCTCCCCCACACACATACACACACCCTAACACACCCTCACACCCACCCTCTCACACACACACACACATTTTAGTAAGTGGAAATTTTTGTGCTGCATAACCTGGGAAGTGTGGACGAAAGAGGGGGAGGCCTTTTCCCAGCAGTGGGACACTTTAATGGCTAAATAAAAAAAATACCCGACCAAGTGCGATTTGGACTCGCGCACGAAGGGTTCCGTACCATTATCTATAAAAAATCGCAAGAAAAAAAATATATTTTGTATGGGAGCCCCCCCTAAATATTAATTTAATTTTAATTTAATTATTTATTTTTTAAGTAAATAATATACTCAATATATTGTGAACATTTTAAGCGTCTACCTGCTACCATATCAATATCGAGCAAAAATGAGCAAAAAAAATCACGTTTGTTGTATGGGAGCCCCCCTTAATATATTTTTAATTTTTATTTTTAGTATTTGTTGTTATAGTGGCAACAGAAATACATCATCTGTGAAAATTTCAACTGTCTAGCTACCACGGTTCATGAGATACAGCCTGGTGACAGACAGACGGACGGACGGACGGACAGCGAAGTCTCAGTAATAGGGTCCCGTTTGGCACCCTTCGGGTACGGAACCCTAATAAATAACCATCATAATTTTTCGCCTTTTAGCTTTATCATGTTTGAATCACCTGTTTATTTACTTCGCTATTTTAAATTGAACCTAATGTTTTTAACCTGCTACCATCATGTATACCAAACATTAAAAACAGTAGAGGTTCCCGCGATACAGGCTGTGCCTAGCGCTAGCAACTTCGCTGTCCGTCTGTCTGTCTGTCTGTCACCAGGCTGTATCTCATGAACCGTGGTAGCTAGACAGTTGAATTTTTCACAGATGATGTATTTCTGTTGCCGCTATAACAACAAATATTAAATAAAACCGGCCAAGTGCGAGTCAGACTCGCGCACGAAGGGTTCCGTACCATTATCGATATAATTGGAACAAAAAGTAAACTTTAGAAAAAACCGACTTCCACAAACCCTATTTGATTAGATTGAGTTTAATACAAACTGTAACCCCTTATCCCCCCCCCCCCCAGGGGAATTAATTTTGTCAAATCCTATATCAGTGCTACCCCACGCTACTAAGGAACCCCTGTACAAAGTTTCATGGCTCTAGGTCCATCGGTTTAGCCACGCATTGTATTTGTACCTAGTATTGAGCAGATCTGGTGGCCATATGTGGTCTTCATCAGCAGTTCCGCATCACAATATTATGCTTACCATGTGCATTTGCACGAGTTATTATGAAAAACACAAAAATCACTATAGGTCTAATCGGTCTAATTTTCCAAATCGGTCCATCCGTTTAGGCGCTATCGAGGCACATACATAAAAAATAAAATAAACCTCCTCCTTTGGGAAGTCGGTTAAAAAAACCGCAAAAAAACACGTTAATTGTATGGGAGCCCCCTTTATATTAAATTTATTTTGTTTTTAGTATTTGTTGTTATAGCGGGAACAGAAATACGTCATCTGTGAAAATATCAACTGTCTAGCTACCACGGTTCATGAGATACGGCCTGGTGACAGACAGACGGACGGACGGATATCTTGAGATTTTAAGGTACTTTCCCTCCAGGGCCCATTCGTTTGTTCCACCCTGTATATGTGTGATCTGTAACTGTATTTTTCATGAAATACCCAAAAAGTTTTGTTCAAATTATCATCTTATGTCAGAATAACTTTGTAGCTAGTTGAAAAATAACATTTGAATTGATTCAAAGCTTGCCGCGCTTTTAGGGCCTTTAGTACCTACTAAACGCCGCCGTAAGCAGCACTGTCTACAACCTACTCCTACTGGAAAACGTGAGACACCCATCTACAATTTCCGTACAATGAGGTTCACTCACTCATTATGTCAATGTCATGCAGACTGCAAAACATCATTTCAACGCACCAAAGAGTATTTAATTAAAACATCACTGGCAGCCAAACTTGAAGTGGCCAAAAGGAAAAAAATAATTTCTGTGCTCTGAGATTTGTATGAAAACAAAAGTAATTAAAAACTATTAATTTTATAATTATTTTCTAAAAGTTCTACATAATAAATAGAGACGTCGTAATTCATCAATTAATATTTGAAGTCTTTGTAGAAGTCCGGGGACGACATTGCCATATCATTTAAATTTAGTTTCATTAAAAGAAGGCTTACCTACCAAAACAAAATGGCCTTGGTATAAACTTTTCAAGCGTGTTGTGAAGACGTATCTTGTACCGAGACCACTTTCAATTTGTAATATCTCTCGTATTTCAGTATTTGTGGTTGGTGCGGCAACAGATATACACATTCTGTGAAAATTTCAGCTTTCTAGCTATTACGGTTCGTGCAGGCGGACCCGGTGACAGACGGACGGACGGACGGACGGACGGACGGACGGACGGACGGACGGACGGACGGACAGCGAAGTCTCAGTAATAGGGTCCCGTTTGGCACCCTTCGGGTACGGAACCCTAAAAACAAAATAAATTTAATATTAAGAGGGGCTCCCATACAACTAACGCGATTTTTTTGCGGTTTTTTATAGATGATGCTACGGAACCCTTCGTGCGCGAGTCCGACTCGCACTTGGCCGGTTATTTTGTCACGCCTTTTCCCATACGGGGTGGCAGAGCCAATTATTCACCCATTTTGCGCGACAGGGGGCTAGCACACTCCACTACGGCGATTGAAGGTATCCTCACGATATTGACCTGACAATATTTCTCAATAGCATGTCATTTTCTTACTTCCTGCTACCGATTCTATTGTCCTTAACAAAGCTTCCAATCTTGGGTTATTCCCATTGCACCCGATATACAAAATCCTTCTTTTATTGATGATTGATTTTATTAATTATTAACAGAGCGTCATGCTATTTCTTGACCGCGGTACCAGAGGTGCCGACTAATACAACCGAATTGAGAGACCTTTCCTTTTGTGAAGAAGATTGACACACTATACAGGGTGTTTGGTTTGGAGTATTGACCAACAAAAAAATTTTAGGCGCTTTGGCACAACTGTACATTACGTTTAAGGCGCCTCATGAATAAATTAGGGGTGCTTTTTTCATGTGTATTTCAGGAAATACTAGGCAAATCGTAATCAATTTCTGGTATATGTAATTTGACTGTATAATCAAGGGTTTTCATGAAGGAAAACGTGTTTGGATAAAATTTTCTCGATAGAAAATAAATCCAAAGTCAACCCTTTTTTCCAATATTTTTTCCTTTTTTACCGCAGAAGTAGTAAATATGATCTTTCTATTAATTGTAATATGCGGGGAATTGTTGTTATTAGCGATTTGAAGATTGAAATGTAATTCCCTGGAATAGCTTATTTTTTATGATTTTGCGCTTTTGCGCTTACGTTGAATCAGATTAGGCGCGAGCGCACAATTGCCATCCCACTTATTTCTGTTCCCGAGTTATATTTGCTTTTCACTTCCGCAATCTTCGTTGACCTTGGTTTGTAATTATTCGTACCTCGTCTTAACCAGTTTTTCAATAAACCATTATGCGTGACATGCGCTATCCTTCAACTCGCATGCCTTATCGTAAGCTATTTGTAGGTAGTTGTTAACCCTAGTTATTTGATAAGAAACCAATGTCAAGTGCTTTTTGAGTTTAATACAAACTGAAACCCCTATCCCCCCCCCTCCTTGGGGAATTAATTTCATCAAATCCCATCTCAGTGCTACCCTACGCTACTAAGGAACCCCTGTACAAAGTTTCATGGCTCTAGGTCCACCGGTTTAGGCTTTGCGTTGCCCGTCAGCCACGCATAGTAGATTGTATTTGTATCTAGTATTGAGCATTATTGATAGCCATGTGTGGTCTTCATCACTAGTTCCGCATCACAATATTTTGCTTACCACGAGTAAATGCACGAGTTATTATCAAAAACACAAAAATTACTGTAGGCCTATAATATTTGAAGAGTTTCCTCGATTTCTCCAGGATCCCATGCATCAGACCCTGACCTGGTGTTAATGGGACTAATTAGAAGGGACCTTTCTAACAAAAAAAAAACCAATTAGGTCGATCCGTCTAGGCGCACAATCGGTGCACATAAAAAAAACCCGATGAATTTTAAACCTCCTTTGTGAAGTCGGTTAAAAATGGACGTGTCCTGTTTGGTTTGGACTTTTTTAAAGGGTTAGGTACCAACCAAAAGGGTTGTGTTGGGTATAACCCACTACCTCAGTCCATCCGTCTGTTTCCGAGAGATGTTACAGCATTTTGTTCTATAATAATAACAAACACGATTGCTTTCGTTCTACGGAGTTGAGTGCGGTTGCATTGTCACTGAATAGGACGATATTTGGAACTCAATACTCAAATTATTTTATTTAGTAGATAGATATGACAAATAGACAAATACAGGGTGTAACAGAAAGGTGTAGTCTATTAAATTAGTAGTATTTTTTTTTTTTAAAGTATTTGATGTTGTACATTTGGATCTACCTATTGTTGATTTATTTATCCTTTCCATCCTGGGTTTGCTGGAAGAAATCTCTCGATAGAGATAAGCTCGCCTTTGTGCATGTCATTTCCATTTTTAATTGTCATAATGTATTGATTTGTGTGCAATAAAGTATAAAGGGTAAAGGGTAAAGGGTGTAGTCATATTTGGGTTGTTAGGGACATCATTCTGAGCAACTTTCACTATGAAACCGATTTGATCAGAGCAACTTTAATTTTCCCTTCTCTATACAAATCTGCTGACCATCTGGACCAAAACGGATGGAGCAATGAAAAATAATATTGCTCTGATCAAATTGGTTTCATACTAAAAGTTGCTCAGAATGGTCTCCCTAACAACCCCTTAAAATATGACTACACCCTTCTGTCACACCCTGTATACTTAATCTGACTTTTTTTGCGTCTTCTCTACGTTGGACCACTTCGGGTGAAGAACGGCAACCGAAACTCCCACATTTGGAACACATAAAAAACGCGATATTCTGCTTTGCTTTTTTTTAAGTTTTGTAAGAATCTTTATTGTCTTTGTGTGTATTCTTACAGTGAATAAATGGATTATCTATCTATCTATCTATCTATCTTTGAATGGCTAAGTTATGCCTCTGCCACTACATTATGTAATGTCCAATATCTATGATTGTGACCATTACAAAATTCGTAGCTAGCTTCGGAGTTCATCATTGGGGGTTTCGGCAATAACGGTGATTTAATAGTACATTACTTCAGAGGGAAGAAAGTGACAGTTCCATACCGAGATTATGGCATTTGCGCCACGAGCTTGCGAGGGGCGCAAACCATTTGAGGTATGGAACTGTACTTTATCCTGAGGTATGTATAGTGCTTTTTATTACACCTACGAGGAAAATTATAGACATAAATGCATAGAAATCTGCAGTACTTATGAAAATTTCATACGTTGGCAAAAGGAAAAGAAAACGACTTCATTATCTGAAAATGTATTGCTCGAAGTTTTTGCGAAAATGCGCGGGCTTTTCCTTTTTTTATTCGCCCGTTTCTGGAGTAGGCTAAGATCATAAGGTCATGCAGCCACTTCTTCCGTGATTCCGCGCGTTTTATATACAAAAATAATTTCGTTTTTAATTTTCTGTATGCACCAAGGAGGTTGGTAACTGGTAAAAAAAAACTGTATGTGGCCAGTAACAATTTACTTGAAATTTAATTAGTAGGTAGACAGTTAAAGTCTCTTTGCAGTATTACTGCTGACAAATAAAAAATAAAAAAACCGGGTATGTAATGGAATTTCATACATACTTCCCACCCTTGGGTCGGAAGGATTTTCATACAAACTTCCATACCTTGGGATGAAAGGATTTGAAGGGCGGGATAAAGGCGTTTCTTCCCTCTAATTGGTATAATTAGTATGTATTTTCAGAGCAGGTGTGATAAAAACGAATAAATTGTGTTGTTTTTTTGATTTATGGGATTATGGTTTTGTGGATTATAAACCGATATAGGTACTTACTTTCGGTTAATTTACTGTTTGGTCATTTAATTTAACTGTACAGAGCCCCGTGGCACAGAAGAGATAATAGTACTCCGTACAGAACGGCCACTCCCTTCCCCGCGCTGATTCAGATACCGCACCCCACCCCTGGCGTCTAGGAACTGGTTGAAATATCAATAGACGCGGTTGAACGCCTGACGAGTGACCGCGCGTATACGGTGAATAATAACCGGTAATATAATATGGTGAAGTTTTGTGCATTATTTGTGTGTCTGTCGTCAACTAGAAACAGCAAAGACAGGAGATTCTTTCGGTTCCCGACTGATGAAAGAAGGTAAGCAACAGCAACTCTATTGTTGTTCTTTTGAGAAATAAAAATTCTAATACCTTAACTCCCGGAATGTAACTTGGTCAGCGTTTGCTGTGTGTGTCTCGCTCTCTCACAAGGACAGACTTTGTGCGAGACAGAGACAGAGTTATATGTTTGTAGTACTTACTAGCTACTGACTACGATAATTGATAATAAGTCAGTGTCGTAATATTTTATTTTTAACCGACTTCAAAAAAGGAAAGGTTCTCTAAAGGTTCTCTTTCATATTTTATTTTCTAAGATACCTAGTACTAAACCTTCCGTAATACATAATTATATAATTATCAATAAAGTTCATTTATTATAGGTATTAATTTCGTGCTATCCGTTGTTGGTGCGATTCAACAACGCGAACGAAGCACTTCGAGTTGAAAAGTAGGTAGTAGGTGGGTCAATCAACTATTTTACCCACACTTTGCTGTCCCCGACCATTTATTATTAAAATACGCTAAATGGTTAAATTTACACATTTTACGAATATAACAATAGTATCTAAGCTAGCAGGCACTACGGGGAACTTGATTACGTTCTCGAAGATCTTCGTTTGTGTTTTTTTTTGCTCACATGGCGCGGTATGGTGTCCTTTGATAGTGCCGTTGAGCTGCAGTCCTCGAAGAACTTTCAGAGAGAGTGCGTGCGTTGACAGAAAAGTGTGGGTTAAGTTGATTGACCCAAGTACGCACGCACTAACTTTGTCGCGGCGGCGGCGCGCCGCCATTAGCTGGGTCCACATATAGCGAGCTTCGGCCGGGTCTCGCTCGAACCCTGTAGTGGTTTGGTTGTTTTGAATCTCTCAGAGACTAGGTACCTACTTAACATAAAATTCGAATATTGTACAATCCTAACGATGTTTTTACATAGGTAGGTACCTACCTACAGTTCACGCCAAGTGTCTCTTACCTACTTCAGAATAAGTAACAGTAGGTAACAACAACATAACATAGCTTCACGCCTTTTCCCATAAGAGGTGGCAAAGGCACTGTGCCCACTTTTAGACAGTTATTCGATACCTACCTACTCTATTTTTGTAACTTAATGTATGAAGGATCAAAGTGAACATTAACATTTTTTAGGATTTCAATGAGAACCCGACTAGGTATGTTTAAACGGCAGCGCCCCTACAAAGTCACTTCATAATAATGCAAACGCTTGTGTTCGGGACAGTTCGGGTCGCGCCGTCGTCGTTCGGTTCGCCCGACGCAAATCGCTGCATTTGCCGCGCTACCAGCCCTAGCAATATTTACGCACACATTTGCACGTATACAAACATCATTTAGTCATGTAGTAGTAATAGGTGCTTATTTTACGAGCGTTCTATGGAGTGTCCGAGGTGTGCCCGTGGTCCAGTGTTAAATGCTTGTCTCTCACGCCGGAGGTGCAGGTTCGAATCCCGGTGCTGACCACTTTCTAACGGTGATGGAAAACATCGTGAGGAAACGTTCATTACTCCATATCTGTGGCGATGGGATAGCCCCCTGTCACGCAAAATGGAGTATTGAATCTCTGGCTGAAAGTGGGCACAGTGGTGCCTCTGCCACCCCGTATGGGAAAAGGCGTGACGCTATAATATTATTATTATTATTATTGTAACTGTTTGGATATTGCCAAGGAGCACTTATCCAGTGGAGAGCGCACAGATACATTTTCCTTTCAAACACAACTCACCAATATACGGGCGGCGGGGGACGACGTAAGAGAGCTGTGATTGGTCTGCCGCTGCGAAACTGTCTGGCGGCCCTTCATCGTACATAGGTTGCGTATGCGAACGTTTGTTGAATACAACAAACGTTTGGCGAGCTGCATTCCCCCGCAGGCGCAGTCAATGAGATATATAGTGGCTATATAGTGGCAAATGGCTGCTAAAGTTCTCGTATGAAGAAACAGAGAAGCTTCTAGATACCATAAAGTAGTAAGTCCACAAAAACAAAGATATATACACAATACTTAATTTCCTTAGACTCGACTGATAATATTTGTGTCTCACCTTTCCTCCTAAAACTTTACATACATAACACACACATACAAACAACACTCAAACACTACACTCTACATTTACACTCCACATTAGTTCTATTACACTACACAACACTCTCACTGCTCCTTTTTGAAGTAAAACTTCTTGGGGCACGGGGGTAAAATTTATTTAACCTCTCAACTGTGGGTTATTCATATATTTGCTTTTCAATTGCTACTAGCCGGGTGCTATCACGAGTGGCTAAGAAATGTAACGGAAATTGGAATCGGTGACGTCAGGGTCGGCTGAAGACTTTTAAAACCGCAACTATTTTCAATACGGTTTTTAACTAATCAGATAAGATAATAATACATTCGTACAATAAATAATGTTAATTAGTGAGAGAAAAACCTGATGAAACGTTAACAAATAAAAATTATTTTAAGCATTCTTCCACGAGTTCTTGATTTCCGGTATGGCCAAGATGGCGCTCACTCTCTTTCGCTAGATGGCGTTAGTAGCCTAATATCTAGCATGACTCAAACTACTTCGTTCAACCTCTTTGTTGGAACCGGAACTTATGTTTGACAGCTGTGCGATGCGATCCATACAGTTTGTAAGAAAAGAGTTTCATCAATGTCACACGGGTCGATATGGATTTCTAAAACAAGCAAAGCAATGCATACATTTGAGCGAGACGGCTTAAAGACGTGACGTCAGATGGTATATAATCTGAGCGAGATGCAAATAGTAGTGACACTATTGAATGAGTTAAGTATATCACCACGAGCGCGACAAATTGTAGATAAGGAATGGTGGGAAATAAATGACATGACGTATTAAAAGTAAGTACAAGTATAAAATAATTTCAAATAATCGGACGTCTGAAACTTAAAAGTAACTTGAAGCAGAGATTGGATCTCAAAATTGGAAATTTAAATCTCTTTTAGTATAGGTAGGTATAGGTGTATAGTATAGGTACCACTTAATGATCTAGCTACAGAAGTTTTACTTCTAACACGTGTACGGTGCTACACGCGATTTTTTTTAATGTTGAACTTTTATTATATTTTCTTGTAGTTTTGTTATCATATAGTAGTAATAGAATAATTAAAATTATAACTAATTATAATTTTAATTATAATTCTAATTATAATTATAAGAAATATATTATTTCATTTCATTATACTAAGATTTACTAAAATGTGATAATGCGATGTGGTAGAATAAAGGCTATTTTTTTTATTTTATTTTTTATTTTATTTATAGTAGTAATATTGTCCAAAATTGCCTGTGTACCCTCTGGGAAGTAACTGTCTCCCATGACACAGGTTTTTCCTACTTTAGGGACCTTAAATCTGTAAAATGTTACTATTTTGAACAACAAATTATTCTTATTCTTATAGTCCTGGATATTGCCGATTCGCGGGCCTTCAAATAAAGATCAATGGAAACACACCGTATCTAATACCCTCAATCATAATACTTTATTATTTGACGATATCATGACGTCCAGAAATCCGATCAGACTGGTCACGAGCGGCCTCATCACGACCGCCATTGTTAAACTCGGGTTAGTAGTTTAAACTTGTTGCACAAACCCGGCTTGGCGGGTAGAGATCCAGAGTTCGAATCCCGCGTCGGAAATCGGAGCTTGATATTCATGGTGTAAGAAAGGTGGTGTCATATGAGGGCTTTTTGAGGTGTAGATAAGGGGGCGTCCATTAATTACGTGAGGCGTTCAGGGGGGGTGGGCGTCGAGCCGAATCTCACGTATTTTTTTCCCGCAAGAAACAGAGTGAAAATGAAAACACAATGGGTTAAATCAAGTAAAAAGTGTTCCTCCACGGAAATATTCAACCATTTTTTTTTCACATTAATATTTATCATTAAAGTGCCGCAAAGTTGCCCGTCGTTAACGCACCAACAAATTATTATCCATGTATTTCCTGTACATGTTTGTATAGTAAAACCTGGAGTATAGCTGCTCGATAATGCAGTTTCCACACCCGTCTACCCTGGACATGAAGGACGCGATTCTCAGTCTCACAGCATTGAACGTGTTCACGCGAGTTTCAGTAAACATCTCTGAAGCGCTGCACTTACGTTTCAGGCCCATCAGGAGCCTGAAGATGTTGTTGTACTGAACACGTATCCCATCGTGAGACTTATTCGTGTATCTGTGGGGCTACCGCACAACTGTCGTCGGCTTCATCCCGATACTGACGCTTGAATACGACGCCGACGCCGACGCTGTTGACTGATAGGTACCGCGCATATAATTTTGCGTCGGTTTGGCGACAGTCGTTTGGGAAATTGCGCGGTACGTAATCGCCGTCGTCTCGGCTGTCAAAATGAAGCCGACACCGATGCCGACGGCACATGCGCGGTAGACCCACTGGTCCAGAGTTGACATGTGTAGAAACTCTGACATTTGTTATAATAATATCTTAACGTCTGGAGAACACGAAAACCTTCTTGCAATCTTGTTCCCCATTAAGCATAGCGCTCTACGTTGTCTGTATATCGTTCTTTGTCATCGTTCCTATCATCTGACATTATATTTCCAAGCACAGGGTGCTCATCCCATACAAATTAGAATTAGTAACCCTTTGTAAAAAAGAGATGGCGTTAGATTTGTACTTTAAACACAATGGTTTCAGTTAACCTACTTCTAGGTGGCGCTAATCTTAGAATAAATCCTATATATCTTAGCGCCACCTCGTGATATTTGCAATTTTTCGATGGTCCTGAGTGATAATGGCCTCGAACTAAAGAAACTTCCGTGGCATCTCATTTTACACCGGTCACATATTTTGTTCTATGTGGCCTATCTGTATTAGTATAATATTATAGTAGGTATCTGTGGTCCAAGTTATGTTAGTTAGTTATGTAAAGCCAAGTATTATACGGATTGAGGCATTATACGGACGTTCTAACGGTAAAAAAACATCGTGAGGTTACCTCCTTTTCTACGTATCTGTGGTGTTGGACAGCCGCTGTCACACAAAATATACTGTTTCGCTAAACGTGGGTTCATCTGTGCCTCTGCCACCCAGTATGGGAAAAGACGTGACGCTAAGTTTGTTTGTCTTGAGTTGACTTGACATCAACATCATCATCATCACATCACAATACACATCTTCTAAGCTTGCGGAACCCTAAGTTTATCAGACCATACAATCAAACTGTAGTGACATTATCGCGTGCGACACTTCGGAACCACGGAGTTTCACGGAACCATCCATTGTTTAGGTGAGAGGTTGGTTACTCTACAATATTATTTAATTAATTAATCATTTAGTCACATTTTTATGAATGGAGAAATTTTGCGTTTTGGTGGTTTCTAGATAGAAGATAAATGTAGGCGAACGGTCCGTCCAAAGTCTACGACCCACGATTTTGAACCTACCCCCATTGAGATAAAGTTCAAAATCCATGAAAAAATAAACAGAACAAAAGTTCTGGGACTTTTGTAGATGTTGGACGAGCAAGTAGTTTGAAGTGTACCCATGCCTCTCTCTGTGTGTGTGTGTGTGTGTGAGGGTGTTGTAAGTGTGTGTGTGTGTATATCTGTCTTTGGTTCTGCTCAAACGGTTTTCTGTTTATGGTAGTTAAACTTTCCTGCAATGGTTGTTAGACATGTTTTATTAACATCGGTTTTTAGTGCCTCGAAAGTTATCAGCAGCAAGGAAACAAGAAGTGTAATGGCTGTTTTCACCTACAACCTTTAAGGGTAAGGGACACTTTATTTCTTGTCAGGGAACACCTAGCAAATGTTTCGCCATAACCTAGGTATAAAGTTAATTCAAGACAATTTAATTAGCTGACCATATGGGGTATGATAATACCCATCATTAGCCGCAAATAAAAAAGGTAGTACATTGACCCGATCAGTTGATTACAACTTAATATTGGGAGAACCTAATTTTATGTGTTGACATGCAAATGATCACAATTTTGACACTATTTTATTTTAAATAATGTATGATTTTTATTTTTATTTCTATTTGTATGCTTAGGCATTAGTTGCTAGACGTAAGGACAATGTAAGAATTAATGAAAAACTACGATCCACAATAAACGTTCTGATTCTTATTCTGATTCTTTGGTGACAATTCCAAACTGCCAATTTAGCATTTTGCTCCTTTTTCTCAGCAATCGATAAGCTATCGCTATGCGTTTTTCATAAGAGAATCGGGCACCTAACACATTTAAACCATAGTGACGATACTTACACTTACACCTCCCATATAATATTATAGAAACTTATACATAACTTGTAGGTAGAACGCCCTCTGCGTCTAACCGAGGCCATGGAAACAGTAATGCATACGCGCAACTGCACACAACAGCATACTGGGTTTTTTTTAGTCCGTATGCCACATACGAGTGTTCCGCTCAATGTAGTCTCTGCCTCACGGTGGAGACCTCATCCGGACCTCATTGTGGAGAATCGGGCATAGCAGGGAGGTCTGACTCCCGGGCATCTTTAAAAAGTTTTTTTTCCCCTCACACATAAAAAAAAGAACTTACACCTTCTCCCAAACTGGGCGGCAGAAGCACAGATGCATTCCCATTTTGCGAAACAGGAGGCTAGTTCATCGCTGCATCTTAGGAGATATAAATGATTCCTCACGATGTTTTCCACCATCATTTAAACGTCCGTATGTCAAATTAAGTGTTCCAAGAACAGAAAACTTCTATTGTTAGGCAGATGGTAATTTAATATTTGCAGAGGTTATGCAAAAAATCTTCAAAATTACAAAACAAAGTCCAATACACGAGACTTGGTAATATATTGTAAGTATATTATACTATACAAAGACAATTGCATTATGCATACTTCACAACTTATAAGAAGTTACAAAATTAAACATCATCAAATCACAATTGAATAACTACTTTTACTACCTTGTCAAATGAGCACAACAATTGAGTACAACTCTAAAAAGCCATAGAGCCTAGTCGAGTCATTGTGACAAGGTTGTAAAAGATATAATAGTTAAGACTTTCTAAGAAAATGCTGCGGTAGTTGATAAATATAGTGTACGATAGATCAAGGAAGTCATTTTTAAGTTGCGCGCGCCATAAGAAGTTGTGTTTTTTTAATTAGTAAGATTTTGATATTTTTTATGAACTCTAAAGAGAGGCCTTTGCCCAGCATTGAGACTCTGGAACGACTTTAAGTTTTTTTTTAATATTTTATGAAAGTATTTTTTAAGAATATAATACTTATTACACTTTGGACTTTTCAGCAAAAGAGTGCATTGGTGATGTGATTGTGAAAAAGAGCTTTCAAGAGTTTCAAGTGAACTTTGTGAGCTTGTGACTTAAGTAGGGATTTCAAGGTGAGTGATTAAAATAGGTTCTTCTGATTTATGAACTGAATATGATGAAATTAAATGTATGTGACGTTACAAAGCGACAGATAATTGCGAGGAACGTAGTAAATGGGGGTCTTCAGTCTCTTTCTACCCCTCTTTCGGGGAATAGATACGTATGTATGTGACGTTAAGATCGCGAATATGTAAACAAACTTATCATTGATATAAACATTTATATACTTATTGGCTAACCGACACATATTAGTGTCTCTGACACAACTTTACGACTACTACCACCGAGTAGCGATAGTAATTTATACACAAGTAAAACTTTAGAATAAACTGATAGATCAAATCTTTCCTAAATCCCAACTAATAAATAACAAGAGTGCATTACTTTCGGTGGCCATATGAAGCCTTCAGTCATGTGAGCCCACAACTTCCGAACGGGCGGTAGTATACAAAAATATTAATATTATATTGACGTTGACTAAGTAATATCTATGATTTTATGGTCAATAAAAATTTTGAACTTGAACTTGAACATCATCAGTTGTACTTAATCAAAATTGCTTCCCGAGAGCCTCTTAAACATGCATCGATATCAGAATCGTATGTTTCATATTTTAACTATGAATGTGTTGTGTGTGTGTTAAGTGTAAGTATACAAGGTGTAAATGAATCAACGCAAAATGAGTAACTACTTTGTTAGGGACATCATTCTGAGCAACTTTCATTATGAAACCAATTTGATCAGAGCAACTTTATTTTTCACTTCCCAGTACATTTTTGCCTGAGTGGGTCAGCAATTTGTATGGAGAAGTGAAAAATAAAGTTGCTTTGATCAAATCGGTTTTATAGTAAAAATTGCTCAGAATTAAGTCCCTAACAAAGCAATTTCTCATTTTGCGTTAAAACATTTACACCTTGTATAGGATTAATTCTGACAAAAGTTCACGCGGGAAATTCGTCAGAATTCTGCTTGAACTCTCGCTACGGACTCTACACTATGCCCGTTGAAATTAAATCATATTTTAAAGAATGATTATGAACAACTTTTCCCATGAAACACTTAATTAGTTGACCATATTTGGGGGAATTATAGTTCCCATCATTAAAAACAACTACCTACTTATCCCCAAGAAACTTTTCGTTGCAAAGTTGCAAATAATAAAACAAATTCGGTCTCCCATTGCAATCAGGTGAGTCGTTTTCATTTGCCACCATGTTTCTCAGGGAGAGTTCTGATCTGTAATGTCATTCCCCAAAATATGGTCTGCTAATTAAATGTCACCCTGTATATTGTCTTTACATTTTACGCCTAAGAACTAACAAAATGGCAAAATGGTGATACATACATAACTTACATAAAAGTCTACTCTTGAAAAACATTACCCTTCTTCCTCCTCCGCAATTACTAAGGCATACCTTGACCATCTGCCAACAACACAAAACAATATAATTACCCATGTAAAAAAGTGTTAATACCCAGATGAATATCAAACTGCAAGTGTTTTATCGCAAGATCCCATACAGACAATGACGATCCGTAACGTTTTTAGTTAAAAATGCAGATTTATAGAGCTAAGAAATCCTTAACATACAGTGAAAAAATTATTATTCTACAACAAAAATTGACGAAGTTAGAGCCAAATTTCTAGCAAAGTTGACTGACCGGGTGGCGCGATTGCCTGTGACGTCACAGCGACGGTCGCCGCCACTCAGCCGTTTGGTAGCAGTATAGCGCGCAGTGTTTTGTGTGGATAATTGTGATTTTTAAACAAATAAAGTGTCCAATTAGTGTCTAATTCAACTATTTAAGAATGTATCAATATTGTATAGTGCCGAAATGTACAAATACTACTTTTAAAACGCCAGAAAAACTATTTTTTAACGTGCCGAGAGACCCGAAACTTCGCAAAAAATGGTATTCCATCGCAAAAAGAGATGATAAAACTCCATGCTCTACCCAGGCTACAAGACATTGCTGTGAAGATCATTTCAATGTAAGTATTACCCACATAATACAATACCAATAAATAAATTGGTATAACTATACCTTTAGCTGTATGATTTATGAAAATGAGTTGATATACCTATTACGTGTATTGTACTTAATACTATAGTACCTATTCTCTTTTCGGTCCATTCGGCTGTATAACATAACATAGCGTCACGCCTTTTCCCATACGGGGTGGCAGAGGCAGTCAGAGGCACAACTGTGCTTCCCACTCGTGCAGGCCGACAAAAGTGCATATGTGTTGTGTCGGTATTGTCGCGATGTGTGTGTGTGTGTGCGACAAAAGTGCATGTGTTGTGTAGGTATTGTAGCTGTGGGAGTATGTGTGTGCGCGGGGCGTGTAGTCTACTTACTTTTTCTGAGTTTTGTGCATAAACCTAGTACATACGGCCGTTTATATTTTTAACCCCCGCCCAATGAAGGCAAAAGGGGTGGTATGAGTTTGATGTGTGAGTCTGTCTGTCTGTCTGTGTGTCTGTCTCTCAGCTCGCGGAGCGTAAACGGGTGAACCGATTTGAGTGTTGTTTTTTTATTCGAGTGTAGATTTCTTGAAGCATGTTGTTATGGTACCATCGAGCTGGTCTGATGATGGATTTCGAAGGTGGGAGCGAGAACCCTATGATGCTTACTAGTAAACCCGTCGAATTTGAGCTCATTAGGTTCGTTGTGATAAGACCTTTGGGAATATGGTAGGTACCATCAAGCTGATCTGATGATGGAGTGCGAAGATTGAAAGTGGGAGTTGGAACCCTGGAATGCTTACTAGGAAACCCATCGAGTTTGGGCTCATTAGACTCGTAGTGACAAGACCTTTGAGAATATGGTACTATCGAGCTGACCTGAGGATGGAGTGCGAAGCTCGAAGGTGGGAGCTGGAACCCTGGGATGCTTACTGGTATACCCATCGAGCTTAGGCTCATTCGCTTCGTTGTGATGATACCTTTTAATGACACCCGATGATGAAACTTGGTGATGAAACTGGAAGTCTGGTTTTATGCGGGGGTTTTTAATGCTAAAGTTATATCGTCTCAAAACAATGACACAGGGACGTACCTACTCGGGTATAGAGCAAAGAGTGAATGATAAATATTTTAATCATCTATACAACAGTGGTGCATTTATTTGTGTATTTGCCTAAGCTATTCCTTATTGGTCGAAGCAAATAAATTTAATATACCTACTAATATTTTTATATTTCAGGTGGAAGAAGATATGGAAAATTTCGTTAAGTTTAAGTTGGTCGGAGGAAAGCTTAAACTGAAGAAGGGAGTTTTGCCTCATAAGTTTGATTGTCAAAAACCATGGTAGTCAAATACCATGAAAGAATCCACTTTTGGTAGGTTATCTGATTGAGCTTGCACAAAACCAGCTTCTATTTTATTAGTACTCATATTAAATAAGTGTAGAGTTACAACAACACGTTATTTAAATAAATTGCCAACAAATAAAGAGTAACAACCACGTCGCCGCCCGTCGAATCGTGAACGAGTGAATGAGTGCCGGCCGCCGCGGCCAACTACCGAGTACTGCCGACCGCGCTCAATCGTCTCAGTGACGTCACACGGTCCCGGGCACACTGCCTTTTAGTGGAAGGAACGCATAATGTTTATTAATTAATATCTTCGTAAGTAATGGTCCGATTTGGATAATTCAAACTGTAATGTCATTCTTATGTAATAAAAAATAACTAAAGGGCCAGTTCTAATGAATTTGCTATAACTTTACTGATTCTCATTACGCCATTTTCACACGAACGCGGGAAAACAATGTGAGTTACCATGACAACGCCAATATGGCTGCCCAGGAATATATCCCGCCAATTTCTCCCACCTGCCATTTTGTTCCTTACTGTAAAGGTAGTATGGCTGATTTTGGCCTGGCATGGTGTGGCATGTATTCATATGACAAGACAATGATGCAATCACTTAAATTGTATGGGGGCTTGTATGGACCCCGATTTTTTGTCTTGTTGATTGAATGTTTGTTTGGCAATTGTTGCCTTTTGCACGTATGCGTACAAAATACGGGGTTTAATTCTATTTGGATATTTCACTGACTTTTCACTTTGTCCGTTGATTATTTTGCTCGATATTGGTTGCACTTTTTATTTTATTTTAAAGGAAAAGTAAAAAAATGACTTTGTCACCCCGTATGGGAAAAGGCGTGACGCTATAAGAGCGTGTGTCATGCGCCAGTTCCACTGTTCGTTGAAAAGCTGTAACATCAAGATGAAGTATCATCTTACACTTTAAATAGGTACTTATGTACTTATCCTGTCCTTATTATTTCTTGTCCATCCTAGGTTTGCTGAAAGAAATCTCTTAATAGAGCTAAGCTCGCCTTTGTCGTGTGTTGTCCACTTTCAATTGTAAAATGTGTTATTTTGTGCAATAAAGTTTAAAGTTATCCAATGGTATAATTATTTACGCAATAAATGTTATGAGAATAAGCGTGAACCCCATGTATTTAATTTAATTAACCTTGTTTTTCCTACAAATAACCATGACACAATTTTCATTCATAGTCATATCTTATACCAGCGTTACTCAAGCTCAGGCGTCGATTTTTCGCACGCTTTATACATTCTATACACACATACCCCTTAATTATTTAATGATCGTAGACACGATAATGAAATTGAGCTGATTTTTTGAGCGTGTGAGCGACTTTGTATGTATTGTAATATGATACAATGAACGCTGGTTTCTTTGCCCAACTTCGCCCATAGTCGAACGTAGTGAAGAGACTAATGTCTCGTATGGTATAAGCAGAGCCACAAACCCAACTATGATGGAGCTGCGGCTCTGCTCAATGACCCTATGATCCCCTCCCCCCCCTCCCTACTTTTTTTTTCAATTATACTATTAGTTAATTTTGTGAGATAGACTAAAGCACGGTTTTCGAATGGAAAATTAGCTGTGTGTGACCAGTTGAGAACCTAATAAACTCTGGTAATTTCCGCCTGGGGGTCAATTTTCAGTTCGTAATTCGTAATTGCTTTATTGTACTCACATAAAATTATACAGACCTTATAATAGAAAAAAAAACATGTACAAAGGCGAGCTTATCTCTAATAAGAGATTTCTTCGAGCAACCCGTATGCATCCAGTCCAAACTTCTCGACATTGAGCCACTGGGGGCTATTTGGGAGGTGTCAAAACCACTAAACTAGAGGAACTAAAGCAACTAAACTGACACCCTTCAAATCCGACAGCTCTTGCGCGGTGGCCATAGATTCCATTTTCAAACACACCATTTTAATTAGTTTAGTTAATATAGTTCGTGTCGCCTCCCCAATCGCAGGCACTGTGACTCGTCCCCGATATCGTAAGAACGGCATTACTTATCGACGAATCTGCAAATCGACTGTATCTTCGATAAAACGAATTTCAGATGAAGTCATTTGTTACCGCTCGTTCGATCTACAGAGGCACAGAGGTTCCCAATCTGATGGAAACTTGGCCCGTTCGTTTTGGTATAGATGGATAGGACAGACGGAGTTTCTGTGTTTTTAACTTTTATACCAAGCTTCTCGTTCATCAGTGCATATTATATTTTTGCATTATGTTGCTGCACCTGCGTTTCACTTATAATGAGCATTTATTAGTTGGGCCCAAATCAAATAAAGCGAACGTCTACCTACCTAGAATAATAAATTTGCAGTGTTAGGTTAGTTATGTGCAGTAGTGTAATTTGTCTATGTAAAGTGCGCACTGACAACTACGAATGTTCTGTGCTCAGACAAACCTCAGTGGTTTAAGAGTACTTTTTAGGATATCATATATGTTACTTAAGATACAAAGAATAAATAAATAAAAAAAATAAAATGTGGTCGATATGGCGTTATTATATAAATAAAAAATAAAACACCCACGCACGACACAAACAATGAACACTTTAGACTGAATTGTTTCCGTCTTATGCCTATAACTTTCAAACCACTAAACAGATTTTGAAAAATCGGTTAGGTGCGGGTCGGAATCGCACGCGAAGGGTACCTACCATTCTATCGTATAACAAAACTTCAGCATTCAAAACAATAAAACAAAAAAAGCTAAAAAAGGATTATGCCCATTTGAACTCACGACCTATGGATTGTAAGCCTTCAAACCCGCTGAGCTACCTCAACCATGTAGGTTGTCGCGAAATATACCATCATATTGAAATGCGTGGGTGTATCAAAACAAGTATCTTGTATGGGGACCCCCTTTAATTTGTTATTTATCTCGTATTTGTTGTGGTTGCGCCAACATACACATTCTGTGAAAAATTCAACTATAGTTGATATCTAGCTATTACGGTTCGTGCTGTAGGACCCGATGACGGACAGACGGATGGTCAGACGGACAGCGTGGGCTTAGTAATAGGGTCCCGAATGGCACCCTTGGGGTACGATACCTACCCTAAAATACCTCAACCACCGTACCAACCTTTGTGTTGATGCGGGGAGCCACAACTAGTGCACATAAGGTCGAAGTAGAACAACGTGAGGTCGACTATATAAGAACCATAGTGGAGAACTTTATTACTGTTTACAAAAATCCGCATCACAACCCTTCCACCCATTTGACCACTAAGGTGCCACAGATGCGGTCGCTGTCGCTGTCGGTACGCTCTCGTAGGGACGCACGCGGGCCAAACTAACAATAGCGGTGAGGGTGGGAGCGAGATTGTCGGGTGTTAAAATAACACAAAGGATGTCTATATGTCGCATGATTATGATAAAACCTAGGTTTTTGATCAAAACCCTGATTTTATCATAATCCTTCGTGACATATACAATGGCGAGATATCTTCAAAAATCGCTAAATTCCTGGCAACTTCACCGCACAGTTTGAGAACCGCAGCCATAGACTATGTCATGAAAATTTCAAAATCGATTCAATATAAAATTCAAACAGCGCTGGTCCGGCAAAGACAAACGTTTCATATTCATGATCAATGGTTCCCAAACTCTTTTCGTACCGCGCGGGGAATTTGAGCTTTATTCCCGTAAAGGTTGCCAATTGATGCGAATGTGGTGTAGATGGGTCATTGATTGAGCTTTCTAAGCTCCGGCGGCAATGGTGGCTATTCTCAAAACTCACGATGGCGCTGTTGCTACTTGGAGTCCAACTGTCAAAGTTGTCCAATTTTATATTAACAGTGCCACCATCTCACAGCTGTCCAACGATCTTTTGGCGTGCGGTGACAGGTGAAACTGACTTATTTTGACCGGATCATTGCATGATGTTGCGTAGAAGTGACGCCCCCCTATAAACGTCACTCACACGCCAAAAGATCGTTTGACGAGTAGAGAATGAGTGATGGTGCCAACATCTACTCAAAGTCTCCAATAGAACAGCATACACAACACAATAATAATTCCTTTCATCCACAGCCCAATAGTCCTTTCATCCACAGCCCAATAGTCCTTTCATCCACAGCCCAATAGTCCTTTCATCCACAGCCCAATAGTCCTTTCATCCACAGCCCAATAGTCCTTTCATCCACAGCCCAATAGTCCTTTCATCCACAGCCCAATAGTCCTTTTATCCACAGCCCAATAGTCCTTTCATCCACAGCCCAATAGTCCTTTCATCCACAGCCCAATAGTCTTTTCATCCACAGCCCAATAGTCCTTTCATCCACAGCCCAATAGTCCTTTCATCCACAGCCCAATAGTCCTTTCATCCACAGCCCAATAGTCCTTTCATCCACAGCCCAATAGTCCTTTCATCTACAGCCCAATAGTCCTTTCATCCACAGCCCAATAGTCCTTTCATCCACAGCCCAATAGTCCTTTCATCCACAGCCCAATAGTCCTTTCATCCACAGCCCAATAGTCCTTTCATCCACAGCCCAATAGTCCTTTCATCCACAGCCCAATAGTCCTTTCATCCACAGCCCAATAGTCCTTTCATCCACAGCCCAATAGTCCTTTCATTGACAGCCCAATAGTCCTTTCATCCACAGCCCAATAGTCCTTTCATCCACAGCCCAATATTCGTTTCATCCACAGCCCAATAGTCCTTTCATCCACAGCCCAATAGTCCTTTCATCCACAGCCCAATAGTCCTTTCATCCACAGCCCAATAGTTCTTTCATCCACAGCCCAATAGCCTTTCATCCACAGCCCAATAGTCCTTTCATCCACAGCCCAATAGTCCTTTCATCCACAGCCCAATAGTACTTTCATCCACAGCCCAATAGTCCTTTCATCCACAGCCCAATAGTCCTTTCATCCACAGTCCAATAGTCCTTTCATCCACAGCCTAATAGTACTTTCATCCACAGCCCAATAGTCCTTTCATCCACAGCCCAATAGTCCTTTCATCCATAGCCCAATAGTTCTTTCATCCACAGCAAAATAGTCCTTTCATCCACAGCCCAATAGTCCTTTCATCCACAGCCCAACAGTCCTTTCATCCACAGCCCAATAGTCCTTTCATCCACAGCCCAATAGTCCTTTCATCCACAGCCCAATAGTCTTTTCATCCACAGCCCAATAGTCCTTTCATCCACAGCCCAATAGTCCTTTCATCCACAGCCCAATAGTCGTTTCATCTACAGCCCAATAGTCCTTTCATCCACAGCCCAATAGTCCTTTCATCCACAGCCCAATAGTCCTTTCATCCACAGCCCAATAGTCCTTTCATCCACAGCCCAATAGTCTTTTCATCCACAGCCCAATAGTCCTTTCATCCACAGCCCAATAGTCTTTTCATCCACAGCCCAATAGTCCTTTCATCCACAGCCCAATAGTCCTTTCATCCACAGCCCAATAGTCCTTTCTAGGATGCCACTGGCGATATCCGTCAGTTCACAGATAAATTGGCATGTGCAGGAGTGTAGAACATTGATAAAATCTACTATCGTTTAATATCAATGTACTAATTGGACATTGCTCGATATTCCATGTTGATCTTTGACTGGTGGAAAGTTTTTAAACATTTCAGACAAACATTGTCGTTTCTTTCATCCATTAGTCTTAACAATTTTTCCTTCTTTTTTTCACTCAGTATTCGATTCCATCCAGCAGTAAAGTAGAATCCGTTTTATCATAAATCAAAGTTTTCAAAGTTTTCATTCTGTTTTGTTTTGTTCGGATCTCTATGACTAACCAATAAATGGTTCCAACTTTAATTTCCATAATGTCGTGTTCAGCGTCCGTCTGGCGATGAGCTTGCAACTTGTCTTTGATGGATTTCCATACGCTTGTATTAGCATAGGTTTGGTCAATCAGTACAATAGTAGTAATATTACTATTTAATTGGCAAATGTATCCAAACCTATTACTACGACTATAAATACCTAACCTATACTTAATTACTCCATAGCTGTGGCGATGGGCTAGCCCCCTGTCACGCAAAATGGAGTATTGAATAACTGGGTCCCAAGGGACTAAAAGTCTGCCATCCCGTATGGGAAAGGTGTGACGCTATGATATAACTATTTACTGGGGGGTGTCAAAAACAACTTAACTGACAACCCTAAATCCAGGGAGCACTTATCCAGTGGGGAGCTAGCCTACATTTTCCTTTGAAACACAACTCACCAATTTATGGGCGGCGGGGGACGATGTAAGAGAGCTGTGATTGGTCAGCCGCTGCGAAACTGTCTGGCGGCCCGTCATCGTACATAGGTTGCGTATGCGAACGTTTGTTGAATACAACAATCGTTTGGCGAGCCGCATTCCCCCGCAGGCGCAGTCAATTGGATATAGTCTCTGCCTAAATCAGACAGCTCATAAGCCGGCCTTCCACTAAAAAAGAGAAATGCGCGGAAGCGGAGCCAGCGAGCTGAGCGGACCGGACTGCATACAAAAGAACTATTTTTTCAGTGGAAGCACCTGAAAGCACTTTCACCATTGCGAGCTAAACGGACTCCGTACGGTGTCCGTTCCGCTCGCAGTGGAAGGCCGGCATTACGCGGTGACCACAGATTCCATTTTCAAACACGACACGCCATTTTAATTAGTTTGGATTAGTTTAGTTCGTGTTGCCTCTCGAATCACAGGCAACTATCTCTAATTTGGACTAAACGTTTGTTCCTGTTCTTTATCACCCTTATTCCATAGCCACACTGTTTTTGGGAAAGGCCTGTTTTGTTGACGTAATAACGTCTTATAAATCGATGAGCGCCAGCAGCATGTTCGAAAAAGTGTCACGTTCCGCCTGCACAGGCACATTGCACATCGGCATCGACGACGCCGCAATACATAGCTATTTTCATCGCAGGCAGTAACAAGGCAGGTGGCCGCGTCGTATTAGTCAAGACTCAACAGCACTGAGGGTCCTGAGTTCAAACTCACAGCGGCTTACTTTTGTGATTTTATTGTTTACATTTTAGTAGTAAGTGTTGAGGTTGCACAATTCCTCGAGGTCTAATCGCATCGCTTCTTATGATGTTATCACGTAAAGTTATCGTCCGTACACCGACTTTATAGAAAACCATTTTTTTTAAAGAAAATTAGTACAATTCAGTGGATTGGACAGTTCTATCATGCCTCTTCCATGTGATTAAACTCATCCAAAAACATCAAGCCATCCTACACAGCCCTGGCTCAGTATCTAACGTCAGACTAGTGGCACAAACTGTCACGAGTTCACCAACCCGATATAATATTCTACCTTTAGTAAAGTTCCCGGATCCGTTTCAGAAATGCTTCCGAGCTTTTCTAAGATGGCGTAAAAATCACAGCGGATGATAGATTATGTCGAAAGTTGTGGAAGTTTTTAAGATTGTGCTGCCAAATAATAAATAACGAAGGATAGAAGTTTGCTCGTCGGGAATTTGTGTTGAGATTGAGAAATTGGTAGAGCCTGTTTAGAAAAGATTTTTAACTGACTTCCCAAAGGAGGAGTTTACAATTCGTCCGGATGTTTTTTTTATTATTTTTTTATGTCTGTTCCCCGATTGCGCCGAGACGGATGTACAGAGGTACCTTAGTAGCGTGGGGTAGCACAGATATGGGATTTGACAAAATTAATTCCCCAAGGGGGGGGGGGGGGATAAGGGGTTACAGTTTGTATTAAACTCAATCTAATCAAATAGGGTTTGTGGAAGTCGGTTTTTTCTAAAGTTTACTTTTTGTTTCAATTATGTATATTTTATATTAAATAAGTTAACAGACAGTTGCAGAAACTATCTTTCAATTTTAATACCCTATTAAGGCGCCCGTCCAGCTAAAATGCCCAACAGATTGAGTTATTCCAGCAGATTGAGACACTTTCTGAATCCAGAAAAAATATATGTTATAAAATAGTCCCTTACCTAAAAATTTAGTGTTTGAAAAGATCATAATGTCATCATAAAGTATATGAAAAAAAATATAAACGAATAGTCCTTTTTTACCTAAATCGAGTTATTCCAGCAGTTCTACGAGGAATATTGGTTTGATTCTTGTGTCTAAAAATAGGTAATCGAAATATCTTAAAGTTTAGTGTTTAACATTTTAGAATTAATCGGCGATTTCGAATCAATCTTCATTTTATCACTTGCGCTGAAATAAATTGCATGCGGGTATGCGCGAAGGCGACGGGAGGCATTACCGCTTAGGCTCTCGAAGGGAGAGGTTGTGTCGCTCGTCTCAATAAAAGTCAGTCATAAAATAATTGCTACGCGGCATCGTCATGGCATAATAAAATACGGTTTTTCCTCCTCAAAAGTAGCCAAAGCCTAAAAAATTTATGGGATTCGTCTTGATACTCCTGAAAATTGGTAGTACGGTGTCTTACTGGTAGTCAGTAGGATTGAAATAGTAGTTTATGAAACTGTTCCATAATGAGGGGTATTAAAACACGAGTGGGTGTTTTTGATAGTATCCCACGAGAGTTTTAATACCTAGTTATGTGTAGTTTCACACCATGTTTAGTTCATACACTATTTATCTACTCTCATACTCATCTCATTAGGTTCGTTGTGACAAGTCCTTTAGAAATATGGTGCCATCGAGCTAATCTGAATTTGGAGTTCATTTTGTAATATGGGTATGGTTTTCGAGGTATTTTAGGGTTCTAGTGGCGAATTAGGGGTCCATTTTGCATTTCCAGATGGCTGCCGAGCCAAATTTCTATTCTGCAATATGGGTATGGCGTAGTATCGGGTATTAGCTTACTTTTTGTTTCAATTATTCATAATAACTCGTGTATTTACTCATGATAAGCATAATGATATTGTGATGCGGAACTGATAATGAAGACCACATATGGCCACCAGACCTGCTCAATACTAGGTACAAATACAATGCGTGGCTGACAGGCAGGCAACGCATAGCCTAAACCGGTGGACCTAGAGCCATGAAACTTTGTACAGAGGTTCCTTAGTAGCGTGGGGTAGCACTGAGATGGGATTTGACAAAATAATTCCCCAATTGGGGATTAGGAGTTACAGTTTGTATTAAACTCAATCTAATCAAATAGGGTTTGTGGAAGTCGGTTTTTTCTAAAGTTTACTTTTTGTTTCAATTATTATTCCAAATTACCTGCACAATCAATACAACGTAAATGCCCGCACGATCATATGCCAATATTCGAATCAGTTCTTAGTATCAGCAATGGCTCGGATTGTTATCGTTTTGGGCCAGCACTGAGTAACACAAGTGATCCAAGTTCGATCCTCACAGACAGTGTGGCCGATTCTCTAGGTTACACTCACTAAAATTACTTGACAATATTAAGTCCGACAGCTCTTATGCGGTCGCCATAGATTCCATTTTCGAACTCACTTTTGAATTATTTTAATGTACTGATGAACTAATTCAAAAGTGAGTTCGAAAATGGAATCTATGGCAACCGCGTAAGAGCGTCGGAGCTAATATTGTCAAGTAATTTTAGTGAGTGTGCCCTAGAGAATTGGCCCCATTACCACTTTTTCATTCTTTGCTCATCGTTGTCTGAGTGCTGCCGTCTCTATATCAGCGGAGATCAGAAGAAACTTTATAAGGTTGACAGTGGCGCCCCTAGCGGTCGTCCTAAGCAACTTTACACAATGAACAACATGTGCTATGCCTGCCAAGCTGAGATAAAAGTTGATAAAAAAAAGTCGCCGCCATCTTGAACTTTTTTGTTACTCAACCGATTTGCTCCAAAATCGATATCTGAGGATGCGGTTGGAATCCAATCATGATTCTGAAGTCAAATATTAAAAAAAGCCGCCGCCATCTTGAACTTTTTTGTTACTCAACCGATTTGCTTCAAAATCGATATCTGAGGATGCGGTTGGAGTCCAATCATGATTCTGAAGTCAAATATAAAAAAAGTCGCCGCCATCTTGAACTTTTTTGTTACTGAACCGATTTGCTTCAAAATCGATATCTGAGGATGCGGTTGGAGTAAAATCATGATTCTGAAGTCAAATATTAAAAAAGTCGCCGCCATCTTGAACTTTTTTGTCACTCAACCGATTTGCTTCAAAATCGATATCTGAGGATGCGGTTGGAATCCAAATATGATTCTGAAGTCAAATATTAAAAAAGTCGCCGCCATCTTGAACTTTTTTGTTACTCAACCGAATTGCTTCAAAATCGATATCTGAGAATCCGGTTGGAGTCCAATCATGATTCTGAAGTCAAATATTAAAAAAGTCGCCGCCAACTTAAACTATTTTGTTACCGAACCGATTTGCTTCAAAATCGATATCTGAGGATCCGGTTGGAGTCCAATCATGATTCTGAAGTCAAATATCAAAAAAGTCGCCGCCATCTTGAACTTTTTTGTTACTGAACCGATTTGCTTCAAAATCGATATCAGAGGATGCGGTTGGAGTACAATCATGATTCTGAAGTCAAATATTAAAAAAAGTCGCCGCCATCTTGAACTATTTTGTTACCGAACCGATTTGCTTCAAAATCGATATCTGAGGATCCGGTTGGAGTCCAATCATGATTCTGAAGTCAAATATCAAAAAAGTCGCCGCCATCTTGAACTTTTTTGTTACTGAACCGATTTGCTTCAAAATCGATATCAGAGGATGCGGTTGGAGTACAATCATGATTCTGAAGTCAAATATTAAAAAAAGTCGCCGCCATCTTGAACTTTTTTGTCACTCAACCGATTTGCTTCAAAATCGATATCTGAGGATGCGGTTGGAATCCAAATATGATTCTGAAGTCAAATATTAAAAATGTCGCCGCCATCTTGAACTTTTTTGTTACTGAACCAATTTGCTTCAAAATCGATATCTGAGGATGCGATTGGAGTACAATCATGATTCTGAAGTCAAATATTAAAAAAGTCGCCGCCATCTTGAACTTTTTTGTTACTGAACCGATTTGCTTCAAAATCGATATCTGAGGATCCGGTTGGAGTCCAATCATGATTCTGAAGTCAAATATTTAAAAAGTCACCGCCATCTTGAACTATTTCGTTACCGAACCGATTTGCTTCAAAATCGATATCTGAGGATCCGGTTGGAGTCCAATCATGATTCTGAAGTCAAATATCAAAAAAGTCGCCGCCATCTTGAACTTTTTTGTTACAGAACTGATTTGCTTCAAAATCGATATCTGAGGATGCGGTTGGAGTCCAATCATGATTCTGAAGTCGAATATTAAAAAAGTCGCCGCCATCTTGAACTTTTTTGTTTCTGAACCGATTTGCTTCAAAATCGATATCTGAAAATGCGGTTGGAGTACAATCATGACTCTGAACTCAAATATTAAAAAAAGTCGCCGCCATCTTGAACTTTTTTGTTACTCAACCAATTTGCTTCAAAATCGATATCTGAGGATCCGGTTGGAGTCCATAGGGTTTGCGATCCGGATATCCGGATATCCGATTATCCGGATATCCGTCCAGTTTTTGGATCCGGATAATTTCTGTCGTAAAATCCGGATATCCGGATCTTAAAGTTATGTCAGATTGACATGAAAACATCCTAAAAAATAAATCTTTTTTTATTATTTTTTTGCTATATACAGTGTGGACGGCGGGGTGTGTACTACTGGGAATAAACGCGAATTCGTTCGTCACTAGAACCCTAAAATACCTCGAAAACCATACCCATATTGCAAAATAGAAATTTGGCGCGGTGACCATCTTGAAATGCAAAATGGACCCCTAATTCGCCACAAGAACCCTAAAATACCTCGAAATCTATAAAAATACTGCAAAATTAAAATTTGGCGCAGCGGCCATCTTGAAATGCAAAATGGACTTTATATTCGTCACTAGAACCCCAAAATACCTCGAAAACCATACCCATATTGCAAAATTGAAATTTGGCGCGGTGGCCATCTTGAAATGCAAAATGGACCCCTAATTCGTCACTAGAACCCTAAAATACCTCGAAAACCATACCCATATTGCAAAACAGAAATTTGGCGCGGCAGCCATCTTGAAATGCAAAATGGACCCCTAATTCGTCACTAGAACCCTAAAATACCTCGAAAACCATACCCATATTGCAAAATAGAAATTTGGCGCAGCGGCCATCTTGAAATGCAAAATGACCTGTATATTCGTCACTAGAACCCTAAAATACCTCGAAAACCATACCCATATTGCAAAATTTAAATTTGGCGCGGTGGCCATCTTGAAATGCAAAATGGACTCTATATTCGTCACTAGAACCCCAAAATACCTCGAAAACCATACCCATATTGCAAACAGAAATTTGGCGCGGCAGCCATTTTGAAATGCAAAATGGACCCCTAATTCGTCACTAGAACCCTAAAATACCTCGAAAACCATACCCATATTGCAAAACAGAAATTTGTCGCGGCAGCCATCTTGAAATGCAAAATGGACCCCCTAATTCGTCACTAGAACCCTAAAATACCTCGAAAACCATACCCATATTGCAAAATAGAAATTTGGCGCAGCGGCCATCTTGAAATGCAAAATGGACTGTATATTCGTCACTAGAACCCTAAAATACCTCGAAAACCATACCCATATTGCAAAATTTAAATTTGGCGCGGTGGCCATCTTGAAATGCAAAATGGACTCTATATTCCTCACTAGAACCCCAAAATACCTCGAAAACCATACCCATATTGCAAACAGAAATTTGGCGCGGCAGCCATCTTGAAATGCAAAATGGACCCCTAATTCGTCACTAGAAACCCAAAATACCTCGAAAACCATACCCACATTACAAAATTTAAATTAGGCGCGGTGGCCATCTTGAAATGCAAAATGGACTCTATATTCGTCACTAGAACCCCAAAATACCTCGAAAACCATACCCATATTGCAAAATTCAAATTTGATATCACATAGCAATAGCTATAGCGGGGCTTAAAATACCAGTTTGAAGCCGGTGCGGCACAAAACTTCAAAATCTGACTTCAGAATCATGAATATACTCCAACCGCATCCTTAGATATCGATTTTGAAGCAAATCAGACCAATAACTAAAAAGTTCAAGATGGCGGTGACTTTTTTCAAAATCTGACTTCAGAATTATGATTCGACTCTAACCGCATTCCTAGATATCGATTTTGAAACAAATCCGTCTACAGTCTATTCGTGATAAGAATGTTGTGAAATTAAAATTAAAATGGACAGGACACAACCGTCGCGTTTGAAAGTTTGCCTTCAACCGGTCAATGTGAACTTGACTTGATAAGAGGAAACGATTTGATTGGTTACGGGGCGTGGCCATTATTAATCTGTGGCGTGGCTAAGCCGCCGGACAGTGATGACTCCACTTCATTCTTATCACGAATAGACTATAGTTAGAAAAAGTTCAAGATGGCGGCAAC
This sequence comes from Argyresthia albistria, assembly GCA_963457715.1. NCBI lineage: Eukaryota > Metazoa > Arthropoda > Insecta > Lepidoptera > Argyresthiidae > Argyresthia > Argyresthia albistria. Next base: position 8,270,491 of record OY735277.1, on the reverse strand, counting down.
TTTTTTCTAAATCTGACTACAGAATCATGATTGGACTCCAACCGCATCCTTAGAATCGATCTTGAAGCAAATCGGCCTAGTACATTACAAAAAAGATCAATATGGCGGCGACTTTTTTTAAAGTCTGACTTTAGAATCATAATTGGACTCCAACCAGATCTTCAGGTATCGATTTTGAAGCAAATCAGACCAGTAACGAAAATGTTCAAGATGGCGGCGACTTTTTGTCGGCGGCGATAAAAGTGTGTAGGAGGCGCCGCCACAGGAACGCCAACTTATACTTGCCACTCTGTTGCACGATTGTGAATAACAATCGCTAAGCCACTCGATTGTAGAAATCATTCAAAGTATTCGAATAATCCTAAAACAATCGATAATCGAGGTAGTCGTGAAGCGTGAGTGGTTTCATTCGTTTTGACATTCGATAGTTTAGATGCTCATGTAAAAGTAAACTCTATGCTCTGAGAAAAAGTATCTAATTTTGTGTGGAAAATTCTATGAGAAAACCATCGAAATTCATGAATACTACCTAACGGAAACAACTACCTACCTACCAAACGGAAACATTGTCACATGTTAGTTCTAGGTAACCAGTCATGAACTCTCTTAGCACATATCATAAGTTGCTCATCCTTATGAATATAGATATAATCATCTAAAAAGAACGCTGCAGTGGTAGGCGATTTACGAAAATTTGTCCATGCAGGTAAGGACGCTATTGCCATGCATATTACCACATTCTTTTCCGCAAATTACACCAGTGTACCCATACATATAAGGAAGCTATTGCCATGCACCGCTCCATCGCCTCCAGCGTTTTTAGGGTTCCGTACCCGAAGGGTGCAAAACGGGACCCTATTACTAAGACTTCGCTGTCCGTCTGTCACCAGGCTATATCTCATAAACCGTGGTAGCTAGACAGTTGAAATTTTCACAGATGATGTATTTCTGTTGCCGCTATAACAACAAATACTAAAAAACAAACGAAATTTAATATTAAGGGGGGCTCCCATACAACTAACGTGTTTTTTTTGGGGTTTTTTATAGATAATAGTACGGAACCCTTCATGCGCGAGTCCGACTCGCACTTGGCCGGTTATTTTATGTGACGCAAAGTATACCTATATCCAAGATGTTTTCCTAAAAAAGCGTCATATTACAATAAAACATCACTCGGTAATACGCATAGCAGTTAGTAGATCAAATAGGTTATATATAATTCAGACTGTCTTCCTAAATGGAAACGGGGCGTAATGCTTTGATATATTTTAATTTGAACGATAGGTACGTCCATACATGTTTTATTTATTTATTGAACAAAAATCCACAGCTATACATAAAATTAAACAAAAATTTTGATTTAATAATTAAGTCAATTGAAGATTTCACTATGTAAAAAGTCAATTATGAACAAGTGAGGTTTACATTTCAAGAGACAGGTAGTCAGGTACATACATAAACAATAAAATCTGATGTGTAGGTGGGGTAGGTACATGTATCTAGATCATAATCTTATAATTATCATTGACACGCACTACCATACCGTTGTTCTGAAACTTTGGTTTCCGGCGTCGCGATCTCGTGATGCGGAGTGAGGCATGGCTGCGCGGCGGGAAAAGCTAGGCCACGCCCAAACCATGAAAAAATCTGGCAACCCCCAGAGCCTTAAACGCTAACAGCCTGTCATAATTATTTTTTTTGATAAAAATGCTTGTTATTTCTGAGTAAATAATGCTCATGAATGACAGTTTACATGCCTTGACATTGCGCCCATTAACGCTTAATAGGGCATTACAATTTAAAGATCGTACCTACTTTCCAGCGTCGGCCCTGTATGTACCCTATACCTAATTTACCTGTAAATAAAATACACATCCCTCCACAGACCCAACCCGTACCATGACGTCATCAATCATCACGGTCCTCACCATCCTCACCGCAGTCAGCGCGCAAGAGGTCGGCACGCCATCCAGCCTCCTCGGTCCACGTCATTACAACCATCATCCGTATGAAGTGGAGCAGTACTTGAAGGAGATTAGTGTGAAGCCTACTAAGTAAGTTTAGCAATAGCGTCACGCCTTTTCCTATATGGCTTGTGGCCAAGGCAATCCAATATATCTAGGAACAAGTCTTAAGTTGAAGCATTATGTACAAATGGCTTGACATTCTCATTCTCAGAATTGTATATTTCCAGCAGATATATTTTATACAGTCAATTTTGTGCAAAAAAAGACAGCATTTGATGGCACTTTTCCATGACGTCATTCTGTTGTTATTTCATAGAACTCAGGAACAAAAGTTCCGTTTTGGCAGTTCATAAAAAGTATCTATTTTGACTTGACAGGCCACGAGCCTCTTGTGCCCAGAGCTATGTAAAGGTTTTATCACGATGTTTTCCATCTCCGATAAAACATCCATAATAACGTACCTGAGATAAATTATTTATCTCTTTGATCTTACTGGGCTTCGAACCTGCATCTCCTGCGTGAGAAACAAGTATGAAACCCACTAGACCACGGAGTTCTACAGAATGATTTGAATACACTAAAATACAAAGCTTCCACGCGATAAGAAGTCCCGCAAAATCATTAATTCGCCTGACAGCTCCATACATTTGATGGATATTTGATCACTATATTATTATTAAGATTAATTATAGGCTTTATCGATACAGTCTTTAATTAAAGCAAGCTGAAACCCACTATAATAATGGCAGAGAATAAGTCAATAAATTGTGATTACAATTTGTTCGTTTCAAAGTTGAGGCACAGATTAATAAAGTTAGGAGTTAGGTTGAGGTAATATTTATTAGGTAATTCAATTCCAGATAATGTGAGAGAAGAAGTCATTGACTTTCTAGAAAATCTATGCAGCAGCAGCGGCGGAAAACGTAAACTATATCCAACAGAGCTCTTTTCTCTCCTTTTTCTGTAGGTTTCAAAAATACCCAGTCTCAACTCATTAGGAGCCGATCCATACCGATCCGGCTGATACATCTCCGCCCGGATAATTTCTTACTAATGCGAAATCGATATCGCACTGCAACATAATCTGGGGGTAAAAGATGCTGGCTCTAGTGCAGACGGTTGTGGCGTTTGGTGAGAAATGCGGTGGCTTGGACCCCTTCGGCCGTCTATGGAACCGCAGTTTCGGAACTGGTTCCGTAAGAGGCTTTTAATTTACTTGTATGGAACTGGTTCCGTACGAGGCTTTTAATTTACTTGTATGGAACTGATTCCGTACGAGGCTATTAATTTACTTGTATGGAACTGGTTCCGTACGAGGTTTTTAATTTACTTGTATGGAACTGCTTGTTCCCCAAAAAAAGGTTGACATAACGGCCGTGACTGCCTATATTGTATTTCCTCCTTGGAGGAAAATTCTTTCAAGACGACTGGCATGTAAGATGAATAAATCAAGACGTCATTTGTCAACAAGATCTTATGACAATTATAATATAGATAAAAGTGCAATAGGTCAATGAATGTTTATTCCATGTTTATTCTTAGAAAAGTGTTTATTTCTGTTGCTTATAAAATAATAGGAGTCTCTGCATACACTCATTTTTGAAATGTCATTAAGAGACATTGAATTTATTTCAACGCGGAGAGGAGGTATTGCCCTTTTATTTGAAGGGCGCAAATATCATCGCAAAAAGCAATACACAGAAGGTAATACAATATATCTATGTTCCAAATACAATAACGGCTGCAAAGGGAGTATTAATTTAAACGAGAAGAACGAAGTGATTCATGAAAAAACAAAAACACATGATGCGGACTGTATACCAAACCAAGCCCAAAATAAAGTACTCAAGGAACTTGACAAGCTCAAAGACAAAACTGGGTCCAATTTCGATTCTGTTCAAAAACAATATGACGAGATGGTATATAATCTAGAAACTGAGGGCGTGCATTTGATGGCAGAAATACCAACTTTTGAAAATAAAAAAACAGGTCTCTTTAATAACCGAAACAAGATATTAGGTGTGCCCAAGATGCGATTTTCGTCTTCTGTTGACGTGTAGCAGCATCGACACAGCAGCTCACACTGAAGCTCGAGAGGCGCTGCTCGGTTTATTATATGCTGTGAGACAGCCTACCACGCATCTCGCTCGCACCCTCCGCACATCTTAATCCTTTTACGCGGTCTTGACAGATTGAGTTATTTTGTATATATTATGGTTTAATAATAAATAAAGGGTCTCAGTTCGCAAATAGCAAAGCACTGTTTTTACTTATCAGCTACAGCATTCCTGCCTCAACAGTGGTGACCCCGACGTGATTGAAAACACGCAACAACAAATTACGCAAAATGGCCAATCAGGATCAAACCCAAGGATCTTCAACCGATTACCAAGAACTCTCCGGCATATCAGTGAATATGAGAATACCACCCATCTGGCGTGATAGACTTCGCCTTTGGTTCGCCCAGTTCGAGTCAATCGTCTCTTCTCACAAAAAAGGAGACAAGGCTATGTATGACCTCGTAGTCGGACAGCTGGAGCGCCAGGACATCGATGAAATATGCGACATTATGTTAGACCCACCGGAAAACAACAAGTATCCAGCAATTAAGAAGCGCTTATTGGAAGTCTACGAGGATTCAGAGCAGCGCCGAATTCAAAGATTATTTTCTGAAATGGAGCTCGGTGACAACAAACCCTCCCAGCTACTGCGGCGCATGCAGTCTCTCGCCGGCAACAGCATTCCCGAGTCAACGCTACGCATTATGTGGACAAATCACCTGCCTCAGTCAGCACAAGCCGCACTAACGATTAGCGAAACAATAGCCAAGAAAACGGATCTGAACGAACTCGCACTTGTCGCAGATAGAATATTGGAACAAACCAACGTTTGCTCAGCCGCACGCTCCGTTTCAATTGCCGCCGTCGACCACCAACAACCATCCACGTCATCCAGTCCGCAGAAAAGTGCTGAAAATCATGAAGAAATGACCATACACGAAAAAATTGACATGCTTGTCTACGAAATCGCGGAATTGAAAGCACAGCGACGAGACGACCAACGCAGAGCACCGTTCCGCCGTGACTGGCGCGGGCGCAGTGAGCGCACTGGCAGCGGCAACGCACCAAGACCGCACCTCTCTCACCCCAGCGCACCTCACATGTACTCGCAACAGGGCCCGCTTACCGCCGCCAATGATACCTGCTACTATCATCGTCGCTATGGAAGGAATGCGCAGAGATGCACACGGCCATGCAAGTTTGATCAAAATAACTTTACTTCGCCGTCGGAAAACTAAATACAGCGTTGGCTGAGACGGCAACCGGCGCTTGGAATAATTCACACCGTCTATTCGTCTACGACAAGCAGTCAAAGCTATCGTTTCTGATCGACACCGGTGCAAATATTTCCGTCATCCCCAAACAAAAGGGAAGACGTGCGGAACCAACGAAACTATCATTGTACGCAGCCAACAATACCGTCATACCAACATATGGCGAGAAAACATTGAACCTGGACCTCAGCTTAGGAAGACCCTACCGATGGAAGTTTGTCATTGCAGCAGTCAGTAAGCCAATACTAGGCGCTGATTTCTTACAACATCATCAACTTCTCGTCGACATCGCCGGTCGATCACTGATCGATAAAGTCACCAATCTTTCCATCAAAGCACCGTTATGCAGTTCATCGGTGCCTACAATTCGCACCATTGACATTGGACAAAAGTACCACGACATTTTGGCAGAATTCCCAGACGTCACACGATTATCATCAATGAAGGAGTGTCCCAAGCATGACGTGGAACATCACATCGAAACCACGGGTCCACCTATATATTCAAAGGCGCGGCCAATTCCTCCGCATCGCTATCATGCAGTCAAGAAAGAATTCGAAGACATGATGCAGCAGGGCCTATGCCGTCCCAGCAAAAGCCCTTGGTCGACGCCGCTTCACGTTGTACCAAAGAAGAATGGAGACCTTCGAGTTTGCGGAGACTACAGAAGACTCAACTCCGTCACAAGACCAGACCGGTACCCAATACCGAGGCTGAAAGATTTCACCTATCAACTCAGCGGGAAGGAAATATTTTCAACGTTGGATTTGAACCGGGCGTATCAGCAACTGCCAGTCCTAGAAGCCGATATTGAGAAAACAGCCATTATTACACCTTTCGGTTTGTTTGAGTTCCCAAGAATGTGCCCAGGACTCAAGAACGCGGGCCAAACCTTTCAACGGTTCATACATCGAGTACTTCAAGGCCTAGACTATGCGTTTCCATTCGTGGATGACGTCATACTCGCTTCTACCACGGAAGAAGAACACGCTAGACACCTCCGCGCAGTTTTACAACGATTGAACGAGTTCGGCATCACTATTAACGCGTCGAAATGCGTACTTGGACAAGAAGAAGTTAAATTTCTTGGTTACTCAGTATCCAAGGATGGCATCAAACCACTCGAAGAGAAAGCTCAAGCTATCGTCACGTTCCCGAAACCGACAACAATACAAGAATTGCGAAGATTCCTCGGCATGCTAAATTTTTACCGAGAAAACATTCCAAAGGCCGCGGAAATACAAGCGCCACTGAATGCTTACCTTCACAACTCTAAGAAGAACGACAAAAGCAAAATCGTATGGAACGACGAAGCAGAAAAAGCATTCAACTCGAGCAAAGACTGCATACGTAACGCAGCTTTGCTCGCGCATCCGTCTGCCTCCGCCCCACTCGCCATCATGTGTGACGCATCCGACTCGAGCGCAGGAGCGGTACTACAACAGCGAGTAAACAACGCCTGGCAACCACTCGGCTACTTTTCCAAGAAGTTTTCGCCTACACAGCAACGATACAGCACATACGATCGCGAGCTGTTGTCTATCTACATGGCATTGAAACACTTCAGGAAGATGTTCGAAGGGCAACATCTCACCGTATTCACCGACCATAAACCGCTGACCTACGCGATAAACAAGCCGCCGTCTGACAACGACACGCCCCGACGAACGCGTCAACTACTTTTCATCAGTGAATTTACAACAGATGTACGACACATCAGCGGGCAAGATAACGTCGTCGCAGATGCTCTGTCACGCATAGAAGCTATCACATGCCCCGCCCCCATCGACTACAGGGAGCTCGCCGCTGCACAAGAGACGGACACACAAATTAAACCGCTACTGCTACAAAGAAATTTGCAACTAAAAAAGGTGAATGTACCTAACTCAAACGAGATGATTTACTGCGAGATATCTACATCACACGTTCGACCTTACCTCCCTGAAGACTTTCGTCGCATCGCATTTAACGCCGTGCACAACATAAGCCACCCAGGCATTAGAACCACGCGCAAGCTCATGCAAGAGAAATACTTCTGGCCTTCCATGAACACGGACATCGGCAACTGGGCCAAAACATGTACTTCGTGTCAACAAGCCAAGATTCAAAGACACACATCGAGCAACATAGCGACTTTCCCTCCGTGCGACCGTTTCGAGCATATCCATGTTGACATTGTTGGGCCACTATGCACGACAGTGCAAGGACATCGCTATCTCGTCACTATAATCGACCGCAAGACTCGATGGCCTGAAGCCTTACCCGTGCAAGAAATAACCGCCGAAACTATAGCGAGGACTGTTTACGAGGGATGGATAAGCCGTTTCGGATGTCCGGCCAGCCTCACCAGCGACCAAGGCCGCCAATTTGAAAGTCAACTTTTCTCTGCACTGGCGAAATTACTCGGCATTGAGAAAATACGAACTACTGCATACCATCCACAAAGTAACGGGATAGTAGAACGCTGGCATCGCTCACTCAAAGCAGCGCTTATGGCCCGTTTAGAAAACATCAACAAATGGACAGACGAACTACCTACTGTTCTATTGGGGCTACGAGCAGCGACGCGACCGGACACGGGAACAAGCGCAGCTCAACTTACATACGGGCGCGCACTTCGCCTGCCAGGCGATTTCATCGCATCTCCAGCAAGAGGGGTGTCAACGCGGCCAATGGAAATGACTCACAACTTCGTCAATCAGCTGGCGCAACAGATCAATGACCTCCGTCCGGTAGAACGTAAACAAAGCAGACAACGTACGATTTTCGTGCACAAGGACTTGCACACATGTGAATACGTCTTTATGCGTGTTGACGCTGTACGAAGACCTCTGCAGGCACCCTACGAAGGACCCTATCCGGTGCTACAAAGATGCGACAAGTACTTTTTACTACAACTGCCGGGTCGACAAGTCAACGTGTCCATCGATCGCCTCAAACCAGCTTACACTATCAGCGAAGAGTCGTCTGAGGAAAACATAGAACGGAGGACAAGATCAGGACGTGTTGTAAGACCTCCCGTACGCTTCGCTTGAGGGGGAGCACTGTAGCAGCATCGACACAGCAGCTCACACTGAAGCTCGAGAGGCGCTGCCCGGTTTATTATATGCTGTGAGACAGCCTACCACGCATCTCGCTCGCACCCTCCGCACATCTTAATCCTTTTACGCGGTCTTGACGGATTGAGTTATTTTGTATATATTATGGTTTAATAATAAATAAAGGGTCTCAGTTCGCAAATAGCAAAGCACTGTTTTTACTTATCAGCTACAGCATTCCTGCCTCAACAGACGTAATAGTTCCAAAAAAGTTCCAGGATTTCTTGCTAGCTGACTACAATGGTGAAACTGATGGTAAAAGAATTCTTATATTCTGCCGTAAAGATGTCAGAGCTATGGTTAAAAGCTTCAGCCATATATTGTGTGATGGCACTTTCAAATCCTGCCCAAAGACTTTCAGGCAGTTATACACAATCCATGCTTTTAACGAAAAAAGTAAATCTGTGACTCCGATAATTTATTGTTTACTACCTGATAAAAAGCAGGAAACATATGAGATCCTCTTCCGACTCATTAAATCAGTCTTTCCTGCCTGGAAGCCGTTGAAAGTAACAATGGACTACGAAAAGGCCGCAATGAAAGCAGTGGCCAAAGTATACAATGGCATCGAAATCAAAGGATGCTACTTTCATTTCAATAGATGCTTATTTCGAAAAGCCAAGCAATTAAAAATTTCATCTCCTGTTAAGCAACGGCACGTGTCACGATGTGCTGGAATTGCACGTTTGCCACCGGAACTCACAGCAAGTGGTATCGAGTATGTAATGCGTATGAGCCCGTCTGGTATGGATATTAAAAAATTTAACGCGTATTTCAAAACCCAATGGCTAGAGAAAACTAACTTCAATAAACTTGCTGTTGTAGCGAAGAGCAACTACGAACCACAAATAATGTGGAAGGATGGCACAGCCGGATCAATCGTTATATTGGAAAAAAAAACACAACAATTGCAGATTTACTGAACATATTGATCAAAGAAACGAAAATTACTAATATTTTCAAAACCAACTCCAAGAAGGCAAAAACCTATCTTGAAATTGACCATGAAATTAACAGTGCAGTTGCCAATTTAAAAAATGGCTTAATAACTGTAGGCCACTGCGTTGAATTAATTTCTCCATATTCTTTTAAATTTTAAGATCGTTTCTTAAGTACTTCTTTTCTTAAGAAACTATTTTAAACATTTAAAAGCATAAGGAGAGATGGCCAGGAGCATAACAGTGGCCTACAGTTATTAAGCCATTTTTATTTGGAAACTGCACTATTGCACTGCAATATTTAAGTTAATTCATTTAAGTGAAGTTATTTTAGTTTACAGAATTATACATTTGTTTATTTAATAGTTGTTTGTTTTTTTTTTATTACAAACTTCAATCTTTTTTAGACCTGTCTTTACTTCAGTCACAGATCATATAATCAGTTCCGTACACGGCTGGTGGAAAATGATAATTACTTAATCGGAACCAGTTCCATACAAGTAAATTAATAGCCTCGTACGGAACCAGTTCCATACAAGTAAATTAAAAGCCTCTTACGGAACCAGTTCCGAAACTGCGGTTCCATAGACGGCCGAAGGGGCTTGGACATTGAGCTACGCTAGTAATAGTAATTCAATCTTGGATGTGTTTTTTGCGGGAATACACTAACGCTTACATAAATGCTTACACCAACAAAAACAACACCTAAACCAACAACAACAACTACACCAACAACCACAATGACACCAACAACAACAACGCAGACAAAACAACAACAAAACCAAAAACACCGAGGGTTGGTTTTAGAATCGTTCATCCTTAGTTTGATTACAAAAAGGTGTTTAATAGACAGCTGGTCGTCACTTTCCTCACTAAAGTGTTTTTCTTTTTGTGCGGAAATGCGTAGTTTTACCGGAAAATTAAGTTGAAGTTTCCAAAATATTGGGTTGGGTTTTAGATAAGTACGCACGAAGTTTGAAGTGGGAGGTCCTTAGCTATCCTTTAACACTATTTTCTGATTTAGGAAACCAATTTAAATACTTAAAATTCTTCGAATTCGTAAAACGTACTTAACGCGATGATTGATCTTTGCAAAATCAGGAATGTCAAATGTCAAAATCAGAAGCTCCAACGATGGATGATTACATACATGATATACAGGATTTTAGTACAAATAACAACAGACGTTGCAACGGTGGAAAACGGCGGCGGCCATTTTGGGCGCAATTTTTTTTTATTTTTTTTTCAATTTTATGGTTTTGCATACTGGTCTAATTGGATCAATTATAGGTTACTACCTGTTTGAAAACTAAGGATAGGTTGGTTAGGCGCACACTTATAAACAGAACCGGGAGCCGGAAAGAAGCGGAGAGAAGCAGAGCGGTGCGAGGTGACCCCTAATATGTGGTCTACATTTTATAGGGAAAACCGATTGGATCAATTATAGGTTACTTCCTGTTTGAAAACTAAAGATAGTTTTGTTAGGTACACACTTATAAGCAAAACCGGGGGCCGGAGCGAAGCGGAGCGGAGCGAGGCAACCCCTAATCCTGAGTTTGCATTTTATAGGAAATTATACAAGTTTTTTTTTATTTTCCATTCACTTTGGGTGAGATTAACCTCCAATTATAATAAACATTAAAAAATCATATCTTAAAAAGTATACATTTCCGCACTTAAAAAACTTTAATGGGGGATGGGGTGACCCCTCTTCTGTGTTTACTTACACCACGCTAAATACGTGGGTGGATCAAAAAGTACCCGTGTTAGAAATGAAAACACATATATTTTTAAAAAGTTTTATTTTATTTTTCAACATAATCTCCTTCTAGGTCCTTACACTTTTCCCAGCGGTTCGGCCACTTCTTTAACCCCTCCAAAAAGTAGGATTTATCAAACTCTTCAAAATACGCTTCTGTCTCAGCTATAATCTCCTCGTTTGACCTGAATTTCTTTCCCCCGAGCCATGTTTTCATATTGGGGAACAGAAAAAAGTCACAGGGAGCCAGATCCGGTGAGTAAGGCGGGTGTGGCAGCAATTCGTAACGTAGTTGGGTTAGTTTGGCAGTGACAATTTTGGATGAATGTGCTGGTGCGTTGTCATGATGGAACAACACTTTCTTCTTCGCCAAATGGGGCCGTGTTTCCTTTATTTTTTTATCAAACTGGCCCAATAACTCACTATAGTACGGCCCTGTAATAGTTTTTCCTTTTTGTAAGAAATCTATAAGGATTATTCCCTTACTATCCCAAAAAATCGTAGCCATGACTTTTCCGGCTGATGGGACCGTTTTCGCCTTCTTTGGGGCAGATTCGTTAGAAAAAATCCACCGTTTAGACTGCCGTTTGGTCTCAGGTGTATAATAATGGATCCAGGTTTCATCAACAGTAACGACACGGCGAAAAAACTCCTGCGGATTTCGCTCAAACAAGCCCAAAGACTCCTTCGATATTGACAGCCGTAACCGCTTATTCTCATCCGTGAGTAAACGCGGCACCCATCGGGCGGACACTTTTTTCATATTTATTTTATCGTGTATTATATTAATTGCTGTTCCGTACGACACTCCTACAGCCTCTGCTAATTCACGCACTTTAGTACGTCGATCGGTGACCATTATGTTTTTACCTTTTGCACGACTTCTTCGGTAACCACGTCTGCCGGGCGCCCTGGGCGGTCCTCGTCAAAAACAGATGTACGACCTCGTTTAAATTCATTAAACCAATATCTCACGGTTGACATGGACGGCGAAAGACCTCCGTAGACAGCATCTAACTTAACTTTTATTTGTTAGCATGTTTTTCCATCCAAAAATAAGAAGCGAATTACGGAACGATATTGCTCATTCTCCATTTTGTACGAAAAACAAAACAAGTCTTACAAAATTTGTCGCCAGAAAAAAACTGAACCATAGACAATTGCCTATTTTCATTTTTTTTATTTGATAAGGTCTATACTACACGACGGTAATGCCAACTTTCCTAAGTAACGCCACCTGCCATCAAACACACGTACTATTTGATCCACCCAGGTAAGTCACGGTAGGTACGCTTTTATTTTACTAAACTATACGTTAGCGTCTGCACTGTCTTTGAGGTAACGTACTTCTCATTAGTGAGGTCTTTGAATAATGTTTTCTGTTAAGTGGTTAGTTGAGTTTTAAGACAGGTGACATGCCATTAGAGTAAGCGAAGCTCACTGAGCTCTGCTTAAATATAGCTGACGTCTTACAGTTATAGCTGCTTAGTCTAAGCGCTCCGATTTTGTTAATATATTTTTTGGTAATGTCGAATGTGTTTAGAATATTTAACTTATCGTTATCCTTCACCAAACCGCACTGAGCCAGCTTGGTATAGCTCAATCTTACTCCCGGAAGGGGTATCCTTAAAATAAAAAGGGAACCCTTATAGGATCACTTTGTTGTCCGTCCGTACGTCTGTGTGTCAAGACCTTTTAGAACAAGAACACGTAGATGTATCAAGCTGAAATTTATATCAATTTCTTAGGTCTATGATCGCATGTAGCTGTGAAAAAATCAACCTTCTAGGTCAACGCAATCGAACGCTACGACCGTTTATGGTGTAAAAATGTTGGATTATCATAGTAATCGCAATGGACCCAAAATTAGGGTACTTCCCGTTGTTCTACAATCATGAAATTTAGCAGGGTCCTAGAACACAAGTAAAGGGAAAAATCTTTAAACTGCAAAGTTCTGTCTCCGCAAAAATATTTAATTTTGTTTACATGGATGACATTATACTTTAGTTTTTACGCTCTCCAAGTGTGATCGGAACCCTTGGTACGCGAGTGCTGCTCGCAGTTTACCATCTATCTTCCTTACTTCCTATTATTATAGAAATAGCCCCTAACTCCCAAACTAGGGTGACCTGTGTGACATTCTACATTAATTCAATAAAATATTTTATTGCAGAAAGGGACCAGTCCTCTTTCCAAACGACGGCCCGCCGGCCCCAAGAAACCCGCTCATCGTAACCTCACGGCCTCTCATCGAGTCTCTAGCCCGCAGCGAGCTGAACCCAACCCCACAAACCCAAGTGGCCCACCAAACCCACAACTCTATTGGGGAACAGACGCAGTTGCAAGTGCAGTACAAACCTGCATTTTTGACGCCCTTGAAGAGTTACAAGCCATTTGGTTATGTTACTCCGGGTTTGTTAGGTGAGTGACTGACGAATGGTAAGCTGCGGACACGTTCCGGCGCGGTAACGGCATATGCCGTTTTTCAATTCTCTCTAGATATCAGTACGGTTACCTCCGTAACATTTGTTTGAAAGCTTCATACAAAACAATTCCACCGGCATTCTACAGAAACACATAAAAGCTGTACTGTCAATCTAACAGCCAGTTGAGTCGATAGTGACCAGTGCACATACATATACCAGTAAAAACACTCTAGACAGTACGGCAATAACCGTTACGTATGTATGGGTTTTCAATCGGCATGTGCGTAACTGTCACTTTGCAACAGTTTGCAAATACATTTTTATGTTGTATGGTGGCAGTACGGGTATGACAGGGATTGTCGTTTCTATGAAGATTTTTACTGCTTTTCTACGTAGTCGAGCTAGTAAGGCACCGCGTTGGAACGTGTTAAATTATAATGCAAGTTTAGTTAATTAATCACTCTCATACCTCTCGTCTCACCACATCACTCTCTCATCACACATCTTATCTATCTATTGTTCTCCATTGTTCGTTTGTTTGACCGGTGTGCTTCTGAGAGTGAAGTTAATGGGCAGTTTACATTAGTCAAGGACAGTCCCGGGTAAATGCCCATGTCCAATGGTATTATTCATTATTTAAACTCCATCAGCTTAACAAGCTTGTCAGCGAACACAAATTATTATTCAAATGTCTAATTTATTTTATGTTTCAGGCCCAACCCCAACGCCAGTGGTACTGATCAACGCGGTCACAGGCCAACCTGTGCCTTATCGTAATGACTACCACGATTATCAGGGGTACAAACAACCCCATGTGGAAGGGAGGCGGAATGAGTACGAGCAGGACAACCGATTCGACGAATACGAGGTTAGTATCAATCATTTCATTGCACCGAAAACATAATACAGCCTTTAATATTGGAAATAATTGAAACAAAAAGTAAACTTTAGAAAAAACCGACTTCCACAAACCCTATTTGATTAGATTGAGTTTAATACAACCCCTTATCCCCCCCCCTTGGGGAATTAATTTTGTCAAATCCCATCTCAGTGCTACCCCACGCTACTAAGGAACCCCTGTACAAAGTTTCATGGCTCTAGGTCCACCGGTTTAGGCTATGCGTTGCCTGCCCGTCAGCCACGCATTGTATTTGTACCTAGTATGGAGCAGATCTGGCGGCCATATGTGGTCTTCATCAGCAGTTCCGCATCACAATATTATGCTTACCATGTGCATTTGCACGAGTTATTATGAAAAACACAAAAATCACTATAGGTCTGCCTATAATATTTGAAGAGTTCCCTCGATTTCTCCAGGATCCCATCATCAGATCCTGACCTGGTGTCAATGGGACCAATGGGAAGGTAAACCCTTTCAAACAAAAAAATAATTTTCCAAATTGGTCCACCCGTTTAGGCGCTATCGGGGAACATACATAAAAAAAAAAAAAAAAAAAAAAAACAAACATCCGGACGAATTGTAAACCTCCTCCTTTGGGAAGTCGGTTAAAAACACGTACAAAGGCGAGCTTATCTCTAAAAAGAGACCTCTTCCAGCAAACCTAGGATGGAGAGGATTATTACTATTATTTATTATTATATAATATTAGTTACTCTATGGTAGATATCAAATTACAGGAATGGAAAATATTTATCGATCAGTTCAATTATTATAATATTCTATGTCGTTGGGACAAGTAAGTACCCTTACCTTACCTAACAGAAAGTCAACAACAATATTATAATACTGTAGGTATGAAAAATATATCGTTGCTAGAAGTCTGGCTAATTAGAATTCCACATCGCAAAGCGCGGCAAATTTAAAAAATCGTATGCTTGTAACACCGTGTCACCGGATATACTATAATATGTTACCGGCGAAAAATTCAATCTGTCATTCTTCAGTGTTACAGCGGTTCTAGAAAGAGACACGATTCGCTCAATCGTCCCGTCTTTGACTGTCAAACGAACGAATTCGACTGTCAAATGTACTTAGGTTTGACGGGTTTGACAGTCGAATTCGTTCGTTTGACAGTCAAAGACGGGACGATTGAGAGCGAATCGTTTCTCTTTCTAGACCCGCAGAATGATTTTCATACTTTGACGGTGACCATCAATGTCACGATGACCAAAGAGAATATAAACAGCAGAGTGGCCGCTATAGAAAAGCACTCGTCCAAATTAGATTAGCCAGACTCTATTATGGTATGATATTAATCAACAAAACCTGTGTATAGTTTTCCAATGATCATTTGGCGCGCGATGACAACTGGAACTATTACGCATAAGACCAATGAGGAATTAAAGATCTGTGTTGATGTAACGTCACTCGTCAGTTGGTCCATGTCCCTACCGAGGGTCACAGGCCTTTACCCAGATAAGAGCAAGATTGAGTCAAAATCCTGGCTCAGTGCGGGTTGGCGGAGAGGTTTTACGACTACTACATATTACCAAGTAGCCGAAACCTACACCCTAATGAAGGTCCGATAATGTATTGTCAGCACCGGGATTCGAACCTGTATCTCCTGCTGGAGAAGCAAGCGTGAAACCCACTAGACCGCGGAGCTCTATAAGTAGATCGCAAAAGATTAATCTCCTCTCGTTGTTGTTTTACAAAACCGAGAACACCTGTCTTGGTTCTGAATAACACAATAAGTAGTGTTCGTAATCCATCATTCGCTCAGCGGCATGAATGGACGGGAAAAAATAAGCACGGAATCATTCCCCCGGGGTGGTGGGGCTAGGGAATAAGAAGTGGGATTGACAACGGGACTTACCCTGAATTGCACGAAATGACTTTGAGTTGTTGTTGTAATTTTATGGCGAGAATCTCATAGGATTTTCATTTGTTTCTGATGCGCTATGCCCATAGATTTAAGATCATTTTAAAATTACCTCTGAGCCAAGAAATAAAACTTTACACATCAAAGGTGACTAACATTTAACAGCAAAAACAATTTTCTTACCCAATGAAAGCTAGTATGACAAGAAAATTTCAATCCGGTTGATGGAGGGCTTTTACGATTACTACATACTGCCGAGTGGCGATGTGGTAGCTGGGACCTACAGCTTAACGCTTAAGCTATCATAAAGATTCTTAATTTTATCAAAATTTTCCAATATAATCAAGGACTATCAGACTTATATTCTAAGGAACACTGTAGCGTGCACCGCACACCAATCCGCGCCGCACGAATCGCATTTCAGTAAATTGATTACACCAGAGCTTGCGGATAACGTCATCAGCGGATTCGATGCGTGCGGCGAGTGCGGCGGCGATTGCGGCGCGGATGACGTCTTCTGTACAGATGATAAGAGAAGTGGATACGATTTCGACAGACGTCAGCACTGTGCATGCGGTGCGTTCGGCGCGTGCAGCGCGTTCGGCTCCTGCGGCGCGTCTAGGTGCGCGAACCCTAAAGCACTGCTCTGCATTTCACTTACGTTTTGGGGCATTACTGTTTAGGTTCTGCTTTAAGAGTTGGTCTCTCCATCTTCCACTTCCGTAGCCCCATCCTCAGTCCCCTTGATCACTAGAGATCGCAAGTCACTACAAAGAATAGCAACTGTATGGACGCGACCTACATACGGTCTATTGTTGCGGCTATCTAGGTTTTGTCTCCTAGAAAAATAGGTGGACTCACATTTTTGTGTGGGGAATAGAAAACCAATATGTAGGTTAGAAATCGGTGAAGTGCGGGTCGGAATCGTAGACGAAGGGTTTCGTGGTTAATCAAACGCTGGGAAACTACTCGAACTTGCACATGTGAAGTTGCAAGTCAAGTTGTGTCTAATGGGATTTAGCGAAAGAAAAATCGTAAAATCACATTAGGCCCTACTTTTTAGGGTTCCGTATCCGAAAGGTACCAAACGGGACCCTATTACTAAGCCTTTGCTGTCCGTCAGTCCGTCTGTCTGTCTGTCAGCGGGCAAAACTAAAACCAACCATAATAGCTAGAAAGTTTAAACTTTCACAGAATGTGTATATCTGTATATATCTGAAATACACGAATAAATAAGAGTGTTTAAATTAAATAGTATTAAAGTCAATTTCAGGGTCGATTTCAAGAATTTTTATGTCACACGAATGATATTTATAAACTAAAAGATAGAGTCAAAAATATAAATATCCGAGAAAAGACGAAGCTGATCGTCGCTGTACATATGTTGTGTCGACTAAAATGGAAATGGGCTGGACGTGTCGCGAGAACAGGGCCCGAATCCTACTGTACACAAGTATACCACAAGCCTGGCACAAGCTTCAATACGACGCATTTGGTATTCTACTAAAACCGGAATCGCAATTCACAAGCGCCAGCCTGACGCCAGCCTACTTAGTATTCTACTGTCGGGCAGTAGGCTGGCGTCAGGCTGGCGCTTGTGAATTGCGATTCCCCAACCAGGATTCGAACCTGGGACCACAACGCCACAGAGGTCATCAGGGCCCGAATTCTACTAAGTTCAGAAGCATACCACAAGCCTGGCACAAACTTCAATACGAGGCATTTGGTATTCTACTAAAACCGGAATCCCATTCACAAGCGCCAGCGTGAAGCCAGCTTACTTCGTATTCTACTGTCCAAAACGTACTTACGCTCTGGCGTCAAACTCGCGCCAGCGTAAGTACGTTTTGGATAGTAGAACGAAGTACGCTGGTGTCAAACTGGTGCCAGCGTAAGTAGGTACGTTTTGGACAGTAGAATACGATGTACGCAGGCATCAAGGCAAGGATCTGGCAAGGATCCACATACAAACCAATTGTGGTTTCCATGGACCTATTTAAGATGCATATTTATAATTTCTGCTTATAATAAACAAATAAAAAAAAACACGCTGGCGCTTGTGAATTGGATTCCAGGTTTAGTAGAATAGCAAATATCTCGTATTGAAGTTTGTGCCAGGCTTGTCGTATGAATTCGGGCCCAGATCAATGTCAATGTCTAATTTCAGAAGCCAGTGCTTCCGCCCATCTACAAGGCATTGTCTCAGCATGCCAATGATAAGCTGTTGAGAATCCAACAGAAGAATCATGGGAATCTGCATCACCATCAGGTATTTAATTATCTACTGTAAAGCGGTCTATTCTTTAACCGTCTCTGTTAACCTGCAAATACTATGATCCAAAAAAAAAGTTTCACTAGGTACGCTTTTTGGGGTTTCGCACCCAATGGTGCCAAACGGGACCCTAAGACTAAGCCTCCGTCCGGTGTCCAAACGTCCGTTTGTCAGCGGGCTCAATCTCATGAACCGTAAACGCTGGGAGTTGATATTTTCACAGAATTATTCTCTGTTGCCACTACAGAAACAAATTTTAATAATGAACTACACGTGCGAGTCGGACTCGTGCACGAAGAATTCCTTGCCATTATCTATAAAAACGGCAAAATAATCATGTCTGTTGTATGGGAGCCCCATTAAATATTTATTTTATTCTGTTTTAGGGTTCCGTACCAATAGGGTGAAAAACGGGACCCTATTACTAAGAATCCGCTGTCCGTCCGTCTGTCTGTCCGTCCGTCTGTCACCAAGCTGTATATCATGAACCGTGATAGTTAGACAGTTGAAATTTTCACAGATGATGTATTTCTGTTGCCGCTATAACAACAAAAAGGATAAAATAAATATTTAAGGGGGCTCCCATACAACAGACATGATTTTTTGCCGTTTTTATAGATTGATACGGAACCCTTCGTGCGCGAGTCTGACTCGCACTTCACTGGTTTTTTTGTATGTTTTCTGCAGTTTTTTCAATAAGCGAGTTGATAAAAGCGTGAGTATGATAAAATTAAAGTAGTGGAATAGACCCCAGCTAATAAATAAACTTAAGAATGGCTGGGAATTCATTAGCCTGCTTCGTAACACTGCAGTTGCGAGAGTAAGGTGCGGAATTATGTTTCTTGTAACAATTTCAACAAGGCATACATTAATTAGGAGAGCCAAGTCATGATTAAACAGTACAATATCGCGAAGTGGACGTTTTGAGAAATGAACCGCGGGATAGGCGTGTTTTCGTCCAGTGGACCAAATGGGGCGAGATGTCTCAAATCGTTCTAAAATTGTGGCAAAGTGACAGATTTCACAGCACCTAAACGTGATGAGGTGACAGGTTGCTCAAAGCCAAAGAAACTTAACCCGAACAGTCCAGGGGGCGTAGTCCAACCTTATCTGATCCGAAAGAATACAATGACCGTATTAAAACAACTCTTGGTGTCAGTAAAATAAGAAATAACCGGCCAAGTGCGAGTAGGACTCGCGCACCAAGGGTTCCGATCACACTTGGAGAGCGTAACACGTGTCATTAGATTTCACCATCAATGACTGTCTTTGTGTGTCACTGTCATTATAAATGGCAACTGACTCAGCGATATACTGAAGGCCAAGCCTTCAGCGCTGATTTTGAGTCAGTCAATAAAGATCACTAATGGTGTATTCAATTGAAAATGGTTATTAATGGAATCGCTAAAAAGGTTGGAGTAAGACCCCTGAACAGGGAGCACCTATCACACAGTGTAACGTGACATATGAGAAAAGCCATAACGTTGCACCTTGCTTGGTTACAGGTCAAACCACCGCAGTACTCCGAGAAGTATCAAAACAATCGAGTGGATGAAAACGAGAAGGATTATAACAATGACCAGGTAAGTAAATATTACTTGCATATGGGATGGCAGAAGCGTAAGTGTAGTGGAAATGGGCCCGCTGCACCAGTTGTATCTACCATTGGCCAGTACCATGTTACGTATGATGGTACAAGTGGTACTAGTTTTCCCACTTGTACCATTGGTGGCACAAGTGAGATATGGTGTCTGGGATATGATAACCCGTTTGTACCATTCACATTATATAATAATAGTTTAATGTTATTGTGAATGAAGAAGACCGAAAGACGGAATGAAAGAAAATGAATAAGCGAATCGTTCGTTATTACTAGTTATTACTGAGATGTGTGTCTAATTAATTAACTGTACCTTTGCCAACCGGTATGGAAAAAGGCGTGACGCTATGTTATGTTCATGTCGTGTTTAATTATTTCATAATTTCTAAATTGTAAGTATTCAAATTACTTAAACACATAGCATAAGGTAGAAAAAACATGTAGAAAGGCGAGCTTATCTCTAATAAGAGATTTGTGTGTTGTGAATTTGGAAGTATGTGAAGACAGTGCTTCTATTTCCGACGCAGATAAACCTAGGCCCTCAATAATGAAATGAAATCGCTTATTTCAGGCTTACCTATGCCCTTACAAAAATACAACATACAAATAATTATTAATAAAGCGCGAGAGCGAAAGAGAGCGTGCTCTGAACCGCTGCAAGCAACAACAAGAACAACTCTCAAAGATGAGAGCAGCTAATTATTAAGGGCACTAGTGTAAGTCCAGCTTTAATTTATGTGCAACTATATCTTTTCCAGAACGCAAACTACGCGTTCTCCTACAAAGTTCACGACCACGCAACTGGAGACGACTTCTCACATTCCCAACACAGCAGTGGCTCAGCTACCAATGGAGAGTACAGGGTTCGACTCCCGGACGGAAGAATGCAGATTGTGTCATATACCGCTGACGAAAGAGGATATAATGCCAATGTCAGATATGATGATGAAGATAAGACTGGAGGGAATAGCGTAAACAATTATAACTACCAAAGTCATCAACAAAATACAGCTGGAAATGCTTTAGACAATAGGTACAAAGTAGACAATAGATATACTGCTGATAATAGTTACAAAGACAGTAGACTTAATCAAGATAATGTTAATGAATATAAAGGAAGAACAATAGGAAATGACGATAATCAAAATTATGAAAATATACGTCAAGAGTACCAACCTAATCAGTATAATAATGAAGCTAACCAAGATGTTGTATATAGTGATGGCACGAATCAGAATTATTTGGAAGATAAATACAAGAATGATAAAGAGGCTCAAAACGATTATTATTACAATCAATATAAAGATGCGACAGTGGAAAACTACAATGATGACTATTCGGTAGAAAACACAGATGATTATGAACCACATAGAAGCAAATTCACACAGTTAGGTGAAACAAGTTTCAATGGACAGCCAAAAGTTGGAGTTATTGTAGTACCAGAAAAGAAATTCAAACCCACATTGAAACCTTCAGTTGAAGTCTTGAAACAGTTGTTCTTGCGCAAGAAACCAATACCAACATATGATTACCTACAAAGTAGCATTCCTATAGAAATCAGCGTACCATCAACGACGCCACAACCCGTATATGAACCAACAACAGAAAGGGTAGTTCTTATTGGGAATAAGAAATTGTATACTAGTATTCATAGTAGTTTAGCTCCGGTAGTATCTACCCCAGCTCCATACCAAAGCTTTTCAACACCAGCTAGCTATTTAGCTTCAACCCTAGCTCCTTACCGAAAAAATGTGGATTTTTCCGGTCCAAAACCGGTATTGTCATCTAGTTTTATCGATAGGATTAACAAGTATTTGAGTTTTTAATTGTCGTCACTAGAGGTAAGGCGTAAAGAGATTGGTTACCATTATTTTTAGGGCTAGGTTGTAAATATTTATTAATTTTGTACATTTTTGTAGAATACAAATAAATAAGTTTTGAACAAACGTGTGGATTTAATTGCTGGAACCTTCTACGAGTAAAAAGGTGGGCTACATGAACTGCACAAAACCTGGCGAGGCCTAAACCTACATGTATACTAAACAATACAGTCTTTTCAGGTAAAATACGGTATTATTTCCCATGTAAGAATAAAATAACCTGTCCGAAAAATAGCATGTCCGAAGTAGATACCCAAAACGCTAAATGAGAATCGTCGATATCAATCCATAAAAAAGCAATGTAAAATAATTCAATTGAAAAGTCGTATTTTTTACCCAATTCGTCATTTGACTAAAACACCATTCGCCATTTTGATTCCGACTTGACGTCACTCCGATAGTATCCCATCGACGGAAATTAGTACTTGGTCTTGCAGTCGGTCGTCTTGTGTTTACTATCGGAGTGACGTCGGAGCGAAACATCATGGCGGCTAGCGTTTCCGCGCGGCAATGCACTATCGTAAATTATTGAAATAAAATTTCTACTCATTTATCACGGCCTCAATTTTTTTCAAAAAAGTTTACACAAAAGCAACAATAGCCACCCCCGTAGAAGGAAACTCGTTACAAATCGACTATCGAAGTAAAGACAATGCATGCAGGTTCTTCATTCCCATCCAAGCGAAACGTCTACCCCAATTTAATCAGGCTGTTCGAACTCCAACTCCTAACACCGACCTCTGAAATAATGAAAGTTTCGCTCAAGATATATTGCTACTAGAGCTAACTGCTACGAAGTTAGATCAAACTCATTCGCGGCTGAGTTCAGGAGCTAGCCAGAATTAGGCGAAGGCTTGCCAGAATTGTGGGGTTAGGCGGTGGTATAACGCTGGGATTAAATTTTTGATAAGGGGCGATCTTTGCATCCTCAGGTAACGTTTATCTGTCTATCTGAGGCATTTGACAGATCATGAGTAAATGACGTGTCAAATAACGTTATCTGCCTGTTTATCAGACTCTTGAAAGACCGGCACTAAGTGTAATTAGCAAAAATGAGTATTGAATAAACTGTCTGAACATGCAACTGTGCCCTTTACACTTCTTTTGGGAAAACGCGTGACAATGTGATGTTTTGTTGATATTAAATCTAGGTCAGCTTGCACCAGACTTTGACAACCGCTCAACATAGTTTAAACTACACTTAAATATAACATATACCTGCTGACTGGCTGACAGACCTATTCCCAAACGGGATGGCAGATGGTCTATGCTATGACAGAAATATAAACATAACAACCATCAACATGAAGCTTCTTTTTGCTGTATCATTAATAGAAAGAATATTGATAGAAATCATAATCTTCAACTGCAATATGATTCTTAGGAAGGAATCATAGAGTAACCATTCCCATTATACTGCTCTGTCAAACCTAGATCTATTGAAAGCATTTCACCAATATGGACGACGACTTAGAATAGTCTTAGAACCAAACTTGGATTGCACCTCGAGGTGATGTGTGAGCTTTGCCAGTGAGGAATTGAACTTCAATTTGTGAAGTTGAAACGCTATTTACTGAGCATTTGTCGGAACCATGTGTGGAGTCGGTCGGAGGCTCGCGTTTATCTTGATGGCATGATTGTCGGTAGGTACACTTTCTCACTGAGGTCTTATTTTTGGTTTATGGTCATTTATAGGCTACATTTACTTTTAACTTCACGTGTAAAGCTGTGTCAGAGGCAGTCAGAGGCCCTAATAGGACAGCTTGATAACTTCTGTCAGTCGGATTGACCACTTTAGCCCCTCTACGAACCCGCACTGAGCCAGCGTGGTGGAGTATGGCTCAATCTTACTCGTATCCGGGTAAAGGCTTGTGCCCCTCGGTGAGGACATTAATGGGGCTACATTTACCTACATTTTTTTTATTTATTTATTGGTTGAATCTTAAATAAACATATAAAAAATCACTAAGAAGTAGGTACTCGTAAACCACTGAGGTTTGTCTGAGCACAGAACATTCGTAGTGTCAGCGCGCACTTCATAAAGACAAATTACAATTTAGTTAGATTAATTTCATCATCATTTACTGTGTGTAAAGGTTGGCATTTAACAAACTGGTCATATATGGTCAAAGACTCGATACTTCATTATGCGTGATAGGCGGCTTGCCGATCGCCGCTGTGGAGAAATGAATTTTTCCTCACGATGTTTTTATCACCGTTAGGAATAACGTACAGCGAGCTCTTTGCAATGAATAATTAGTAAATACTAAACGAGAAACTAGATATTGGCTTTTCTAATCTAGGTTAAATCTGTATTGATTAGAGACGGGTAATTACTTAATTAGTCCGACAAAGCCTTTACAGTTATAGTCCTTTGTGTCTTCATAATAACAAGGCACAAAGAAACCACAAACAAAGGTTTTGCAAAGATGTCTAGGGATATATTCAGCTGACCGTAATAAAACTGATTGAAAGACTTTGCGATTTAGAAAAACTGCGAATAAAGAAAATGTATCTATTTTTATGTATGTCTGTTAAAATAGTTCGTATCGAACCGAGAAATGTTTTACACACAATCATGCACTATTGAATGAAATGTGCAACACCAACAAATCAACAATCACGCTAAAAAAAACGGTCAAGTGGGAGTCAGACTCTTACACAAAGCGGCTCCGTACCTGACAGTTCAATATCTTCAATCTTCATCTCCTAGTTTAGCTAATATTGAAATTGACTGCTACTTATTTAATTCTAAACACCTCTATTTCTTCGTGTCGTACTGGGAACCATCAGTATTTGATGCTGTAGCAGCAACAAATGTACACATTCTGTGAACATTTCAGCTTTCTAGCTATTACGGTTCGTTCGATCGAGCCCGCTAACGGACAGACGGACAGACAGAAAGACAAATTGGGTCCTGTTTGGCTCCTTCGGGTACGGAACCCTAAAAAACTGTTTTAAATGCTTCATAAACAAACTCTGTCGTTTACTTTACAACTAATACGAAGTTTTACGCTAACTTTTTTAAAGCTCGGGAAGCATTCTGAGTAAGTTGATAAGGTTCGCGGAAAACACAGTGTATGCTACTCTGTTGCACTACGATTTTAGATTTTATGTCGCTGGAAATAAGAATGGTGTGAAGTTCAACAATAAGCGTAATTCAAGCTGAGCGCATGTCGCATCATCGGGACACGATTTTAGTAGTGATGTGCGTAAGTCGAAATATCGATATCCGACCCTCGAGCAGGAATATTGCAGTTCTTACGATTTATGAATTATTTACCTACCTACCTATGTATCTACTAGCTCGTCTAACGTCCACAAAAACCCTTTATTTTATTTTGTTTTTATATAAGTTTTGAACTTTATCTCGATGACGGTAGGTTGAAAATCCGGGGCGTGTGGACTTTATACGGTTGTGTACGTGACTTCTCTCTCGTATAAGTTTCATTAAAAACCATGCTAGATTCCTTACAAAAAAAATATGACATAGCGTCTTTTCCCACATGGGGTGGCAGAGACACCAATACTTTTGCAATACTCTCTTTTGCGAAGGGGGCAGGGAGGTGAGGATAGGCACAGGGGAAATGCTCAAAGGCCGCAAATAAGAATGTAAGAAAAGAAATAAGAAAGATAAGAAATATAGATAAGAAATTCAGTCAAGAGCGAGTCGGACTCTCAAACGAATGGTTCCGCATCATCGTTCCAAAAAAGGACAAAAAAACACGTTTCTTGTCCTTTATTTTTTCAATATTCCGTTTATTTCAGTATTTGTTTCTGTTGCGGAACAGATTCTGTGAAAATTTCAACATTCTAGCTATTACGGTTCGTGCGATAGCGCCCGCTGATAAACAGACAGACAGACAGACAGTGGAGGTTTAATAGTAGGTCCCGTTTGGCACCCTTCGTAAAAAAACCGCAGTTAAATTGCTTCGACAATTTTCCGTGTGTAGTGAGTGTACCCGCTCTCGTCGTAATCTACACTCTTCATGACGTGTCGCTAAAGTGCCATCGAGATTATATCTAACACAATGTCGATAATATCGATACGCTTATATCGATACTACATACACCGGGTCAATGCGGGCGAGTATGTGACAGCTTGGACTCTGGTGAGTTGGCCTATTGGGACACAACTTACCGGGACTTTAGTCAATGAAACCGCATTTAAAAAACAATTAAAACACTTCTTGGAGGGCAAGTGTAATTATTCAGTAAACGAATATCTGGATGATAAACTATAATTAACTATATTGACTATAATTTTTGTAATAAATAATAATAATAATGCCCACTATCAATAAATTTACTGTTTTATTTAAAAAATTATAATGTTCCTACCATACAATTTAATTTGGCCAAACGTGGCCCATAATTTATGTTATTTATTGTTCTAAGATTAAGATTGTTCTTATTGTATAATAAAATAAAGTAAGTAGGAGTATACTTCCGCCCGTTCGGAAGTTCCGAGGAACTTCCGAACGGGCGGTAGTATACAAAAATATTAATATTATATTGACGTTGACTAAGTAATATGTATGATTTTATGGTCAATAAAAATTTTGAACTGAACTGAACTATAAATTAGATACAATAATTATATTAGATAGAATATTGCTTGTGCCCAACAGGGTCCATAATAATTATGATAATTATTACCTTATTGTTTTTATGGAGTGCAATAAACAAATATGAATATGAATATGAACTTTTTGTACTCGAGCGGGTTAAATAAATAAATAAGTAATAATTTACATGTATTGGAATGTTTATCAATAATGACGTCATTTAAGGCGATTGCGTCAAAGCGAGGTCTCAAGTTAACTCAACCGGGTAGTACGTTAAAATGCAACTGAGA
Source organism: Argyresthia albistria (assembly GCA_963457715.1). Lineage (NCBI taxonomy): Eukaryota > Metazoa > Arthropoda > Insecta > Lepidoptera > Argyresthiidae > Argyresthia > Argyresthia albistria. The sequence goes on along the minus strand of OY735277.1, from coordinate 8,243,576 downwards.
TTTTATAATATAGGTAATGTTAAAAACAAGAAATGATATTAAGGAGTGCAATTCACGAATATTCACTTTATATCATATCGTTACTTTGTTAACTTTTTTTTGTGTGCAATAAAGAAATTATGAATTAATATGAACATATTTTAATAACAATAAACAAAAATAACGTAATGCTTTTCCCAACTAGGGCAGCTTAGATAAAGCTATTAAATTGGCCATTTTTCGTGAAAAGTGGCTAGCCCACGTATTGCTGCAGCCACGGATATTATGCAGACTGGCGAATCTATCACCATTACAACTTTTCTTTCTGGTTGTTCTCGAGCGAAATTAGTGTTTGATGGGCGTTTCTTCGGCGGTTGCGCGGGCGGGGGGCGCTCCCCGCAAGTTACCGTAGCAAAAAGCCAGCTATTTCAAAATTTGCATATCACTAGCTTACAAAAACAACACAGCGTCACACCTTTTACCATACTGGGTGACAGAGGCATAGGCCCACTACTAGCACAGAATTGCTTCTAGTCAGATATTTAACACTTAATTTTCTACTGGCTTAATATAGGCATAACATTGCCTCTCTCAGCCCGTTCGTTCGAAAGACGGTTTCCACCCGGGTCCCACAGGGCAATACCCACATGGTCGTATCCAGCTTGAGCCATCTCGGTTTCCGCTGACACACTGAAGACTTTGGCCTCCCGCCAAGGAAGAGGGTCTCAAGAGTAGCGCATATTAACATTCACCAGTAATAGGAGTGCGGAGGGGGCGTGGGGGATATTTTACCTTTTTAGGGGGGGCGATTCTCGCGCTATCGAGATCTTCTCCATGGGCGAAATATCTGACAGGCATTCCCTACAACACAGGACAACCAAAAACTATTAATAACAACAACACAGATAACAATAAAATAAAACACAAACAAAAACACAGTCTTGCTAATTTCGGCAATAACAGTCACCGCAACGATGATCTTAATAAGAAATTACGATTATGTACCTACTGCTGTTTTTGCCGTCGCAATTTTCTAAATGTAATTACCTACTTGCGTACTTATACAGGCTTATGGAATAAACATGTTGTGGCGGGATTTCTGAAGACGTGCTTACTTAGGCCTCCAACATGTGGCAAGCACCCGAAAATTTTAAATAATTTTCATACTCGGTGTTAGCAGTCGTAACGTAAGCTGTGTCAGAGACGCTAATAGGGCAACTGGATAACTTCTATCAGCATGGTTGTGCTTTAGTTATTGTTCTGAGAAAGGTGGGGGAACCAAAGACAACCAAAAACCTGCCTCTATTTCACTTCGCCAGATTAATAATACCCGTTGCATATTCTTCTGATTAATATATTTTTTGAGCAATATTCCCTCACTAACAGGCTAAGATTGACATCTGTCAAATTGCCTGTTAAATTTGATAGGTACACTATAGTTCATTTGTAGTAGATAAGTAGTTGAGCATTCGATCGTCTCTTCCACTTTTCACACATACATCCCCTTAGCTCCAAATGGCTCCAAGCTCCAATCAATGTTTATCTAACAAGACACAACAACCTACCGTCCTTTTAAATCTACACCTTCCGGAGTCATTTACGTCCTTATTTAGCTTGTCTCTAGGGTACCATATTCCTGTTGAAGTGTAGTTTAGGGTGTATCGCAGGATAAAGGGCTGTGCTGTGCACATGACACACATGCAGTGTCCAACTGTTTGCTGAACTAAAGGTCGGGTTCAAGTTTGTTTATATTTGCTGTTGGTTTAAGGCTTGCGCTTGGGGTTCAGTGGGGACGACCTCTGTGGCGCAGCGGTTGTGCATCTGCCTACCATGCGAGAGGTCCCAGGTTCGAATCCCGGCTGAGGACAAAAAAAATCCCCAGGTCTTGGATGTTTACATGTTTGTGATGTCGCTGTTTCTGGTTCCCACGACACAGGGTATCGGTATATCTAGTGTGGGGCCAGAAGCAATGTATGTGCCTGTATGTAAATGTTTATGTTTAGTGATGCTGTCCGTTGCTCCTATGAAATACCTACACGGAACGCCTAATAAATCGTAGGTCGGAGCTATGCTTGACGTTTGGCAGTCATTTTGGCATTTTGGGCACTTGGGAGCACTCGACACGCTTTCGCTGTGCGTTTTCCTTAGTAATTGAGCCCCTGCTTTTAGAATTTAACTAAACCTGAGTTCCACGAAACAATTTTGAAAAAGTTGTCATCTAACTAATTTAATGGGATTGTCATTTGTTTCTGTTGCTTTTAAACGGAACTTAATTAATATCATTATTTTTTCGTGCGACTCGAGTTTTAAAATAAATGTATTTGGTTTCCTAATACCCGGTTTCCTGGGCGCTGATTAAAGTTAACAGGTTGGTTAAATCAATTTCGGCCAATCAAGTTCCGACATGCGTGTAAAAGTGGCAAAATTGGGCCTTTGCCACATCGTATGTGAAAAGACGTGACGCTTAGTTATATTATATTTGGTTCCCTGTCTTTATATTAAAAAAGCCAGTGTCATTCCAGAAACCAGAAACATCAAATACTTACTCCTTTAGTTGAAATAACGTAGCTTAATTAACATTTACATACAGGCACATAAGGTCGGGGGTCCATTTAAGGCCGCGTTCCTTCGAACGCCGATTGTTAAAAACTCGTATTTATGGCCACGTGAGCACAAATTCCTTCTACTCACACACACATGCATCTAACTCAAGAACACAGACGCGGCGGCGAGTCGCTCACGCCGCCATTTTGGCAGTGCGGGACCTCGCTTTGTGGACTTCGGTCATCGACGGCAAAATTGTAATTCGCGCGCGCAACAAAACGTAAGTTTTTATGTGATTAATCTATCATATTCATTATTGTTTTACATTTATTAGTAGCATAGGGATCTGGTATGGTAATAAAGAAATAATATCTTAGTTCATTTCAATTTTAGTGAAAATATCGGTAGTGCTACTAGAAAAGGCAATGGTTCCTCATAAGGCCGCCGCCCAGCTGTTAAAAAATTTGACGGGTGGCGTTGCTGGGGTACATCGGCCGTATTAGGAACCATGAGCCGCATGTTGAAATCATAAAAATATTTATTGCTTACTCTTTACTTAGTTGTAAGTAATTAAATACTTATCAGGAAATAAAACAATGTGCATGTCAATAATATTAATACTTAGTCATACTTAGATTACTATTTTCATTTTCGGCCATCCTAGGAGACATATCGGCCTTAAAAGGAACAGACCCCTATTTAGGCCGATTTAGGTCAGTATTTATTTTTAATAATTTCATTTCAAATTTCATGGCAACTTATCTGATATCGATAATAAACTCAATAATATTATTTTTAGAACATTTCCACGAATATATTCTTAGTTATGCGATTGTGTTCTAGTAATGTTCTTTGCGTATTTAATACGTGATTTTATTATGGTAAGCATTTAATGTTTCGTTACTTAGAAGATATTTTTATGTAGTTTAAGGATAAGCAGATATGTTGGTTGTAACTGTGTTAGTTTTAAGTGAAACGACTGATTTGTTATATCGGCCTTATTGGGAGCCGTGTTCCTCATAAGGCCGATTGGAAGAGGTTTATAAAACTTTACTTTAATAACGACTGATAAACTGTGCAATAATAAAAAGTGTTTTAGGTGATAGTCAATAAAACAAAGTATTACTTAAGATTTAGTTTGTTTCATTTATCCAGTAAACAAATGAACTATAATTGTTTATTTGTTAAGGTGGCCTTCCATGGACCCCCTACCTTACATACTATCGATAGTATTGTTGTTTACCGATAGTATTACACTGACAGGGACATCGATACTATCGATAGTATCGATACCATCGATTGTCCTATCGATAGTGTAGATGATTTTAGCGTTCAACAATCGATTGCAAAACTATCGACTTTTCGGCAACACTAATCCCTAGTGTTTAAAAAGTGGATTTTATGAAGTTTTAGGTTAGCTGTCAAGTAGCTTCAAGCATGCATAGAGATACCTAAGTAACTGAGTCAGGTTGAAAGTGTTGTGGATCGCGTAAAGAATCGCATAGCAATAGCTTCGCAAAATTCAGGTGGACAATTGGATTGTCAGAAGTTACCAAGCTGCCCATTAGGGCCTCTAACGAAGCTTTTCACTACCCTACTACCACCGAGTAGCGATAGTAGCCGGGAGCTACGGCATACACGGAACCGCACGAAACAAATGCCACATAGCAACGGGTCACACAACCAGTACCTACCAGTCTCGGCCGAAACAAATGCCACACGTGTCACCCATCTAGTACCAGTCTCGGCTAGTTGGTACCCGCACGATCGTTTACGACGCACTTGACTGCGCCTGCGGGGGATGCGGCTCGCCAAACGTTTGTTGTATTCAACAAACGTTCGCATACGCAACCTATGTACGATGACGGGCCGCCAGACAGTTTCGCAGCGGCTGACCAATCACAGCTCTCTTACCTGGTCCCCCGCAGCCCGTAAATTGGTGAGTTGTGTTTCAAAGGAAAATGTATCTATGCGCTCTCCACTGGATAAGTGCTCCTGCGACGCAAGGATACCACTCCGCCACGGACGCTTCGCACAAAGAACAAAAATGCTAAAGTGTATAGGTAGGTACCAGGATAATTGCTTTCATAGTTTTACAAACTCCTAATTGGCTTAAGCAGTTTCCATAAGCTTCGTTATATCTACAAGGCGCTATCAGCCGAAAGTTTCGAACGTTCTTTGGCAGGCTGTAAGTTGTAAGGAAGCTTGGAAGCTCTGGCTCGTAGTAGCTCGGCTAAATGAAAATACACACGTAGTACGAGATTATAATTGGAAACACACACACGGCTGGATTTGGCGGAACGGAGAGTAAAAGAAATGGAAAGAAACAAACTTTAATTAAACATCCCTGAGTTACACGTAAAATAAATTTTAGCATATCCTTATAGTGAGAGATACGACACGAAGAGAGCTCGTCCTTCACCCATCTGTCACTGCGATAAAACTTGGTTTTCATCACGTATACATATGCTAGAAAATGCATTGCGAGTGGGTTGCCTAGCAAAATCCTGGCAAGGCTATGTTTCCTTTTACCAGAACGCATGGACGTATCAAGCTGAAAATACCAATTACTCAAGTCTAAAAATCAACCTTCTAGGTCAACGCATTCGAACGCTGCGACCGTTTATCGGAACCCTTAGCGCGCAAGTCTTACTCGCACTAGACCGTTAATTAATTAATCATAGCCTTGCCAGGATTTTGCTAGGCAGCCCAGTCGCAATGTATTTTCTAGCATACAAAATTTATAAAAACCAAGTCTGATCGCCGTAACATATGGGTGAAGGTCAACCTCTCTGGGATCTTAGACTATTAGCATCAGAAACAAATAACAATCCTATGAAATTCATATCAGTAAGGTGACAGACAACCTTTTTCAAAACATTTTCGTGAGAATCAGGGTTAGTCCGACAGATGTCTTTCAACAACGATCTTATGTTTACAGGGGGCGCGGGCGCCGCCAGCTCGACGCAACATAATGCAACGAACCTGTCATCAACACAGACCTTTCATTCCTCATCTCATTAAGCGTTAGTCCCACTGGTAACAGCAAGCCGAGAGATCGCTTGAAAGCTGTACATTTATGACTTCCATCGCATTATGGTGCTGCACACGTATTTTTTTCGTCTTCATTTCCCTCCCTAATCAAGGAGACAATGACCAATCCCGAGATATCCGAAACTGTTAATTAATTCACAACAGACTATTAAAGATAACGTTACAACGTTGTATCGTATCGTACAGGACTTCTAGGATCGTATATATTTTAGCAAATCTAGGAAGTCGTAGGTACCTATGTTTATCTGCCAGCGTCCCTCCTTGTTAAGTGTCTGGTAGAGCCATAATTATACAGGGTGAAATTAAATTAGCCGACCATATTTTAGGGAATGATAGTAGAGCTTGTTGAACTGAAATGACGTTTGTGATATGCTTGTGTGTGTAAGTATATGCGGTAGCGGGGCGCATCAATTCAGTTTGAAGTACTACCCGTTCGCTATAAGTTTGCCGGTGACGATGTGACGTCACTCAGAGGTAGGGTTAGCAGAAATATTACACATTTACAAAACATTTTATTAGGCAACATTTAACACATTCGATCGATATTAAATAATCTACAACAATAAAAATAGTTTAGTCCAGTTAGGCTTACCTACGAGTGTATATTCCAAATTCTAATTAGGATCAGGGGTCATGGATTTTTTTCCAATGTATTGTACAAACTTTGCTATAAATAAACCATTATTTCAAAATCTTTGTTTTTTATTTCAATAAATACACATTAATACACATAAATCAATAAAAATATCACGCCTCCCGACTGCGAGTACTGCGACGCGTCAGCGATGACGTTGCTAACGGTGTGCGGATAGGGCGACTCAGGGGTGCGGTTGGCGGTTGGGGGAGGGCAAGCATTCCACGCACCGGCAAACTTATAGCGAACGGGTAGTAGGTAGGTAGTTTGAACAGGCTCTACCAATAATTATGAAGAACTTTCCCCAAGAAAGAAACATGGTGACAAATGAAACTTTGTTTGCGTTATGTGCCGGGCGATCTGCGGATTTGTATGAAGAAATGAAAAATAAAGTTGCTCTAATCAAACCGGTCTCCTTATGAAAGTTAAGAATGATGTCTCTAACAAGTTAAGAACTCACTAAAATATGACACCTTTCTGTTTCACTCATTATAACCCATGACTTGCTATACTCTATCCATGCTTAGAAGAAACTTGATAGCTAACCTAAAACTTCGTAAAATCCACTTTTTAAACACTACTCAGGGATGTTACCAAAACAATCGGAAATAATCGAAATTACTTATTCAGTTGAACTAACAGAAGAGTTGTCATCGTAATCACTGCTATCCGCACTTAGGGATTTAATTAGGTCATTTCATTTTCAACTATATTGTCTATTCTAATATCTATTTGCAAATCTTGTAAAATTATTCCCGATTCACAAATGTTTAAAAGGGTGTATCGATTTTTTTGATTAATCCATTTCTATGAGCAAAGCCCTGCGCGTCCAGTATAACAACGCGTTCAGGGTGTTGATGGGGCTGCCGAGGTAATGTAGTTCCTCGGAAAAGTTTGCGGAGGCGAGGGTCGACGACTTTGCCGCGATCATCAGAAAACGCTGCGCGTCGCTGGTAGGTCGCGTCCGCGGCAGCACCAACACCATATCCTGAGCGTGCTGGGGGCGGCGGTGGGACTCGCCGCTGCTGGCGCACTGGGTCAGTCTACATGCGCGTGGATAGCCGGGTGCTCCAGCCGCGAGGGTACATCTTCTCCTTCAAATAATTTATTATATAGGTTGTTATTTTGTTCTTGTCAATGTTATGTAAATGTTATCTATGGGTCTATGCCTGAAATAAACAAATTTAATTGAATTGAATATCCCCTCACTAACGGCTGATTGACATCTGTCAAGTTGCCTGTTATATTAGATACCTAAACTTTAGTTGCAAGTTTGTATTCTACAAACCGTAGGTACCTAACGTAAGTTTAAAGTCTTCCGATCCGAATCGTAGCCTCACTATAGCAGAGATAAGACGTAACTAGTCTGGTATCAAAACAGCCGATTTCGATGCGATGTCTTCATCGAACACTGAAGCCGCATTGTTGATGAGGCTACTAGGGATGGCGAGTGTCTCAAATCTCTCAATCAGAGCAGAGATCTACTAGGTATATAAATGACGCCAAACATCTTGAGCAAAATGTGACGTGGTGGGGGAAAGTTTGCGCATGCACACTTACGTGCCAAAAAAACGACGCACTTAAAAATCTCAAAACAAATCGTACCTACAGTATACTGCATGAATCTTAGTGCACAATACTATATACTTACTTAGTTCAATCGATAGAAAATGAGAAAATATTAAGTTTTTCCACGTACACCTATAAAACATAATAATATCTCCATCGATAGAAAACTCATCATATACCATCTTTCTGGCTTGCCTTTTTAAAACTACGTTCGGACGTCGAGGCATTTTTTAGCCGTGATTTCACTGCACGCAAGTGTATTGGGCAGCAACGAGACGTGAACTCAAAGCGGGAAACGATGGTTGACTGATCTACCAAATTGGTAGTACCAATAGCGTGGCTAGGCGCGCTCGATGCGATGCTCCTTCCCCACGCCCGCGACCCGCACCCCATACCGCGGTGCCCAGTATCGGTTTCTGCGCATGCAAGGTCATTTGTTCAAGTTGTTTGGCGTCTATTATATTAGTTGTTTATGCTATTATGGTGTGCAATAAACGAATAAGAATATGTAGTTTTTTTGCTGTTTTTCTTCACAGTGGTGAAATGTAGAGGATAACAGCTCCGAGTCATAAAAATATTGCATTATCGTCCAATTTACACAGTGGGTGAAAATCTTGCAATATAATAATATAACATAATATAATGATTTAGCCTGTAAAGCAATGTGTAAAGGTAAGATTTTAGTTTATGTAGTTGGATGTGGCTACATCTAGCATGAAAGGGGGACAAGCCCATCTTAACCATGTACATTACGAAGGTATCCTCCCGATGTTTTCCACTGCCATTATCAAATTATAACCCACATCCTACATTTTCCACAGTAAAGTAAGATCTATAACGCTACAGTCTATTCGTGATATGAATGCAGTGGAATTAAAATTTAAATCTGTTAATACACTCACAGGACAGGACACAATCTTCACGTTCGAAAGTTTGCCTTCAACTGGTCACTGTGAACTTGGCTTGATAATTGGAAACGATTGGTTACGGGGGGTGGCTAGGCCGCTGGACAGTGATGACTTTACTTCATTCTTATCACGAATAGACTATAATGAAGTTCCCTCCCGGGCCATTATCGAGTGGGTACAACACTAGTGGGTCTACTCGACATTAACGTGGCCAGGCGAGCAAAATGTATAGGTAAAGTAACACTTGAGTAGATAAGAGTTTCCTTAATTCTGTAGTTTAGTACAGGCATTTTCCAGTAAAGTAATAATTAAAATTTACTTTACTGTGATCCCACTCGATAATTATGTCTCGGGAACTTCATTAACGTTATAACGTTCCGGAGCCATTATCGAGTGGGTACAACACTAGCTCGGGGGTCTACTCGACAAATAACCGGGGCCAGGCGAGCGCAGTTTGCATAATTGGCTGCTGTACACATTCGAACGAAGAGCTTGTAGGACGGAGATGCCATAGACGGTGTTTTTTATCTAAGAAAAGGAACGGTAAAATTGAAGAAAAAGTGAAAGTGAGGAACAGATCCATACCCTATTAAGGCCCTCACATATTTTAAAAGAGGTACGGGGGAGTTTCTTGCTCCATTCCCAAATCCCACAACTTCCGAACGGACGGGCGGTAGTATACAAAAATATTAATATTATATTGACGTTGACTAAGCTATCTGTATGATCTTATGGTCAATAAAAAAAATATACTTTGACTTTGACTTTGCTTGGGCTATGCTCACTTTTCCACGATTCAATACAATACAATGCTCGAGAACCAGCCTAGCCAAACTAACGAGCTTATAACATTACGCTGTCGGCAGGGCACGATTTGTATAGACGTCTCACACATGATGGAACGACTAGAAAGAGACAGTGAGTCAGACAGGGCCCTGCCGACAGCGTAGTCTAATAGGCCCATAAGTCATATACAAGCTGTGGGTGGGATCTGGGAGGATATCGGCACTACAGCTAAGCTTAGCTAAATATGTACCTAGGTACTTACTTTTCATTGGCAAAAAAATTGAAATTAGAAATAGAAATTTATTTAATTCACACAATTTTACCCACAAAACAAATAGTCGGCCCTGGCTACTAAACTAGGTTATGGCCTGTATTTTAAAAGCTGAAGAAAAAAAACTGATTGATGTTTATATCCACCATGTGAAAAACTTTAAAAACCAACTTCAAGCCCAAGTATTTCTCCCCGGTGTGGCAGAGGTATAATTGTGCCCGCTTTAGGCCAGTTGCCTAAACTTTTAACTTGAATTCCCCCCATCCATCACCGCAGACTGAAGTTTTCTTTACGATGTTTTCCTTCACATTAGATTAGAACGTCCGTATAAATATCGCTCGCCTTTGTACATATTTTTTCCATGTTAAGCTATTTTTACTGTCATGTGAGTACAATAAAGAAATTACAATAGTATTCAAATTACAACTATTTATATTTTCTTTTTAATCTGTAGCTGTGCCTAATGTTGCGACGCGTATTTGTTTGCATCGTTTTCAAAAATGCCCGATTTTTTCTGTAGAAAATTACGCAGGGCGCTTCCAGTCCTAAACTCCTAACTACTCTGAATTGCCTGGTACACATAGGATAGGACCTCGCTAGTAGTTTCGCAGTAGTATGTTCTGTACCTTTTTATTCTTTGTAGCTTGTCTTTAGGCCTCGTATTTGGAGAGATGCTAGGCAACATGCTATTTTGTTGAAATACTTACAACATGCAAGAGATATTTGTGCCGAAAAGACTTTATTTTTAAAGGTTGATATTCAAATGATAAATGTTTATGATGTACCTACCTACTTTTAAATAGGTACTCTACTCCTGACTTTAACGATGTCACATATTAATTGGTATAGGTACGTTCCTCAAGAGCTTATTACATTACGCTCTGTAGGAAGGGCACGATTTGTATAGACGTCTCACTCATGATGGAACGACTAGAAAGAGACAGTGAGTCAGACAGGGCGACAGGGCCCTGCCGACAGCGTATAGTAGACGCCAAACAACTTGAGCAAAATGTGACGTGGTGGGGGAAAGTTTGCGCATGTACACTTACGTGCCAAAAAAACGACGCACTTAAAATTCTCAAAACAAATCGTACCTACAGTATACTGCATGAATCTTAGTGCACAATACTATATACTTACTTAGTTCAATCGATAGAAAATGAGAAAATATACTGTACCATTTGCATGAGGGACTAAGCGGTAACAGGTGCACAATAACTGTTTGAGACACGCGAAGTAGGTAGGTACATTTGCTGCGAACTATACAGATTTAATGGTCTGTGGATATGACTATCAAAATAAAACTGTAAATTATTTAGCGACATAATGTCGTCTTTATTGGTGTCCATTAACAAAGAATAATGATTTGACAAAAGACAAGATTTTTATGGGATACCTACGATTGAAATTCCCTAAAATTACGTTTTTCCACGTACACCTATAAAACATAATAATATCTCCATCGATAGAAAACTCATCATATACCATCTTTCTGGCTTGCCTTTTTAAAACTACGTTAGGACGTCGAGGCATTTTTTATCCGTGATTTCACTGCACGCAAGTGTGAACTCAAAGCGGGAAACGATGGTTGAATGATCTACCAATAGCGTGGCTAGGCGCGCTCGATGCGATGCTCCTTCCGCACGCCCGCTTCCCGCACCCCATACCGTGGTGCGCAGTTTCATATATCAGATGGTTTCTGCGCATGCAAGGTCATTTGTTCAAGTTGTTTGGCGTTACCTATACTAGACCTAATCTATTCGTACGTTTTACAGGAATGGGGACCTAAACAAGCCTGCCAATGGACCCCACGGCAGGTTAAGAACCATAAATAAGTGGGCTGAACTCACTCGTGTCCTCAACTTGGACACAACTGGCACTTCCAACACTGTCGACAAGTGGACCTCATAAAGTGACCCTTATGACGTTGGTTTTAGTATCATAATGCTGCCTATTATACACACGTGCGGTAATAATATTTACACGGTGAGGTGTGTGGTCATGGATATAGTTTTTGGACAAGAATAACAGCAAAGAGTTTTCATGCTGGAAAAATATTAGGTACTTTAATTGACTTGAATTATTAATTAATACATGTTATTGTCAAAATAAGATGACTAAACTTTTATTTTCATCAAATTACAAGCAAACTAAGAAAACAGAGATCTATTTCGTTTACTTTGATGTTTGTTTGGCTTTTGCATTGCCTCCTGGCAGTCAGTCAAAACAAAAAATAAAGTGCGCGCATTTTCAGTTTTCAACAAATAAAACTTTTCATTCACTGTTTTTATTGTGAAAATGTCGAGTACCGATAATGATAATTATAAATTTTACTCACAAATGTGTTGAAAAACGTCGTATGAAACTCGTGAGCACTCACTTGTTTCATAATGTACTATTATTCAATCTCAGTGCCCCTACACTACCCATCGGCATCTCTATCCTGTTCCTTCAAGGGCACACCACACTTTGCACTCCACATTCTCAACGTTGCCAAAGATGGTAAAGGAACACCAGTGGCCCTTAAATGGTCATAGGCTGCAGGACTGACATTTCTTAAGGCTACTGCAGCTTCAATGTCTTCCGATGACCAGTTGACACGTGGCATGTTAGGCTTTGATAGTGAATGAATTTGTCCCGGAGTGAAGATCTGTTTTAGGTTCTTATGGAGGATTTCATATGTGGAGACCTTTTTCTTTAATAGTTTATATACAGATAGAGGTATTTCTATGTTATTCTCGCTGAAAAAATAAGAGCAATGTTTTATTTAGGTAGGTACCTACATAATAAAAAGCTGAATTGAGAACAGCCTCCTTTTTTGGAGTTGGTTAAAAAGTATAAGTAAGGGACTATGATTGAGAGAGATAGCTCGCCCTTTAGGCAATTATTTTGCCATTGGATTATTTATGTTTTTTGTGCAATAGTTGATATGGATATACATACAGTGACATATTTATTCTTGATCGACCAGAAATGTTATGGGCTTGATTGCTTTGGTTGACATCTCCTGCACCAATTTGATTCCTGAAATACAATAAATAACAATATAATAACAAATAAATGTAGCGTGCTGTGGACTGCAAATACTTAAATTAATTCATAGTTTTATAATTTCATTTCAATATCTAGACTAAGTATAATTAATTAATTACCTTAACTCAGGAGTCTGCAAAGGGTCCAAAACATAAATTTCAATTTCTTTCATACAAACTTTTTTCTTTTTAGGTATTCCCTCATTTATAGCATAGCAATGTTCGTTGCTAACTCGGTCCTCATCACTAATGGTATTAAAAATACCGTCTTTTGGTAATAGCAATGATGGTATGGCGTCTGCTTTTATGTCTCTTACGTGAACAGGTGATTCATTCATTAGTCTGTGCCGCATCGACAGGAATTTGTCTTCTGGTGTGAAGTGCGCCGAACACACTCTACCTGGAAATGAAATTATAATAATTATGTTTTATTCATATACAAAGACACACATTGCTTCTGGCTCATACTAAAATACATTTTGTTGTGGGAACCAGAGACAACAGCAACATCACAAAGATGCAAGCGTCCAAGACCTGGGGATATTTTTTCTTCATCCCCAGCCGGGATTTCAACATGGGGCCTCTTGGTTCGGAAGCATAGCCTTGACCTCAATAACACAGAGGTTGCCTCAGTAGATGGTGTTGGTTGCTAGGCCAATAATGAATTTATTGAATACTTATAAAAATAAATATGTTGGCCATTAATGTCTCCACAAAGGGGCACAGGCCTTTACTTGCATATGAGTAAGATTGAGCCATACTCCACCACGCTGGCTAACTGCAGGTAGCCAGGGGGTGTCGGGCTAGTGGCCAATCCAACTGTCATACAGAAGTTTTCAAGCTGCCCTATTAGGGGCTCTAACACAGCTTTATGACTGCTACCACCAGTGGCTATAGTAGCCGGATAGTAGTAGTATTATTTTATTATTTAATAGATTGTGAATAAATTACATACCGTTCATTTTATTCGTGTGTCGTTTGCAATAGCGAAGCCATTGACTGGCGATAGATTCGTCTTTGGGAAATCTGTACGCTCGTAGTTTAGGTTGACCGTCTTTGTTGTTTTTAGATGCCGTGCAGTTACGAATTGAGCAGTTAACCATTTTGTACGGCTTGTAGCGTGGCTAAGCACCTCAAATGTTTTTGAAACACTTGATTAATAACTAACGATAGATCCTTTTGTATTATTTAGAGATGTTCGACACTAAAATGCCACGCTATAAGTACTTAATTCTAAATAAATAAAATCAGGTCAGGCAGGTTATGTTGTTTGTTGTTTGTTATTGTTTTTTTTTTTTTTTTCACATCTTTATCCTTTCGGAAAGGCAAAGGCCTCAGAGCCGTACAGCCTGATCTGATGGTCTTTCTTTTTAAAAGCTTTTATTAAACTTGCACTGTATGTATGTTTGTTTGTTTGTTTGTGGGTATCACGGTTCGCGTCAAAAATGTCGGCTTGAATTTGACCCACTTCCCGTTATCCGATTGAGCTGAAATTTCGCATACGTGTATAAGTCGGATGACAATGCAATATATTTCTGACTTAAAGCTGATCTGATGATGGAGACGGAAGACGGTCATGGGAACTCTGTCATAAAACATCACAAGCCCGTCGAATTTGGGCTCGTTCGATTCGTCTTGACGAATACTTTGGTCCTAGAATATTTTTTTATGACATGGAGCTGATCTGATGCTGGAGACGGAAGACGGTCATGGGAACTCTGTCATAAAACATCGCAAGCCCGTCGAATTTGGGCTCGTTCGATTCGTCTTGACGAATACTTTGGTCCTAGAATATTTTTTTATGACATGGAGCTGATCTGATGCTGGAGACGGAAGACGGTCATGGGAACTCTGTCATAAAACATCGCAAGCCCGTCGAATTTGGGCTCATTCGATTCGTCTTGACGAATACTTTGGTCCTAGAATATTTTTTTATGACATGGAGCTGATCTGATGCTGGAGACGGAAGACGGTCATGGGAACTCTGTCATAAAACATCGCAAGCCCGTCGAATTTGGGCTCGTTCGATTCGTCTTGACGAATACTTTAGTCCTAGAATATTTTTTATGACATGGAGCTGAGCTGATGCTGAGACTAAAAAGTTAAAAATAAATTAAAAGTAAAAAAACATTTTTAAACAAAGCTTTTATTTAATGCCCTAAAAAGAAGAAAATAAAATTTCAATTCAATCAAATGCGTCATTTTATTACATTACACAATTTATACGATATAAAAGCTTGTTGCGGGATTTATCTCCAAGTCTGTGCAAATAGGTGCCTACCCACCTAATTAAGTCTACACAAGCAAATCTCGCAACAAGCTTTTATATCGTATAAATTGTGTAATGTAATAAAATGACGCATTTGATTGAATTGAAATTTTATTTTCTTCTTTTTAGGGCATTAAATAAAAGCTTTGTTTAAAAATGTTTTTTTACTTTTAATTTATTTCAATCTTCATTTGCATTGTATGAGCCACTATAGGGCCGAATGGTCATAATTAGGTCAAAAGGCCGAAGCCAGTTCTGTGTAGGTCTTCTTCAGGGTAAATATTTCGTTAAGGCCGAAGCCATGTCTTTGTAGTTTTTTCAAGTTTTGATGAAATTCGTCATATCCGGTAGTTAGTCTTATCCAGGTTAAAGTCATATCCGAGATTCGTCTAAATTTCTTGGACCGTGTGCACCATATACTGGTACAAAGGCTGGTATGTTTCTGAATTGTCCAGTAATCCTTGAGTGTTGGACGGGATATCATTGTGTGCATAAATCTCTATCAGCCGATCCATGAGCACAAGGCGCTGAATGCCGAAGGATCGACAGTTGAAAATAATATGATCGATTGTTTCGCTATCGCTTTCACAGTGCGGGCACAATGGAGATGGCACCATTTTCATTCTATGAAGATGGGCATTGATTCGACAATGCCCAAGTCGAAGTCGGCATATTGTTGTGTAAAATCTTCTGCTTTTAAAGTTATTTCCTTTACAGAACCAAGGTAACTGAGATGGCCCAGTCTCTTTTATTGCGGCGTACCACTGGCCTTTCTGGCCCACAGAGATGTCCCAGTGTCTACGCCAGTTCGTAGTTGTCTGTTTCTTCAAGTTAAAAAGTACATCCGAAAACGGTAGAGGTATTTGTAAAACGGTCGGTGAGTATGTTGAGAATTGCCCATCTGTCGTTGTGACAGTGACAGATGTGTCAATGTCAATTGAGTTTGCGCTTCTTGCTAGAAAGTCCGCATTTTCGTTACCAGTAATGCCTTTATGAGCTGGAACCCAAATGAAAACTATATTTATACCCTCAGTGCTTAGAGTCTTCCAAAGTTCCTTAATTCCGTAAATCAAATAGTTTGTATTAGTGTCAAATCTGTTGTGATCCAAGGCCGTAAGTACACTCATGCTATCTGAGGCTATAATCCACTTATCGGTCTCTGTGCATTTGATCTGAATATGCTGCAGTGCTGAGAGGATGGCTAGAGCTTCTGCAGTGAAAATGCTGGCATTCTTGTCCAACTTCATTGCATGACCAATCTTCAAATGGGAGTCGTATATTGCTTCAGAGACATTGAGATTACTTTTAGATCCATCGGTGTAGACACATCTGAAGTCTTGATATTTTGATAGTAGCTCATAGAACTCTTGTTTGTTTGTCAGTGCTTTTTCTATGATGACTTCCATCTTTGGATATTTTCCAAGAAAAGATCCTTGATAACATGGCCAGTTGTCAGTCTTGTTAGTATTGTATGTAGCCAGAAAATTTGATATTTCAGATAAGTCCTGAAGCAAGTATAAGGAGCCAGGAGGCTGAGAAGATTCTAAATGATATATTTTGGAAATCAGAGGATGTCTATCTAAAGACATCAGTTTGAGCAGAAATTTATATTTGAGGAACTTGAATCTAATGTCTAAAGGTGGAAGATTGCATTCAATCTGCATTGAATTTATGGGACTTGTTCTAAATGCGCCAGAAATAAGACGTAAGTTTTTATTCTGAATTTTATCAAGCTTATCAAGCAACTGATTATTGGAAGAAAAACAAAGAAAACCATATTCAAAATGACTGCGCACTAAAGCCTTGTACAATGTTAGCAAAATTTTGGGATCTGCTCCCCAGTATGATCTGCACAAACATTTTAATATGTTAAATGCTCTATTAGCTTTACAAATTATGAGATCAACATACTTATTCCATGACAAATTACGAGTGAAAACAACACCTAAAAACTTAGCTTCTGTAGAAACTGGAATGTGAATGTTATCATAACATATCTGCGAAATCTGAGGAATATTTTTTCCAAAGGCTATAATCTTACTTTTATTTATGTTTATATTAAGGTTAAGGTAGCCAAAATATGACTTTAGTTTTGACAATGCACAATTAAGCGTATTTACGATTTTATTACAGTCTTTGTTGCTATAATACACTGCTAAGTCATCGGCAAATTGCAAATTTGATACATCAGATCCTAAGACTGAATTTATTTTATGTATGTATAGGATGTATATCAGTGGACTTAATATACTTCCCTGACAGGTGCCTTTAAATGATAGTCTTGGACCAAATATCATGTTTTGATGCTTTGTATAGACTTTTCGACCATGGAGAAAATTAAAAACCCAATTTATTATTTTCCCAGGTAAACCAACAGATGCCAGTTCGTGTTGCAGAATGGAATGATCTACATTGTTGAAAGCACCTGTGATGTCAAAAAATATACAAGCCATTGATTCATTTTGATTGAGAGCTTTTTGTATGTCTAATTGCAAATGGCATATACTTTCTCGTGCACTATGGCCGCGACGGAATCCAAACTGGTTAGTAGGCAGAATATGATTCTTTTCAACAAAAAACTCCAAGCGTTGTTTAAGTAGCTGCTCAAATATTTTCCCGACGCAAGAAGTTAAAGCTATTGGCCTGTAAGAATCAGGATTGTTTTTTTCCTTTTCTGGCTTTAAAATAGGTATTAAGCAATCAATTTTCCAATCAGGTGGTATGTAGTTTTGATCCCAGAAGTAATTAAAAATATGTAATAGTGTTTGCATGCCTTTTGGACTTAATTTTTTCATGAAAGCATAAGGAACGCCATCCAAACCAAAAGCAGTATCTTTTCTAGTGGTTATTGCTGATTTTAATTCTGGCAAAGTAAAAGTGTCTGTAAGAAAAGAATTGAATATGTTAGATTGGAAGTTATCAGAATAGGAGTTGATACTATTTTGTACATAATCAGGAGTGTACTTTTTCAGAAATTCAGGAACCCATAAATTGTTACCTTTATTGCAGTTGAAATCAGAAGTTTTATTGAACCTTTTCATATAATTCCAGATCACAGACATTGGCGTATTTCTATTGAATCTTTGGCAAAGTTCAGCCCAGCTATTGCTACATTCTACTTTCAAGGTAAGCTTTTTTTGCGCTTGAAGTTTCTTAAAGTTAATGTAATTCTGTTCTGTCGGATCATGTTTAAAAGTTAGATAAGCCTCTTTTGATTTCAATACTACTTCATTACATTTGTTATTCCACCATGGAAGTGGAGGCCTGTTTTTCTTCCTTTTTGCATTTAATGTACTGCTGGATTGAGATCTGGTTGAAGGTAAAGCCTTCAGAATACTTTCATGCAAAATGGAAACAAAAGATTTGTAGGTATCCTCAGGAGAGTTAAAATTTATTTGAAAGTTTTGCAATAAATTATCAACTGACTCTGCATATATTTTCCAGTTAACTAGCCTGTAATTTGGAAACTTTAATGGTTCATCACCTATTAGGATTGTATTATTTTGGGATGTGTTGACAATATTGATTTTCGTTATTACAGGAAGATGATAGCTGCCTAATGGATCGTCGTGCACTGACCAATTACAACATAAAGATAGTGATGGAGAAACAATAGTTAGATCAAGTGCATTTGGACGCCAAGTATGCGTTCCAACTGTTGTCACCTGACCTTCATTCAGAAGTACTAGATTATTGTCATCAATCACGTCGAGAAGTTGCCTACCACGAGGTTTGATAGAACAACAACCCCAAGCAGTATGATGAGCATTAAAATCTCCAGCTAAAACCATAGGTTGCGGAATACTTTTCAACAAAGAATCTAATTTCGTACTATCAAATTTAGGCAGAGAACTAGAAGGGCAGTACATACTAACTATACTAATTTCTTTATTATTGCAAGTTTTAATCCTAACACAGATGTTTTGTAGAGCGTTATCAAAGTATGTTTTAATTTTCTTATAAGGGATGTTCTTATGTACTAGAATTGCTACGCCGTTATGCAAATTTCCTGTATCATTACGTTCTATTGAATATCCTTTAAAATTTATTTTTTGTTCAGGCCGAAGCCAAGTCTCCGAAATTATTGCAATATGAATGTTATTATCAGTTAGGAATTTGTAGAAAATATGTTGATTACATAGTATGCTCTGTGCGTTCCATTGTACTATATTTATTGTGCTTACATTATCCATTACTAAGTTATTGTTTTTTTGTTATCAGAGAATGTTTCCTGCAAAATAGATTTTATGCTGTTTGAAGTGATGTTTTCTTTGTTTTTGTTCAGTGATATGATTTTTACTATGCTCTGTACCATCAGGTTCATGAAAAGGTCTGAGCTTAGAAGGGTTGTGAATGATTTTGAGGGATTCAGATGGGGGAAAGATTTCTCATTGAATAATTCCGCGTACGGTACTGTCTTGGCCTTGATTTGTGCTTCAGTCATTTTTTGTTTTTTGATGGGGCACTGGGATGATATAGCGACATGATTGCCTTGGCAATTGCAGCATTTTGCGTCTTCGGGGTTTATAGCGCAGTCTCTGTAGGAGTGGGATTCTCCACAGATTGAGCATTTAACAGAGTTTTTGCAGAACTTAGATATATGCCCGAATCTTAGGCACTTTAGACATTGTTTGACAGGGGGTGTGTAAGTTTTTACCTCGTGGCGCCATCTGTCCAGGTAAACGTAGTCTGGAAGCTCAGTGGAGGCAAAGGTGACCGCCACCGTCTGCGTCGGCTCCTGGCTCACCTGACCGTCTGCCGCCTTCGTGCGGCGCATGAATCTGCGTACTTGGATGATGTTCCTTTTGCTGGCAATCAGAGTAAAGATTTTATAGTTCGACAATTCTTCTGGGACTCTAGTAAGAACGCCGGTCACTTCTGTGGTACCCGCCGGTATGGCTGCTGTCAGTTTTAGTTCATCGAGAAACTTTTGATTCGTGAGGAACATATTTGCGTTGTTTGCGTTGTCAAATACTATGCCAACTTTGAATTTATTGATGATGCGCATATGCTTTATCCCATTTACGCTGTACTTTTGCGTATTTCTGGAGACTGCCATTCTTGTGCCCTCAGAAATCGGCCTCTCGTCATCGTGGGTCAGAAAAACAATGTATTCGATATTACCTAGATTGTCCGGGTATTTACGTGTATAGGATTTCGCCTTGTACGTGATGTATTTGTTCTTTTCGTCAATGAACTCCGGGTCAGAATCGGAGTCGGTCGTCGGATGTCCGCCGTCATCGTCGAGGGCCTGCTCGGCCGCTTTTCGTTTCTTGGGCTTTTGACGGCCCATTTTTGCGTTAAAACCGCAGTAGTCGAGGGATTTTAACACTAAAAATTAATAAATACTTTTCCCACAAAAAAATTTGCGCCTTTCTTCATTCGAGGTTTCCCGCCTTTTTCTTTTTTTTTTTTTTTTTTTTTTTTTTTTTTTCTCTGTCTTTATCCAAATGAATGGAAAGGGTTTGTTTGTTTGACAGGTTTGACAGACAGCTGGCCATATTAGTGTTACCAGATTTTCATGTAATTTACTACCATGTAGGTAGTGTATAACTGTATATTCAATGGCGGGGCATCACACTTCGTTATGCGCGTTATTCGGCTGCATACGACAAAGTGTGGAGGGCTTATTCTTCTAATTTGCTTTATTCGCACACAGGAAGGGCATATTTTGTGTTCGCTCACATACCGAATATTTGGGCGAATACAGCGTAGCCGCATATGCATATCGAATAACGCATAACGAAGTGTGGTGCTGCCGCCATTATGTTTTAAGAAGAAATACTAGACATTATACCCTATCCAACATAGGATGATCTCTGACAGCTTGTCACTGTGACTTTACTAGGCATGGGGATAATGTCGATACAAATTATCGATATTCTAACTTAAGTTTCTGAATGTTTCAAGCAAATCAAACAAAAGGATGTTGTAACATGTTTTTATTATCGTTAAATCGATTCACAGCCCAAATCACCATCATCAAAGTCTGATTCGGACTCGCTGGAGCAGTCTTGTAGATTTATAATCAGTTCCTGGGTAGATTGGTCGAATCGTACGTCACGCTCCCAATCTTCATCCATAATTTTTCTTGTTCTCTCGATGTCTTTCAATATTCGTTTCGAGTCAAGATCGATAACTTGTCTTACGATAAGTGTAGCACGTCACTATTTGCCAATAAAAATGTTCTCTACATTTTTACCGTCGAAAAATGCGATACTTCATAGGCGTGTTTTGACACTGACAGCTGTCAGAGATCATCCTATGTTGGATAGGGTATAGAGACCTATCTTTGAGCCAGTTATGGGAATTGCATAGCTAGCGCCATCTGTAATTTATCAAGCGAACTTACACACTATATATATAACTAAAACAACCTATATACATATCAATATCACTATAATATACCTTTGATTCGATTTAGGGATATCCAAAACTATATCTTGATATCGAGTGATTTCCATACAAAATATCTCGAGATTTTGTATGGGAATCACTCGATATAGCTGTCGATATCCGAACATCAAAAGCGCAAGAATCGGCCCCCAGCCCTGCCTGTTGAATTTTTTAGTTTTCTGAAAAAAAAATCACCTTGATATACCTTCCATTTTTAGGGTGACCCCATTTACTTCTTAGACTTCGCTGTCTGTCTGCAAAAAAAAATTGATAGCTCTACTTTGTAACCACTACCTACTTACGATTTTGGGACCACCGTGCGCCGCTGCAGTTCAAGTGCGGTTTACCAAAAAACGACGCACCGCCGCCGTGTCGCGCAGGTCCGCTGCAGTGCAGTTCTGCCTAGTACCTTAAGGCTGCTTACGTTACAGATTTACCAGTACCTACCTATTGGTACGGGCAACCTGATTTCCATAGAGGTACACTTAAGGTTGCCCATACTGCTTCTTTATGTAAGCACCTTCAGACACAAACAGCAGTGGAACCATATGAACACATTCATGGTCTGTGTGTGGAACAAATCTCTAAACTTAAACTCTCATCTACTCTCCCTCTTCATGTTACAGGGAGAGTGTGTTCCCATCCACTTTGCAATTGACAACAGACAGTTTCAAATCAATGCAGTGAACGAATTGCCAGGCAAGACATATTTTATAAAACTAGTGATTTATTTATTGAATAAATAGGTAAGTATAAGCAAATAACAGTAGTTACTTAATTGTTTATTCACATTCAATATCCTAGCCGCAGCGGGTCCCGGACCGAGCATAGCAGCGGATATATGTGGCCTGATTAATTTATTTTATTTTATCCATTATTCGTGAAGGTAACAAACTGATGATAATAATGAGGTAGGTACCAATTCCAATTAATGTAACAGAAAGGGGTCATTGAAAATACCAAAATTGTATTATTTATCCTTATCATAAACATTATTATACAGATATTTTAGTTCCTCCAACCAAACGATTTCACGTTGCACCGACGTAACGTTAATTTCAAAGGCTGACAGCATCCTATTACTTCTATCATCCAGGAATATATCACCAACAACGCAAACATAGCTGCCTTCTGCAAAATTTAGCACTTTTTCTTTTGCCTCCGTAACCTTCGTCTTCAATGTGCGCAGGATTGCAATCTTCTCGTCCCCAGACGCTAGTAACGCATCGAAATTGTGCTGTAGATTGTTTATTACACTTGCTGGGATAAATTTGTTGTTTTTCGTCGAGTCATAGTAAATCTGTATAGAACCTGTGGGATCTGTTAGTTCCAAGTTAGTGGAGTTGTAGTATTTATTGTAGATAGCTGTCACAACGCCGTGCAGCATTACATTCTTGAATTGAAGCCCAAATAGCTGGTAAATGTACTTGTTTTCCAACCTTCTCTGTGCGCGATAGATGTCTTGAATGAACAGCTTTACAGGATTTTGTTGGTAGCTGTTCATATCATTCGTTGTATGTGTGAAACTTTTAAATGATCCGACGGGGTACCAATTATCTATAAATCTCAATAAAATCAAAATGCTAACAACACCGCGCGCAAATCAAAACAAAAACAAATAAATATTGAAATGTCAGTCAGTTGACTAGCCTACTTGACGTTTAATTTAGTGATGGGGTCTATTCTAAGCAACAAATAACGTTATATTACCGTTATCGTCGTGGCCACATTAACAAATTATGGCGAATGTTTTCTCTCGGTAAAAGCGAGTGTTACACTCTCCATCATACGTACCTATGAATATGAAGTCCGTTGATGTCCAAAGCCAAAAACAAGCATGACATGAGGCATCCAACTTGCTGGCTCACACTCTATTCCGTCCTCCGCTATACTAGACTGGTTTTCGAAAACTGAACCTTCGCCCCATAGATCAAATTCAATAATGTAGCCGAGGGGCTTTAACTCTGTTCGAAGGCCACACTGGCCACAAAACATGCTTTAGCTAAGTAAAAGTAAATAAAAACAGTGTACAAAGGCGAGCTTATATTCTTAGCAATCTCTTCCCTTTCTAACTTATATGAATAGTTTATAGCTGTCTCATTCATCAACTAAACTCGTATTTATTATTCTGCAGAACGGACGGCCGGCAGGCGTGTGACACTCTGCTCTTTACCTGCAAAGCCACAAGTAGATCTGCGGCCCCGCCGCATGGCCCGACTCAGTGGGTTGCCGAGCGCCGCTGCCCGGATGGCACGTGCCGTTCTATCTAGCCTCGCGCGCCCCGCGTGTAGTTACTTACTAAAATGAAGGCGAAGAAATACTGCATGCTTTGTTTGATGACGTTTCGTCACTGCACCACAGCACAGATGAATAAAGTTCACTGTCCTACTGACTGTCGATAGGATTTCTGACCATTATGTAAAAGGTTAGGTAGGTACTTAAACTACCTACCTATATTAAATGTTATTCACAAATCTAGAATAATAATAGTAAGTGGTTAGTAGTTATGTAAATACAGGGTGTTGATTTGTAAAGTTACGCCCGACTCAGGGTTGATAGTTTACGTGTCGCTGATGACAAAAACATAAGTTTTAATTTTCCCTCGCATAATTTTCATTCATAAATTACCATCTGAAAATATTCCTGAAATTACCTAGAAGTGTGGATACGCCCACCAGCCATCGCGCACAAGTGCTAACAGACTCCCTCTCGTCCCCTGAGCCCCACCCCACTCCGTGCGACTCTTTTCGGACCACATTTATAGGTTTTTTTAAATATTTTTAAAATAAAAAATTCATAAAAATTAATACTGAACAAAAAAAATATATTTTTTTTAGCTTCAGTGTCGTGTAAATAACAACCTCTGAGCTCGGCGTAACTTTACAAATCAACACCCTGTATACAGTTTTATTTGTCACAAAAGACAACCCTTAGTTTCACGGGCCGCTTCAGACGAGGATAGAGTTACGCGACAGAAAGAGAGGCAACTTTTAAGCAAGTAATCGAAGTGCGGGCGCCGCGCTACACAGCATGAATTGTACTTTGTTGCGTTGTAGCAAGGGTCGCTTTTTAGTTGAACGATTATGTACAGTGTCCAATCTGTTCCTAACTCTTTATTAATCTGTGCGGCCGGCGAAGACATTTCGTTGATTGAAGTGAAGTTGTGCTTGTGCTTAATTGTAATCTGTGGACGTTCGGCTATTTTTGTGAGCTGGTTAGAATAGTGTAGTGCGAGTGCTGTTATTTTTTATTGGCCATATTACCTACTATTATTTCATATTACCTATATTACTCTGTGGGTTAGGCACACACGGTCGGTACCTATAAATTATACCTTAACCAACATAGGATGATCTCTGACAGCTGTCAGTGTCATAACACAAACATCCAGCGCGGTCGCGAGCAACCGGTCGACTGATCACGCCGCGCTGTGCTATTTTTAACGTAACACCACAAAAAGTCCGCTGGCGCTAGCAGCGCGCAAAGCGTCGGTGCGTTTCGTTTATAACATAGCTCTATCTGATTCGACTAATAGCACGCGCTTTTCGTTACAAGTAAATAACGTGCTGCTTTTAACGGCTTTACGGTATATTAACCACCACTAGTAGTCACTATAATAGTGAGTGTATCATACGTAGTATCCCTATATAGTCTGTAGTGGTGGTCATAACGGCTAATTTTTGATAACAGGCTAAATGGAATAAGCTATTTTTTTTAGCCTCCTAATTTACACGCTAAGTTATCGAAACGAACGCGTCGAACGCATTGTGAATGTTTTCGAGAAAGCGCGCGAAATCACTCAACGTCCAGCGCGGTCGCGAGTAACCGGTCGACTGATCACGCTGCGCTGTGCTTTTTTTAACGTAATGCTACAAAAAGTCCGCTGGCGCTAGCAGCGCAGTGCGCTGTGCTTTTTTTAACGTAATGCTACAAAAAGTCCGCTGGCGCTAGCAGCGCAGCCCGCATGGCGCTGGCAGCGCAGCGCGTACAGCGTCGGTCCGTTTCGTTGTGATAACGTAGCTCTATCTGATTCGATTAATAGCACACGCTTTTCGTTACAAGTGAATAACGTGCTGCTTTAAACGGCTTTACGTTATATTAACCACCACTAAATAGTCTGTGAGTGTTGTCAGTCAGTTCTCTAATTCTCTTATCTTACGGCACAGAAGAGATAATAGTACTCCGTACTTACGGTTAGGTACCTAACGTAGGTATATACCGACTTTAGCAGTTCTTCTCTTAATTTGCGAACTCAATCTCTAAACCTGGTAAGATTCCTTTGCCATAGCAATCAGTAAAATAAAACCAAGCTATACTTACCCTGATAAACATACAAAGTACCCATGAAAAAGTTTTGCTTCAAAGTTTTTAGAGGTTATCGATTGTATTTTTCTAGAACTATGGCGAGCGAAGGCATATCTGCCCAGGAAATCGAGGCCTTGTGCCAGACCCCAGACCCTTCATCTAAGGTAAGTAAAATTATCTGTACTTCGTGTAATAATATTCAATAAATGCCAAACCATCATCATCATGAGCCTGTCAGGGATCCCAATGGCCAATCCCAATAACCTATCTCTATCCGTGATCTGTAGATTACGCGTTACATTTGAAAGTTGCGCTATGGGATTTATGCCAAAATTGACACTAGCAATCTCAAATCTGTAGATTATGGATAGAAGATAGGTTATTGGGATCGGCCATAAATGACGAATGATATCGGAGTAACAGATCAGTCGTCTACATCTTGACTGTGCATGGAGGAGAGGCCAAATACTACTTTGGTCTAAAAACCAAACCTGTGTGAAAACTGCACTCCGAGTGGATTCTTATACAAGCTAGCTCGTATGAGTTTGTCCGAGTGCACTCGGTCCGAGCGTACTCTTATCGTGAAAACCCCGCTTAAACAGTTAAGAGTTCCCAACATCGCTGGTAGGTTATTAGCGGTTGGTTGTCAATTAAATAAATCTCAAAGTTTGTCATTATTTTCACACCAAGCGGACAGCAGTTTGAAAGTAGGCCTGTATTGCTGTGTTAGTGTAGTGGCCTTTTAAGCATACATTTGACAACAATAACATTGGCCATACCACTGCCCTGCTCCCTGGCCTGCTTGTGACATGCTTAAGCCTGAGTTTTATTCAATATTTAGAAAATAATTTAATTATTGCCAGAAACCTCATTGCCTTGTAACTGGGTCGAATCGTAAAAAGTTGTACATGTTGAATATTTTTTTTGACCCCGTATTCTTTTCTTTAAAGCATGTACATTATTTGATTTGTTGTTGTTTGTTACATTTTATGGGATGGTACATGATTGTGTTATGTAGGTGATTCCACAAAATCGACGCTATCTCTTGAATTAGTATTTTTTTTATTTTGTTTTCCAAAGGTCTTACTTTAACTCCCATACAAAATTTTTTTGACCCTCCCCCGATTTTAAGGTAAAAACTTCCATTACCTCCAAGATGGGATGTCTGTCCCACATTTTCAAATTAGGATACGTTCTATAATACTTGCCCTACGTGTCTCTAAAAAGATTACGCTAATTGATAACACAGTTATTGTTTTATTATTTTTTAAACATTTGTCCACTTTTTTAATGAGTGTGTAACGTCATGACTGTAACGGTCTTTACTTCCACTTATCGGAATAACCCGGACAGTTACCATACTTTTTTGAGTGGCAACACCATTGATCACGACATGGCAACATTAAAAACAAATAAACAGCCATTTTTTCGCGAAGAAAAAAGGTAAGAGTGGTGGACGAGCGTTTTGTTGCAAAAAACACGTGGATATTCCTAGTTGGATTCCGAGGTGAGTAAGCATATTCTGTCTCACTTTTATACATCATTATGAAAGTTTATTGTCACATAATCCAATGAAACTACTGATCAGTCCGAGTTTGTCCGCAACAAAAAGATAATATTTATTTTAGGTTAGGTACCACGCTTTTTTTGTCATGAATGTAACGATGTGTAACGAAATGCGTTACGTTACAGTCATGACCAATTCTTAAGTGTAGTCTATACTGTGCACTGAGTTCAATGACTTCAAAAGGTATTATGTAGGTTTTATAACAGAAAAACATGAAAATGATAGATACGCCATAAGATTTTTACAAACAATAACTAAACCGAAACTCAGATTTATTGAAACAAAAAAAGTCGATAGTGATACAGTGCCTGAAATTTGTATAGTAAAAAAAGTAGGATTAATATTATATTCAAAAGAGTATTTTCTGAAAGATGGCGATAACCACATTTATTTTTAAGCGTACGTTTCGTTCGATTCATAGAATAATAAATTCCAAAAGGAAAAGATCTCCTAATTTCATACAAACATAGAGATTAGTAAGCGTCAGTAAATAAGTCTATTATTATAATTATAATATATTGGATGATTTCAATAAAACTCTGATTAATGAACTATGTTTTATTTCTTTACTGCCAATATGAACTTAGCTTTATAATAGTCATGACTGTTACATTCAGTTATGAATGTTACGATGTGTTATGGTGTCATGAACGTTACTGTACAACTTTTTACGATTCGACCCAACTGGTTCACCAACAAATCTTATATAACAATAGTTCGCCATTGTTCGGTCGTTCGAGCGGTCTGAGAGAAAAGGGGTTCATAATTTTGTATTTATTGACGTGGTTTTCTGGCTGTAATGTAGTGTCATAGAAAAAATAACTTAACATCTATGTGAATAATTCCATGAATAATTCATATTACCCTGCCAATGTTCAAAGCCTGCAGCAAAAATTAAAATAAACACCCTGACTGTAAATGCATTGTACTTTGCTTTCTAGCTATCCTCCCCCAAAATCAGTACTTAGAAATATTTCTAAGGATTCACAATTAGTTTTTCCTTTAGGCAGTACCTACCTATTTTGCCAAGTTCTTCTTTGTATAGGTATTGTAGATTATCATTGAAATGTCCACAGGAAATAATTTTGTATAGTTACTTACACTTGAATTTATCTTATCTTTGTAGATTCCTACTTATACCTAAGTAGGTTGTAAGTAAGAATTTGTTATCTATATTTAAGAACCGAGTTGCTTACTATTTAATAAATATATTGTGCAATTTGATAACATACATAAAATACCAATGTCATCATATAATTTTCATGGAATACAATATTTTACATAGGGGGCATAAAGATATGAAATATGGTATAGGTACACAAAGCAAGATGTTAAACCTCATCTTTCAATCCTTCCAGGACTTTCTGTTCCAACAAACGATGTACCGCATCAAAGACCCTCGCAAGTCAATCCCGTTCTACACAGGAGTGCTCGGCATGACACTGCTAAAACAACTTCACTTTCCGGAGATGAGGTTTGTAAATCTTTCATCTCATACATCATCTTATCCTGTCAGCCCTCATCAGGGATATAGGGCTCTCAGTACAGATTTCCATTTTTTCTGATCTTGGGCCATCTGCGCTAGCTCCCTCAATGGTAAAAATAAAATAAATGTAGTCCATTAATGTCCCCGCCGAGAGGCACGGGTTTACCTGGATACGAGTGAAAAAAAACCCCAGCCCCTCTAGACAAAGTTAAACGCTAACGGCTAGCGAAACGAAACGATAACTTTTTATGTATGCGATTTGACATTTGGCTTCGCTAAGGTGACGTAGCGATTCCAAATGTCAAATCGCACACATAAAAAGTTACCGTTTCGTTTCGCTATCCTAAGCATTTAACATTAATCTACAGGCACAGGTCTTGGATGTTTACATGTTTTTGATGTCACTGTGTCTGGTTCCCACGATAAAGGGTATCCTAGTGTGGGGTCAGAAACAATGTATGTGCCTGTATGTAAATGTTTATGTTTATGCAAAGGAAAACATCGTGAGGAAACCTCCAGTCTCCATAACTACGGCGATGGGGTAACCCATCACGCAAATTAAATTTTGAATAACTTGCCAAAAGTGGGCACAGTTTTGCCTCTGCCACCCCGTATGGGAAAGGCCGTGACGCTATGTTTGTCTACACAGGTTCTCGCTGTTCTTCATGGGGTATGAGAACCCCGCTGAGGTGCCAAAGGACGAGAAAGAGAGATCGATATGGGCAATGACCAGGAAGGCTACCTTGGAGTTGACCTAGTAAGTTTCATTTTTAGGGTTCTTTACCTAAAGGGTGCCCGCGGCAAAAGACCGGACCCTAGGCGTCCACTGCCCGTCCGTCCGTCTGTCCATCAGATAGCACGAGCGTTATAGCTAGAAAGTTGAAACTTTCACAGAATGTGTACCTATCTAATGCCGCTACAACATCAAATACTGAAATACACGAAAAAGCAAGGGTGTTTAGAATAATAAGAAGAAGAATTTTAATACAATAGCGCCTGACACCTTTGGATAGCAACATTACGAGATGAAGATATTCTCGCAATAACTGTCAGGCACTTGGATTACTGAAAAATATACGAAAAAGTAAGGGTGTTTAGAATAAAATTGTATTAAGTCAATTTCAATACAATAGCGCCTGACTCCTTTGGATAGCAAAATTACGAGAAAATATTCTCGTAATAACTGTCAGGCACTTAGATCTGGTATGATGTTGCGGAACGGAACCCTTCACGTAAGAGTCCGACTCGCACTTTACCGATTTTTCAACTGGACACCTTCCCACTTGCAGCAACTGGGGCACAGAGGCCGACGACTCGGCGTACCACAGCGGCAACCAAGAGCCTCGCGGCTTCGGACATATTGGGCTGTTGGTGCCGGACGTGGAGGCCGCCTGCAATAGGTGAGACTTCACTCCTTCAGTCATTCATTCATTCATTCAGTCATGAAGACATTCATTCATTCAGTCATTCATTCATTCATTAAGACATTCATTCAGTCATTCATTCAGTCATTCATTCAGTCATTCATTCAGTCATTCATTCAGTCATTCATTCAGTCATTCATTCAGTCATTCATTCAGTCATTCATTCAGCCACTCATTCAATCAGTCAGTTGTTCGCTCAATGAGTAAGTGGAGGCTCTCTGGCTCTTTAGTTTTTGTAACTGACTATTTATATTGATATTTGAATTATAACTGTAATAGTGTTTTTAGTTTTATTGTTGTTGTGAAAGCACCTAATTGTATTATTTATAACCTTTTATCGTTATTATAGAAGTTTGCTAGTAATACATTGTTTTACTGGGACCTCCGTCCCCGACATATTGGTACTGTACTGTACCTACTGCTATTATGGACCAATGAGTCTGATATAAAGAATTTTAATTGAATTGACTGTGTGAATGACTTATGACGACTCGCATCCGTCGATTGGTGAAGTTGAGGTGGCTTGTGCTAGGTGAGACTTCATTCATTCAGTTCCTCGCTTGGTCAATGAGTGACCAGGGCCGTAAAACCTAATACAAAAAAAGTTCAATGAGTGAATGATTATGACTACCTCAATCGGTCTGTTGGTGTCTGTTGGTGAGACCTCAACATTCAGTTTTTCGCTCAATGAGTGACTGTTTTATACCGACTCCCATCGGTCTTTTGTGGTGGAATATGTCTCAATCTTACCCGTAACCGATTAAAGGCCCCGTGCCCCTCGGTGGCGACATTAAGACGGCGCCCTAGACAAAAAAAGGCCTTTAGCAAAACAACCTGTCGCAATGTTTATTTTTACAATTTCGCACCGGATCTGAATTTGTGTTCTTGTTATTTATCTAATCATTATATAAATGGCACAGTATGTTCCTCAGTTAGGCTTGCTTAGTTTGGCTTTCAACTTTTTTTTTTAATTTAATTTCCTCTAAAAATAAGTTAAGGATGAACTTCTAAGTTCTGATTGCCTAGGGCCCGCCCTTAATGGGCTACGTTTATTTCCTATTTCCTATTTAAGGGGCCTCACGAATAAATTAGGGGTGCTTTTATCATGTGTATTTCAGGAAATACTCGACTAATCGTAATCAATTTCTAGTATATGTAATTTGACCATATAATCTAGGGTTTTCAAGAAGGAAAACGTGTTTGGATAAAAATTTCTCGATAGAAAATAAATCCAAAGTCAACCACTTTTTTCAATATTTTTTCCTATTATACCGCAGTAGTAGTAAATATGATTTTTCTATTAATTGAAATATGTGGGTAATCGTTGTTACTAGCGATTTCATGAATGAAATGTAATTCCCTGGAATAGCTTATTTTTTATGTTTTTTTTCCGTTTTGGCGCTTACGTTGATTCAGATTAGGCGTGAGCGCACAATTGCCATCCCACTTATTCCTGTTCCCGAGTTATATTTGCTTCTCACTTCCGCAATCTTCGTTGACCTTGGTTTGTAATTATTCGTACCTCGCCTTAATCACGCCATTATTTTCTCTGCAGATTCGAGCAGCAAAACGTCAAGTTTGTCAAAAAGCCGCAGGACGGTAAGATGAAAGGACTTGCGTTCATACAGGACCCTGATGGCTACTGGATCGAGATCTTTGACACCAAACTTCTTAAAACTACTGTTCAGCAATAGCAAGTTAGGTGATGTCGGTGTTCGAATGAGAACCGTCAAAACTAAATCAATTACGAAGCAGAGATAAAGTTTATGCATGCTAAATACGACTGAGTTATTAAAAATTCGCCTGAGAAACTAAAATACGAATGAGCAACTAAAACACAGTACTTACTGATTGAGACAGTAAAATACTGACTGAGACAGTAAAATACTGACTGAGACAGTAAAATACTGACTGAGACAGTAAAATACTGACTGTGACTGTTAAATAGTCACTGAGACAGTTAAATACTCACTAAAACAGCAGAATACGACGGAGACGGAGACAGTAAAATACTGACTGAAACAGTAAAATAAAAACTGAGACAGTAAAATAAAAACTGAGGCAGTAAAATACTGACTGAGCTGCAAGACGCTTAATTAAAAGAAAGAGATAAAATATTAGTTTCCAATTATAATAAAATTAAAAATATGCGGCTGTGGATGCTAGTCCTTTTAGGACACATGTAAAATCTTGTCAATCAGGGTTGTACTTGCAATAAATGTTTTGAATCTATCGATACATTAGTGGAATTAGTTAAGATAAATAATATAGTAAGTTATACAAAGAAATTAAACTTGTGGGAAGTTTTTTATTTTATTGGGAAATAAGTCGGTCATTTAACCTATATATTTTAAACCACTAATTTTAAATAATTTAAGTTCGCAACCCAATACAAACATTTAATTCAACAAGTGTGCTCGACACAACATGGTCGGTCGGACGGGAAGGCGCTGTTAATCATAACACAGGTTTTTTACCTAGCTTGGTTACCAACGCTGTACCGAGATATTTATCAATGTACCCACATGATAACACATACCTGCTTGCACAGAATAAAATGTACCCAGTTACTGATGTCAGTTACGCAATAAATTTTGATTATTTCATTATTGTTTGTTAAATTTTGATTAAATATATAAAATGTTTACGTATACATGAGTTTTATTTTATTACGATTTAATAGTACAGTCGGACATAGGCTATTAGACAAAATACCGCAACTTCTGACGACAAAATAGTGCTCGACAAGCCATTGATTTAGTCTGTACATGATATTGTTTGCCTTGAAACTGGAAAATGAGGTTACCATAATTGAAAGTCCTTTCTCGCTACATTATTATAATTTAAATCTACATACATTAGTTCGATATGCAAAGAAATAATGCATAAAACACAGAGAACGCGGAAACGCTGCGTTTTAAATAGCAGTTTATTAGAACAAACAAGTTTCCCACACATTGGGGTGCTGTGGCACAGAAACGCCCTATAACCGCCATACAACAAAATCGCAACAAAAAATTACGATGACCTTGAAAGATTGAATGATTTTGATAAAAATCAAGGAGCTTTAACGGAGATTTTAGAAAAAACGGGGCTTCATATGGCCCCCACTTGCTTCCCGGTCT
The DNA here is from genome assembly GCA_963457715.1 of Argyresthia albistria. NCBI lineage: Eukaryota > Metazoa > Arthropoda > Insecta > Lepidoptera > Argyresthiidae > Argyresthia > Argyresthia albistria. The sequence goes on along the minus strand of OY735277.1, from coordinate 8,210,227 downwards.
TAAACTCCCACCATCTTGTGTATGTTTTTCATATTTTTTTAAATTAATTAGTTATGCAGGGTCATTTGCTATTTAGGTCCACAAAATAAAGTTTTGTCTTTTGTCAAAAGTTTAACTTGCTAAGGTACATCAGAACACCACTTAAACCACTGGGGAATGGAACCACTTTTATTTTAATATTTTTAAGATTTTTGAAGAATCCTCCAGAATGCCTCGTTTAAAGTTGAAAAAAATAATAAACGAATATCGGTCCTCACAGCCAGAATTCATCTACACCACATAGTCACATATCCAAAAATATGTCATTTTGGATACCTGGATGAGAGTATTTTCTATGTAGAAACCTACGTATTGGACCGATTCCTAATTTTCAAAAAATGGGACAACATAAAGGTCCATTATTCTTTCATATATTTTTTTTATATTTTTTGAAATCGGTTCACAAATAATGCCAATTTCGAGGTATTTTTTTAATAAAAAAAATACGCGTGTAGCTAGCACCGTACACGTGTTAGAAGTAAAACTTCTGTAGCTAGATCATTAAGTGGTACCTATACTATACACCTATACCTACCTATACTAAAAGAGATTTAAATTTCCAATTTTGAGATCCAATCTCTGCTTCAAGTTACTTTTAAGTTTCAGACATCCGATTATTTGAAATTATTTTATACTTGTACTTACTTTTAATACGTCATGTCATTTATTTCCCACCATTCCTTATCTACAATTTGTCGCGCTCGTGGTGATATACTTAACTCATTCAATAGTGTCACTACTATTTGCATCTCGCTCAGATTATACGTCACGCTCAGAACAATTTCTGAGACGTCACGTCTTTAAGCCGTCTCGCTCAAATGTATGCATTTCTTTGCTTGTTTTAGAAATCCATATCGACCCGTGTGACATTGATGAAACTCTTTTCTTACAAACTGTATGGATCGCATCGCACAGCTGTCAAACATAAGTTCCGGTTCCAACAAAGAGGTTGAACGAAGTAGTTTGTTTGTCCCAGCCAGCGGCGGCGGCGGCGGCGGCGCCATCTTGGCCATACCGGAAATCAAGAACTCGTGGAAGAATGCTTAAAATAATTTTTATTTGTTAACGTTTCATCAGGTTTTTCTCTCACTAATTAACATTCTTTATTGTACGAATGTATTATTATCTTATCTGATTAGTTAAAAACCGTATTGAAAATAGTTGCGGTTTTAAAAGTCTTCAGCCGACCCTGACGTCACCGATTCCAATTTCCGTTACATTTCTTAGCCACTCGTGATAACACCCGGCTAGTAGCAATTGAAAAGCAAATACATGAATAACCCACAGTTGAGAGGTTAAATAAATTTTACCCCCGTGCCCTAAGAAGTTTTACTTCAAAAATATATACGCGTGTAGCACCGTACACGTGTTAGAAGTAAAACTTCTGTAGCTAGATCATTAAGTGGTACCTATACTATACACCTATACCTACCTATACTAAAAGAGATTTAAATTTCCAATTTTGAGATCCAATCTCTGCTTCAAGTTACTTTTAAGTTTCAGACGTCCGATTATTTTAAATTATTTTATACTTGTACTTACTTTTAATACGTCATGTCATTTATTTCCCACCATTCCTTATCTACAATTTGTCGCGCTCGTGGTGATATACTTAACTCATTCAATAGTGTCACTACTATTTGCATCTCGCTCAGATTATATACCATCTGACGTCACGTCTTTAAGCCGTCTCGCTCAAATGTATGCATTGCTTTGCTTGTTTTAGAAATCCATATCGACCCGTGTGACATTGATGAACCTCTTTTCTTACAACTGTATGGATCGCATCGCACAGCTGTCAAACATAAGTTCCGGTTCCAACAAAGAGGTTTTTTGTTTGTCCCAGCCAGCGGCGGCGGCGGCGGCTGGGACATACCGGAAATCAAGAACTCGTGGAAGAATGCTTAAAATAATTTTTATTTGTTAACGTTTCATCAGGTTTTTCTCTCACTAATTAACATTCTTTATTGTACGAATGTATTATTATCTTATCTGATTAGTTAAAAACCGTATTGAAAATAGTTGCGGTTTTAAAAGTATTCAGCCGACCCTGACGTCACCGATTCCAATTTCCGTTACATTTCTTAGCCACTCGTGATAGCACCCGGCTAGTAGTAATTGAAAAGCAAATATATGAATAACCCACAGTTGAGAGGTTAAATAAATTTTACCCCCGTGCCCCAAGAAGTTTTACTTCAAAAAATGTTATTAATAACAGGGAAGTAGAAAGATTTTTCTGACATTCTCGTTTGATGAATAAAGCTCTTTGGCTTTATCAGAATCATCCATGTTCCAAGGTCATCGGAATTAATCGGAATCGAGGAATACGATACCGCTCTGTCTGTTCAAGCCTAAACCAGAAAATTCACGCTCTCATTCGCATTTCTAGGGGTACCACGTCAACAACAACTTACTTCAATTTGATTATACACGCAACAAATATCGAAAATGTATTATTTTATACATGAAATCGTTCGATGTTTTCATTAGCAATGCTTTAGTTTTGCTTATAAAAGTGGGTGTTGAGTAACAAGTAATGCGGAGCTGAGTTATGGAGCAGAGCCTTCTTTGGTTCGCCGCGTGCCTCGCCCTTTCGGGTTTGGCCTGGGTAAGAATACCACTCTTTTTTCACCACGATACCCGTTTTCTTTTGCTATGATTTTTTAATGTGTTTTTATGGTCTATTCATTCCAACGTGTCCAAAACTTACAAGTTAAATCTATCAAAAACTAATTCATGATAAGTTAATAAAATTCTGAATTAATTTCATTAATTCAACATACACTTCCATCAGATCGCGGTACTATGCGAGCCAACTAACAATAGGATCGCGTTTGTAGCCAACTTCACGTGATAAATGCCAAATTTGTAGGGTAGGGCCAGCAATAAAATTGCCGTTAGCTACCTACCCTCCCTTCCGTGTACATGCGCTCGTTTGTTACACATTGGATATTTTTGTTAAATTTGTTGTTTTGTTACCTTTGTTGTTGACTTTTATCGTTATTGTGGAGATGGAGATGGAGATGATATAGTTTTAAGTGGCGTGGAAGAACTAGAATAATATTTATTTTTTTAAATCAAGAAAAATAAACTATTAATAATTCCTGGTTTGTTTTTTTTGCACACCTTACAATATACATCATGTCATAACAGGAATCTTATTAGAAACACATTAGAATGACCACATACCTCATGTCATGACATGACAGATGATTAAATTTTTTGCTAGCATTTTTTTGCACACCATACAAATTTTAATGAAGTTTGTGAATATTGCGGGACAAGATGGCGTCTTGACAGTCCTATTGTTAGTTGGCTCGCATAGTATTTTGTTCACATAATTCCCTTCACTAATAATGTCAGTTTTTTGATTTGTAAATTGGATGTATCAAACTGCAGCCAGAGATTTGTGGGCTCGAACTCGTGAGGCCTTTGCCCAGCAGTGGGACACCTGCAATGTGCTATTAGATTTAAAAAATATATACAAGTAAGGATGACCGCAGCTTAAAGTTATACTTACTTATACAAAAATTGTGAAAGTATATTTTGTATAAATGACGTCAAAGAATTATGATACATATTTTGTTAGGTGATTTCTATGAATTTGCAAGGGTCTACAAGATAGATTAAAGATCCGGCTTACTTACCTTCTAAATATTACATTATTGTTCAATTACTACGGTTTTGTCACTCGAAGAACAAATATACCTAACAATGTAATTTAACATTGCATGCAATAACTCTTAGAACAGAAGCCTTACTCCAACCTTTTAAGCCATTCAAATCCGATACAGTTCAGATACATCACTATGGCATTTACCTAGACTATTGCCCGGTTTCCTGGGCGCTGATTAAAGTTAACAGGTTGGTTAAATCAGCTTCAGCCAGTCACGAACCACTATTATTCAAAATGACGGAACTTGATTGGCCGAAACTGATTTAACCAACCTGTTAACTTAAATCAGCGCCCAGGAAACTGGGTGTAAGGCTGGATTACAGCAACAAAAAGTTATCCGAGAATAACTATCCCGGGGATAACTTGTATGACAAATGACAGTTCAAAATTAGGTGATCTGATCTAGGAGTCACTGTATGAAAAAGTAGAAGATACTCTCTAGTAAAAGTTACTCTTTCTTTCGTAAAATCCAGCCTAAGAGTTGTTTTATCATGGTATTTTTCGGATCAGATTAGGTACTTAATCAGCATTGGTTGGAGGTTGGAGTACGGCACCGAGAGTCAAAATATTTGTTGTCTTTCAAAAGCAGTGTAAAATGTCGTTACATTTATTTTTAGGGAAAAGCTGAAAACTTCGCCACCTACAGTCCAAGACTGGATAACAATGACTACAAACTGAATGGCCTATTAAATCGTACCATAAGATCAACCCAAGAGAACCAAGTTAATGCATCGGAATCTGATAAGTTACTTGGACGAAGAAAAGTAAAAAGGAAAATAACAAGGAAAACTATAAGGCGACGATCACATTCACCAGAGGAAGAAATAAATTCGAACAATCGAGATGAATCAGATGCCACAGAACAAGAAAATAGTTTTGATGAAAATAATGCAAATCAACAGTTACAAAATGTGATAAACCCAAGTGAAGATCAAGCTACAAGCTTTAGAACCAATAATGAAGCATCTGACAAATTGGCTGATAGTTTTGTATCATCTCGTCAAGTTCAATCGCCGGAAAACTCTGAAGAATTTATCCCTCTCTTACAATTTCATCATTTGCTTGGATCTTACGCAAAGCCCCAATCTCAAGTTCCGGATCTCAATCAGTATGAAACATTTCATTTTAGACATCCACCTCAAAACTCGCTGTACAATTCTGATGTTATTAATAAACATCATAATTTCATGCCGGTAGTCAATCAACCGTTCCAAGAAAGCCAACCCAGTCCATATCTCCATTCGCCATTTGACGGTAATTTTGGTCCGACACAACACTTTGCCCACAATCCGCTTCTGCCATTCAATGGTCCTAGGCTTTTGGACCATCCTTATGAATTCTTCCATTCCAGAGTAAATCAGGACCAAAATCAAATTCCGGCGTTTGATTTAAATTTTCCATTAGATGCACGTAATAATTATCCCCTCAAACCTGATGGTAGTAATGAAAATGGTGTGCATCTACCAGTTCAAGATCCTTACGGTGTGCCCTATTCTAAAGAAACTCCGCAACTTAACCCAATATCGTCATTAGATTGGCTTTTACCATTTGGCGCGCATAAGCATTTGCCCTATTCTGCAAGGAGTCGTGATGTTGCGAATGTGCCAGCCGAAGTCCCTTACGATTTGTCCAATTTTAAAGAAAGTCAGGAACTACCTACTTCGTCAGTCGATCTTCATAGACCTTTTGATCTAAATAACCAAGTGTCCACAGCTGAAACAAGTAATGAAGTTCCTAATGTAGATCTTTACGGGCCTTTTTTGAAAAAATACCTCGCACTACACCCAGATTTCTCACGTATTGTGTCACCATTAGATGCACAAAATAATGCTCCCCTCGATTCTGCAGGAAGTGATGAAGCTCATATGTCTCTTCCTGTATATGATCCATTAGTTGACCCTAATGATATGACCCGTCCAAAAGGACTCAATTTGTTTATGGGTACTCATACTCCTTTAGTTCCGATTCATCAAACATTCCATATTAATTCAGGAAGTCATAAATTGAGTCCATCAAATCTAGTGCCGCAAGAGTATCTTAGTAATCCTTTCAACTTTCATAATCGTCCTTTTCGATATGAATATAAGCCAAGCCATAGTGAAAAGTCTTATGGAATTGACGATTTGATAAACGAGATTATACAATACATAATCGTAAGTACATTTTTTACATAAGGAAAGTGAACACACATAGCAATAGTACATTACTGCCGCGGCCTGTAATGTAATGACTGCGTTGCTGGCCGCCACTCTGTTGGTGGCCGAAAGTGCAGCATAGCGCAGTTCAAGGCCTACCTATACAGCGCAGTATTGCACCCTTTGATGGACAAGTTGGAATAAAGGCCGAGACTGAAGGCCTAGCTCCTAAGCTCGAGGCCATCATAGCATGGGTAGGTGCTTATATCTATCTTACACTTTCAATCTCGTCGTCAGTCGTCTCTTGCTATTAAAAAATGTCAGGCGCTATTGTATTGAAATTGATTTAATACCTACTATTTAAATCTAAACACCCTTTTTTGTGTATTTCAGTATTTTTTGTTGTTGCGGCAATAGAAAATACACATTCTATAAAACATTTCAATTCTCTAGCTATTACGGTTCGTGCTGTAGGACCCGATGACGGACAGACGCACGGACGGACAGACGGACAGCGGAGCCTAAGTAATAGGGTTCCGTTTGGCACCCTTCGGGTACGGAACCGTAAAAACGAATACACGGTCCTAACAACCATTTTTTATATCGTTACTGACCTTTTTCGGTTATCTTTGCAGCCTTTGCTGTCCGCGCTATAAAGCTTTTCCATTCTAACCGGTCGCGGTCCATCAAAGGCTGTAATGCTGACTGCGCTGTGCGCAGGTCTTAAGTTGCTGCGCTTTCGGCCACCAACAGCGCTGCCAGCAACGTAGTCATTACAGACGCGACAGTAATGTACTATAGCCGCTCAAACAAAATAGGATGCTTAGAAAAGAGCATTCTTACAATTAATAGAGCCTAATCCGATTTTATTTTACAGAACAATTCAAACACAACCACAGCGAAACCAAACATAACAACACCAAAACCTACCACACCGCAACCAACCATAACGCATCCAATCATTACCACACCGCATCCAATCATAACCAGACCACATCCAACCAAACCGCAAACAACCACAAATACACTGAGACCAACCACACCTAGACCGAAACCCGATAACTCATGCGTAGATCTAAACATTAAACTGCAGAAGCTGTATCAAGCATTATACCCATACTTAGACCCACACACACCACAGCCCAAAGTAGAAAATATCAGGAGCCTACTAGACATAATACAACTGTACTTACACCTTAACAGTCACTACGATTTCTCGAGAATGACTGAGCAATGGGTACTGTACACTCTGTACTGTTACTCATATAGGAAATTGGATCCAACATACAGATGTTATGATAATCCGTCACCACCGTATTATCCAACATTCACCAAACCGTCTTATCCAACATACAGACCACCTTATTATCCAACACACGAACAACCTTATCCAACATACAATCAAGTCTATCATTCGGGTAACGTTTCACCAACGAATGATCTAATAGACGGATTGGTGATAGACGATCCAAATAGACCACTGAATCATTACTCAGAGAACGATTCACCAGTAAATGATCCAATAAACGGATGGATGATAAAAGATGCAATTAACCCACGGAATCAGTCTCCAGCGAACGATACGCCAAAACCAGATCAAACCGAAGTTCCGCCGAAAACTCTAGAAGTGTTAGTAGATTTTTTCGCACACATAGGATTGCTGCCAAATTTCCAATCAATATTGCCAGATGATCTGCTGAAAAAGTGTAAGAACATGGCTGCAAGAAGATTTCTGTTAAGATTACAAGCAGCTGTGGAGGAGTATACAAAGAGTTTCCGAGTATGTGCTAGCTATTTTTATGTTGGCAACCCAGTACGAGATCGCAATCCAAAACCTTCATCAATCAAAGGATTCAGTTATGATTATATGGATAACCTCTATGGTGGGTACTATGATAAAAAGTAATACCTACATAAACAGTTATGTGGTTTAAAACTCGCCTTAACTATGTTTAATGAACGGCGATAAGCAAATGGATCTCGATATTAGATTAAGGAAGCAAGTTTAATACAATTTTTGTGCACAGATTGTAATTTCAGTCTTTTATTTTATTTTGTCTAGTTAGATATATTATATACATAGAGATATACCTAGATGAAATTAAATCTTGGCATAGAGATATAGATAAAATTAAATGATGATGATCGCAGCTGCAGTCTTCGTATAGAGCTGAAAACACACAAACATACTAGAAAGCCGCAGCAATGAGCACTAAGCTATGTTTGTTTATCTAATTATTATTTTTTGTTCTAGATGACGGAAAAGACATTTTAACCGGAAAATTAAAAAATATGTAAAACCGTGCTGTCTTCGATACTTGTCATTGGTAAAATTATTAAATCAGAAAATTGGAAAATTATATATATATATATAGGTATATATTTTAAACAGTGCAGTATCATCAAAGCATGACCACGCAACCTACCTACTTGATTTTTTTTGGTCTAAATGATGTCAACGTCCATTTAAATTTTAACACGTATGATATCCAAAAGGTTTCATGTAGTGGCAGTGGCACACTTGTTAATTGTTATTAACAATCAAATATCTTGTTTGTAAGTAACTGTTGCAATGCATACTGCTTACAGTACTAGAGGTAGGTACAGTACTAGAGTACTTACGTAGGCAGGTACCATACCTCGAGAAAGAAATACTATGATTGATAAAAAATTATGGCGTAATGTTGTGTTTCATGGATTAAAATAATTATATATTTGGCTCTAATAATAATAGAAAACGTTACCACAAGACCTTTTGTTGTTTCTAATTCCTGAACACCGTTTAGTAATGATTACAATGTTCCTGAAAATTGCGATTTCACACATGGTTATTGTTTATCGCGGATAATTACAGACGTATAAAAAGGTATTTATATGCGTCGATTCCATCATTCCGATATTGATTAGCATGGTGGCTTTCACGCAATTAGTCGGTTTCATAGCGATTTTAGCAAATGTTTTTGCTGCATCAGTAAGTCGAAAATTTTCTTTAATCACTCAAGTGCCGATTTTTCCACGCTCTGATGATTATTACAGTGAATTAATGGATTATTTATCTATCTATCTATATAAGTATATTATTAAATGAAAATATGATAATTATATTGTGTTGTATATGTGAAAAATCATCAATCAATCAATTTTGCATTAAATATTGTGTTGGTAACATTGATACGGATCGGAATTTTTATGGCAAAAATGAAATATCCCAAGTGAATGATTTTTTATTTTATTTTATCGACAATCGATGATAACAATAACTCGGAAATGTGCAATGTTAATTTTATTCCATGAAATTTCTTCTGTTTTAAGTTGTAGTTCAAACAATTTAATTTTACTTAAGGGTGGGCAACCCAACAGCAGAATCAGAATTACATACTTATACTTTATTTCATAAAAACAGAATAAGTACAGACACTTAATAATTGAAAATGTAGATACAAGAGCTTAATTAATAAGCGATTGTCGAAGAGACTAGTCCCCACTTATACAGGGAATCCCCTAGTGTGTTAAGTTGTTGAAAACTCCTGCTTCGAATGGAAACAAATATTATTATTTTGCGATAAAACCCAGTAAAAAGTACCTAAATACACACAACCTAAATCGGTTAAAAGTGTCGACAGTTTATTTGTAGACCCATTTTATTAGATTTTTGTAAAATTCTATCAAACAAATAAAAAAAAGACACAATTGATTTTTGCTATGAAAATTACGACCTCTAAACATTCATATCATTCAGCAAGTTGTATCTAATTTAATTTGATTTAGTTCTTATCTTTTACATTTTAGCCATCCGTTAATGACTTGACTGCCCCAGAGTCAGCCTCAGCAACATGTAAAAACAAGACAGAGGTTTTGAAAACCATACTCAAGCTCCTAATAGACACTTTGAACAATGATGCATTGGACAGTCCTAAACCAGCAACAGACACTGAAAATGTTTTAGATGTCGTTTCTGAGATTAAGAGTTTACTCAATCGCCGGACCATTCCGTCGGATCTTCATTATGCACTGGCAGAAAAATTAAAAGACTTGGAGGAAGCCGTGAGGCATCAAAATAAAAATAATGACTTACTATTACCATCAGAACTACAATTACCTATCCCATCGAAACTATCTTGCGTCCAAGCATTACAACAGCTGCTTAAAACCTCCAAGGAAGCGTATTCGAAAATTCTGAACAGCGGTTTATGTTCCGATGAAAATGCTTATTTTCTTGATACAAAAAAACCTGATCCCGATACTGACGCTGGCTTTAGCTATCCGTTTAACCCTGACGGTTCGTATGTGTACGAATTGCCTTATGACGATGTCAAATCATCATTAATCCCAAATCCAGACGGATCGCTAATTCCTGTAGACATAGTTAGTAAGTTGTTAAACAATAAACTCCCACCCTCGCACAAAACGGGAATAGTTTACGGTCCATCTAACTATGACAATAAGGCCCCTCGGGTGTTATATGCCAGTCCATTGGGAAGTAATCTAAAGCATGATAAAAATATAATTCGTAAAAAGGTACCTTTGAGCAAGATGCTTCTGGAGAAACTTAAAGCGGCAACCGATTTAGCTTCTCTCAAATCAAATTCTGGCATGTATCCTTCTTCTTTGTTTAGTAACCCAGACGATAGATTTGATCCGGTTTTGCTCAGTACTGGAGAAGATCCTGTAGCGAATTATTTGGAGGATTTAAAAAAGAAACGCCCTGAGTACGAACCTGAGTTTTCAGGGAAAAACGGTTTCGTATATTACAACAACAATAACATCAATCACAACAATAACAATAATAACAACAACAATAATAATAATTACAACCACTATCCACCGAATAGTTTCAAAACTAATCCAGATTATCCTTCGACACAAGTAAATGAGAATAATAATGGTAACTTCAAATATCCGCATCTTGAAAACCTTCCTGGTGATAATGGACAACCAAATGATCCAAACCATAGTGCATATGAAATAAATAAACTTTTGGACCAACTACTACACCAAGACAGCTCTTATAATGATAATGAACTTTACCCGCAGACAGTTTCCAATGATTTACCAGGGGAAGCTTTAAATTATGAACTTCCTGACCAATTTTTCCCAGGAAATGGACAAGTCCTTGACGATTACACAGGATTAGATTACCCAAGACCCAATGAAGCTCAAAGCAATGATGATTTACTAAATCTGTTAAAAAAAATAACCAACAATCATGAACATGATCCATTATATGCATTTCCTCAACAATATGACCAGAATTTCTTAGTACCTAAGCCAAATGTTTACAAGAATCCCCTCTATGAACTTCCTCCTGAATACCAAAAACTAGATTACACAAAACCTGACGATCTTCAAAGCAATGACGATTTACACAATCTGTTAAAGAATTTAAAGTACATTAATGAACCTAAAGTATTTGAACAGGAGTCATTAGCAAATGCAAATACAAAAACCACGAAGTATAAAAACCCATTTTTACAAAGTTTTAATAAATATGATGTTGGGAATGTTGATAAAAATGATTTGGCTAGCTTACTTAAGCCCTATGCGGATTCCGTTTCCTCGCAGTATCCTGACAAAACTCTATATAATAATGATCTCAACGGAGAAAATGTTTTGAAACTTCAAGAGCATTTCCCACAACCAGCAGAACTACCTTTTCCATTTAAGTCTGAAGAGGAAAGTAAAGTAACAAACAATGATACGCCTGATAAAGTACAAGAACTTATCAATGGCTTAGCCGGACCCGGAACGAATCCAGATGAATTAAATGCAACGTTAAAACACAATGGCGTAATCGAGTTAACATATTTATTGAAAAGGCCTACACCTATTGTGTACCAGCCTTATTATTACGTGAAATATCGTATACCTTTTAAGGACTTTTCTGTTCAATTAAAAAAACTTTTAAGGTCTCGGCCGGAATTACGCAGCAATCCAAATGAGCTGTATAAGAATCTTATAGCCCTATCAAAAGTATCAAACGTCAATGAAGTACCTTCTGGACTTAAAGCGTATGGAAAGGATGTTAAAGAACTCGTCTTTAAAAATGGGACCTTAATCAAAGCTAAAGTTCTTGATAAGCCTGTAAAACACAAAGCAACATATTCAGATTATACGAAACTGAGAGTAGGTGAACCAACGGAGGAAGATAATAATTTAGATTTCAGCAAAACTGAAGAAGAAGATGCAAGTCTAAATGATACAGATAACGAAACGACTTCTGAAACCCCCAAAGTGTTTATTCAACCAAAACCAATAACCACCAAAATTTATAAATTAAAAGAACCAGAAAGGAGCCCTAACACTGTTGCCGACTTAACACCAACCAATCATAAGTTACGGAATCTCCCATCTTTCGAGAATAAAATTTCAAAATTTGGATACAAACCCTTCGAAACCTTAGATAATGACGCCAAAACTACTCCTCAAGAATATCTTAACCGAGTTTTGGATTCAAAGCCAAAATATCGGAAACGACGGTCTAGTGGTCCATCGCCAGCTGATCATAATCAAGGAGTGAATCCATTGGTCAATACAGACCAATCGTCTGTTAATTCAGCAGAGTTGGCCAGTCATGAAGCAGCAGGATTATCGGGCACTGGCCAAGGCGGCCGAAATGGTCAAGCCCAAAATAATCTCGGATTTGGGCCTGATAGCCAAAATATTCTTGGATTACATCGCGCGGGAGAACTAAAGTCTCGACGACGACCGTTTGGTGGTCTATCGCCGTTTGGTCTTAATCAAGGAGCGAATCCATTGATCTCTACTGTACAAACATCCGTTTTACCAGCAGCTTTAGCCAGTCAGCAAGCAGCCGGGTTATCAGGCACTGGTTACGGAGGCGGGTATAGCACTGGAAATGGCATAGGGATTGGATATCCTAGAAATCCAGGCAACGGATATACTGGTAACTTAGGAACAGGGTATCTTGGAAACTTAGGAACAGGATATCCGGGAACCTTAGTAGGTAATAGATATCCGGGAACCTTAGGTAATGGATATCCGGGAACCTTTGGTAATGGATATCCGGGAACGGGAACCTTAGGTAATGGATATCCGGGAACGGGAACCTTAGGTAATGGATACCCGGGAACGTTAGGCAATGGATATCCTTTAGGCGTACAGGGGACAAACTTTTTGCCTAACTTTAGGTCACTCGGGAAGTCTGACTGAATAGACTCGGGGGATTGGTATTAACTGAGGCAAGAAATAAATGAATTGGTAGCTATTATATTCCTAACAATGAAATAGTGTCATATTGAAACAGCTGTACGCGAGTTAAATTTAATAAAATCTTGTTTCCAATTCCATAAGTAGTTGTTTTATTTATTCAGTACCCAACACTATAATTAGGTATAGGTAAGGAGTTATTTCGTTAGTTTAGGTCTATCTGTAGACTGTCGGTACCTACTTACTTCAGCATAACTCAGTCAGGTGATCAGGGACCCAATTTTGTTAGCAGAATTACCGCCTAGTTACAAGGACGCGACGACAACGCTCATCTTTAGATAGGTAGGTTGGTACTTAATCAATTTCTGCCTTTTAATGCTTTTAACTTTTAAGTCTGTGCTATAATTGCCTAAAAAGATACTCCAAACACCAGGTAAGAGGTCAAAGTAAAAAAAAAAATTGACCGTAAAATCATAAAGATTACCTAATCAAAGTCAATTAATATTAATATTTTTATATACCTACTACCGCCCGTTCGGTCGCTGTGGGCATAAGGATGGAGCAAAGAAGGGCAAGGAACTCCCCCGTACCTCTTTTAAAATATGTGAGGGCCTTAAAAATATAATTTTATGTATTTCTATCTACTTAATTCTAAGGAAGTGCACCGAAGAGAGACGTACCGACTCAGTCCTTCGCTCCTCTTTGGATTTCTGTGTGTCGAGACGAGATGGTAAAGTCCACGCAGTTTTGTCATCTAAATTTAAGTCTTACACTACAATAAGACTTCTTTAATAGACAGTTTTTGAACCTCCTTTCTGGTAGCCCCGTTGCTTCGTTAGGTACCTATTATATTCTAATTGAAACAAAAAGTAAACTTTAGAAAAAACCGACTTCCACGCTGACGGGCAGGCAACGCATAGCCTAAACCGGTGGACCTAGAGCCGGAGTACTATTATCTCTTCTGTGCTAGAGCCATGAAACTTTGTACAGAGGTTCCTTAGTAGCGTGGGGTAGCACTGAGATGGAATTTGACAAAATTACTTCCCCAAGGGGGGGGGGGGGATAAGGGGTTACAGTTTGTATTAAACTCAATCTAATCAAATAGGGTTTGTGTAAGTCGGTTTTTTCTAAAGTTTACTTTTTGATAAGATAAGATAAGATTATTTATTGATAATTATACATTACATGTTAGTTTTGTATTAAAAATAAATCATAACCATAAATAATTCAATGTCGAAAACATAAATTATAAGATAAGTCACGAAATAATTAAAATAATAAGTAATAATAATTCATTAGATTAAAACGTCAAAACAATGTCATCATATTAGATATGTACATACAGTACCTACCATATCATCATGTATAGTCAAGTAAAACGAAATCCATTAAATCAAACCAATGTCAAATATAAGAAATAAAATAGTGAAACATAGAGCAGAGACACAGAACGCGACTCTGATTGTTTCTCTGCTCTGTGGTTCTTGTTACAAGAACCACAGAGCAGTGAAACAATTAGAGAGCTGACTTTGACAATTACCACAGAGTATAGGATATTCTAAAAATCTGTTCACTTTCAGAGTCCTCTGTTGGATTTTTAGGGAAACTGTCCCAGAAACAATCTAATTAGGTACTTATATTTCTAGTGCTAATTGATTATGACCTAAAGTCTTAAGTAAACCTATGTTTTTTCTGGTGTACATGATATTAGAAGAGGTACCCTACGATAGGCTTAAATTATAGTAGAGTTACTAATTTAGTATTAATAATTTATGAGGTTACATTTGCTTACCCTGTGCTCTCACTTACACTGAGAAAGTACACTGATGTAGATGTGTGAGCCCACCAGGCACCGACGATGTTTGTTTCCAAGGTGCCAAAGGCGCGGGTAGACTGGTAAGTAGAGTCTGGCCAGCGAATCCTGTCCTTTGGTAGTTTTCAAACTTTGATGATGGCAACTTTATTTAGGTACTTGTCAAACGTATTGTTACTTTGTTTATACTTGGCTTACAACATTTTGATACTTTACTTGACTATTTATTATTTTTATTTAATTTCAGTTACTATTCTGTTCTTTTGGACATTATACATTTATTTAAATGTTGTTGATTGCAATTACTCATAATTGTTTCCAGGTGGCTTAAATACGGGTTTTGAATTATTTGAGTCTGATTGTGACTATGAAACAGAATAATAAAGATTATTAATTAAGTATGTTTACTATAGACTCGAAATGAAGGCTTTTGCCCTGCAGTGGGAAACTGTATAGCATGGTAAAAAATATATTCAGTAGGTACCTACTTACCAAACCCATCCCATGCTCTATGAATTTAGGAACGCGCGTTTTTACTAATATAATATTCTCTTTTTCAACCAATCAACCAAGTCATGAGAGTAAATAGGTATCGAACAATAAAATAAAAAAAAAAACATCAAAGTATCAACTCCTTTAATTCGGTGTACAGTAAAATGTGACCACATTAAGATTATTTAAATTTGCCGCGGTTTTCTTTGGACTTCTTTCACTAGCCAGACTCTAGGAACCGCAGATTAGGTAACGAAACTCGTTGCTACTAGAATTAGGTAGGTACCTAAAAGGCGAAGTCGTCTCGTTAATTATTATTATTATTATTAATACTTTATTTCAGATAAAAATCATACATTTTACTTACTTGCTAACTATTTACATTTATTTTATTATTAATTAATGTGTACCATACAATGGTGCCTCAAAAACGAGCTGTCCATCCTGGCACTTAACACCCTCAAGATGCTGTTGGGACTGTCGCGGGTTCTGCGCATCAAAGAAGCCACGCGATTTCGAATGGTTGCAGCGCACTGCAGTATCGCGGCAGCCCCAACAACATCCTGAAGACATTATTATATTGTACTCGGAGGGCGCTGAGGGCCCGCTGCGTATAACTAACCCATAGACCACACGTGTACAGAGATTGGCAGAATGCCTTGAATAGGGTAATCTTTACCTCTCTGGTACATCGTGCAAACCTACGGGACAGCATGTTGCAGCGGACCGCCAACGCCCTTCTTTCCCTATCAATATCTGCGTCATCCTGCAGACGCTCATTGACCACGTGACCCAGGTACTTGAACTGTGACACTCTAGCGAGAGGCGAGCCACATAGTTTGAGGGCTGGCACATCGACAGGCACTTTAGCGCCCGACGCGAAAACCATGTATTCGCTCTTCTTTGTGTTATACCTGAGTCCGTGGTCTATCGCGTATGACTCACACACTGCCAGCATTTTTCTCATGCCACTGACCGAGGGGCTCAGCAGCACCATATCATCGGCGTTAATAAATGCTAATAAATGCCCGAACTGGGCCGGAATTCTACTGTACACAAGCATACCATAAGCCTGGCACAAGCTACAATATTGGTATTCTACTAAAACCGGAATCGCAATTCACAAGCGCCAGCCTGACGCCAGCCTACGCTGGCGCTTGTGAATTGCGATTCCGGTTTTAGTAGAATACCAAATGCGTCGTATTGAAACTTGTGCCAGGCTTGTGGTATGCTTGTGTACAGTAAAATTCGGGCCCTCAACATGAACGAATTTAAGGCGAAGGCGTAGTTAGATAGAATGCCCTAAGCCCGTTTTTTAATAATATTAGAGTCTGCCCAGCGAGTCCTGTCATCTCAAAAGCGTGGCAAATTTAAAAAATCTAAATGTGGCCACATTGACTATACACCAAATTAACAGAGTTGATACTTTTATGTTTTTTTTTTTAATTTAATTTTAGATAAGTATACATATTTTCTCTCATGACTTGGTTGATTGGTGGAAAAAGAGAATATTAAATTAGTAAAAACGTGCCTTCGTAAATTCGGGATGGGTTGAGTAATTAAGTAGGTACCTCATAAATATATTTTTACCATGCCTATACAGTTTCCCACTGCTGGGCAAAAGCCTTCATTTCGAGTATAAACTAAACATACAAACTAATTATTATTCTGTTTTATAATCACAATCAGACTCAAATAATTCAAAACCCATATTTAAGCCACCTGGAAACAATTATGAGTAATTGCAATCAACCACATTTAAATAGATGTGTAATCAAAAGAACAGAATAGTAGCTGAAATTTAAGAAAAATAATAAATGGTCTACTTGAATCAAAGTATCAAAATATTGTAAGCCATGTTTAAACAAAGTAACAATTCGTTTGACAAGTAAATAATGTTGTCAGCTTCAAAGTTTGAAAAACTACCAAAAGACAGCACTCGCTGGCCAGACTCTAACAGTAAGTGGAGATCTTTTACATTCTATTCAATTAACTCTGCTTTTCCCGAACTTATTTATCAGGGATTTGTTTGCAGGCTCAATATAAAACACCACGAAAATAAATAATTCTACCATTTCTACCACAATTTCTAAACGAAAACAATTTCAAAATGACGTTTCAAGCGATTTCGGAACGGAGGAACATTTCTGATTTTCTGCCAGGATTGTGTTTGTTTTGGTCAGTTGTGTTTTGTTTTCATTTTATTGTGATTTTATTGAAACTCTAATGGCCGTTCTACACTCTCGCCGAGTGGTCTCGTGATGTCTCGGGCGAGAGCTCTCGCCCGAGAGGCCTGCCACGAGAGGTACCCTCTACACTCTCACCGCTTCTAGTGCAATGCTCTCGGGCTCCTCGCGAGACATGCCGAGACCCTTTGACTCGGGCCCAAAAACCGCCGCCGGAGCGAGAGCAGGCGAGACATCACGAGACACCCCGAGCGCGGCGAGAGGTACCCTCTACATTCTCCGTCTCGGCATGTCTCGTGTTGTCTCGGCGAGAGTGTAGAACGGCCATAACGATTATCGGCAGAATAATCTCAGAAATGTTGTTTTTATGTTAGGGTGATAAAACGACATGTACTAAAACAGCGTTAATATGATGAATAACAGGCCATGGTTCATTAAGCCAGGTATGTCACTTATTCTATGAAAAATAACATATTTTAATATGTAAATAAGCTTGTAAGACTAATGAATTAACTCTCAAGGTAATTTTTACCTGTTTAATGTCGTAAAATCACCGAAGTTCGTCGGTCACTTTTGAGGTTATGTTTTGATTTGAACCTTGGTTTTTTTTTTTACAGCTGGCGACGATTCGCTCTATCCAGCCAGGAACAAAGAAGGTGTAATAGAAACCTTCATAAATCCTAACGTTGATTCAGCATTGTCTGTAGACAAAGATGCTAAGAGCAATTTTGTATATAATCGCTACCATCATCTACCATTAGAGACTCAACGACAGAGGCTTCCCATATTCCAATATAAGAACCACATACTGTATTTGTTGGAGCGATATCAAACGTTGGTGTTGATCGGTGAAACAGGATGCGGGAAGTCTACACAAGTTCCTCAGGTAGGTACCCAATAATAGTACATTATGAAACGGGAGCAAAGTTGGTCAAAACATAAGAGGTTGGTTTACCAGCTCGAGCCACAGGCGAGAGCAGTAAAGAACCGAGTATGTTATTACCGATTGCTCACGAGTTTCAGTTTTTCAACACATTTGTGAGGAAAAATCTATATCTTCATCAGTACTAACATTTTCACAATAAAAACAATGAATGAAAAGTTTTATTTGTTGGGAACTGGATGAAAATGGTGCACATTATTATTTTTTGTTTTCGCTTGTTGACTGACTGCCAGAAGCAATGCAAAAGCCAAATAAACAGCCAAATATATTTCACCATAGTAAACGAAATACATCTCTGTTTTCTTAGTTTGCTTGTAATTTGATGAAAATAAATGTTTAGTCGTCTTTTTTTGACAATAACATCTACTAATTAGTAATTAAAGCCAATTAAAGTAATATTTTTCCAGCATAAAAAATCTTTGCTGTCATTAATTGTCCAAAAATTATAATCCATTTCCATTACCACACTAGTGTGGTAATATTATTACCGCACGCATGTATAATAGGCTAGGCAGCATTATGATTCTAAATCCGACGTTATAAGGGTCACTTTACGGGCAGGTGTGTTGAAAATAATAATTTATTATACAGATAAAATATTTATAC
This sequence comes from Argyresthia albistria, assembly GCA_963457715.1. Classification (NCBI taxonomy): domain Eukaryota; kingdom Metazoa; phylum Arthropoda; class Insecta; order Lepidoptera; family Argyresthiidae; genus Argyresthia; species Argyresthia albistria. The sequence goes on along the minus strand of OY735277.1, from coordinate 8,191,170 downwards.
ATATTTATAGCCCATGCCCGATACTTCTTCCTAGTCATTCCCTCCTGGCTGATGATTAAAGACCGGATTATATGCATTTGCATCAGGGAATATGCATTTGCATATTGAATATGCATTTGCATATTTAGCCCATTTTCAGTGGTAGTTTGCATATTTTAGCAATTTTTCTTGAAATCATGTATATTTCACTTGATTTCCATCTCATACTGGATGTAAGTGTATTTGAAAACATTAATTGATAGTACACATTTTAAAGGTAAATTGTTAAATTAATTTTTAATTATATTGTGTACTTGCAATTTTCGCAATTTTTTTTGTCTTCCTGTGGTACTGTGATTTGTCATCTAAGACATTTAGCAATTTTTTTGAGATTGTGTCAACCAGCTTGCAGGAGTTAGGCCATTGTGTCGACCAGCTTGCAGGAGTTAGGCCATTGTGTCGACCAGCTTGCAGGAGTTAGGCCATTGTGTCGACCAGCTTGCAGGAGTTAGGCCATTGTGTCGACCAGCTTGCAAGAGTTAGGCCATTGTCAAATGTTATTGTCATAGGCCAAATTTTTTAATTTTTAATTTTTATCTATGTTTTAGATTCCTGTTTTTTTTCTTTTTCTTTTGTAAACACATATTTTTACAAGCTTGAGATACATATATATATCTATATAAAATGTAATCATGATTATTTTGTTAACAGCAGCCCCAACTAAAATGTACCTGTGGATGATGCTGTGGGCTTCACAATAAAACATTTTTGTTTTTGTAATAGTTAGTTACCTCCATGTATTGTGTAGTTGTTTTTCGTCCCAAATAAATAAAATAAAATAAAATAAAATTGTGTCGACCAGCTTGCAGGAGTTAGGCCATTGTCCCATCCATGAGATCTTGTAGTGTTCTTCTTTTTAACCAACTTCAAAAAAGGAGGGGGTTATCAATTTGGTTGTGATAATATGCTTTTTTATCATTTTTTTATGTGTGGTACCTCAAAATTGGTATTATTTCTGAACCGATTTCAAAATATATTTTTTATGAAATCACCCAAATGTATTGGCTACAAACCTGATGGCAGAAACATCAACATTTAAGAGACTAAAAAGAAAAGCTCCGCAAGACCTGATCTAGCCACATAAAATTAAAATAACCCAGGATGGGACACTGGTTCCATGCCTACAAGTCTGTCCATATTTAACAAAACAAAACTACTGATAAATGTCCCAGATGACAGATCGCAGTAAAAGTGGACGTTAAAAAAAATAAAAAAAAAATTATATGAAAGAATGGACCTTCAGGTTGTTCCCATTTTTTGAAAATCAGGTATCGGTCCAGTATTTAGGTTTCTATATGTACATAGAAAATACTGTCATCCAGGTATCCAGAATTACATATATTTCCTTTCCTAGCCTTTCTGTGACTATGTGGTGTAGATGAATTCTGGCTGTAAGGACCGATTTCGTTTATTTTGTGTAATATTGTGAATTGTTAGACATCATTTGCATTCCACGCGGACTGGACTATCCCTCCGTTTCTGATCAATTCGGTTTCACAGTAAAAGTTGCTCAGAATGGTCTCCCTAAGAACCCCCTAAAATAAGACTACACCCTTTTGTTACATCCTGTATGTATCGTATGACAAAAATACTGTCTCCTTATACATTGTATGTATGTAGATCACTTTCCGTCCTTCGCTCGCTATTCTACAGGGTGACTGTGAAAACTATTTTATTTTTCACTACTCCATACAAATCAGCTGAACCACTAAGACCAAAATGTATTGGGAAGTGAAAAATAAAGTTGCTCTGATCAAATCGGTTTCTTAGTGAAAGTTGCACAGAATGATGTCCCTAACAACCACATAAAATATAGCTAGGGCTATCACAGTTTCTCCATACAAATCAGCAGGCCCACTCAGGCCAAAATGTACTGGGAAGTGAAAAATAAAGTTGCTCTAATCAAATCGGATTCATAATGAAAGTTGCTCAGAATGATGTCCCTAACAAAGTTGTTTCTCATTTTGCGTTAATTCATTTACACTTTGTATTTAACTGTGTCGAGATGACTTGCGTGTTATCATAACTGTGCCTGAAATAAGTGCATTTCAGTCAAAATCCGTTTAAAAGAATCATTCCAACAGGGTCACCCATGTTAGTTTGTGCAACAGGGTCACCCATGTTAGTTTGTGCAACAGGGTCACCCATGTTAGTTTGTGCAACAGGGTCACCCATGTTAGTTTGTGCAACAGGGTCACCCATGTTAGTTTGTGCAACAGGGTCACCCATGTTAGTTTGTGCAACAGGGTCACCCATGTTAGTTTGTGCAACAGGGTCACCCATGTTAGTTTGTGCAACAGGGTCACCCATGTTAGTTTGTGCAACAGGGTCACCCATGTTAGTTTGTGCAACAGGGTCACCCATGTTAGTTTGTGCAATATTATAACAATGTTTGAACGCCTTACGGCAGATCATAGTGATACACATGTCAACATTTTACTATCATCCACCAACCTATGTTTCATCAAACAATAAATATCTTTATCTTTATCTATCTTTAATCACACCAGGTAGGTAGGTGGTACATGGTGGTACTGTTAACCGATATGACCATGAAAACAGGAAAATATTTAGGTACCTTTAGACCTTTAGCAAGCATTTTTCTTGCTCAAAATAGTGATTAGTTAAGAAGTCTGAATCTGACCAATTATTATGAGTACAACATAACATAACCAAGCGTCACGCCTTTTCCCATACGGAGAATATGGAGTAATGAAGGTTTTATCACGATGTTTTCCATCACACCGTTAGAACGTCCGCATAAAGAACTTATCTCATTGATACATGGTCAGCACCGGGATTCGAACCTGCATCTCCTGCGTGAGAGGCAAGCATGAAAACCACTCACTAGACAACGGAGCACTTTACTCTTTATCAATCTTCACCTACTTACCTACTTACACTTTATTGCACAGAAAACATAATACAGACACTTAATAATGGAAAAAAAAACATGTACAAAGGCGAGCTTATCTCTAATAAGAGATCTCTTCCAGCAAACCTAGGATGGAAAGGATAATTTAATAAAAGGTAGACCTACATAAGTGCACAACGATTTCTTCACGTACCTATTTGATTTGTCATAATTGCTACCGGGTCAGTAAGATTTTGTTTACGCAATCGAGCCTGAAGAACCATTGAGAAATATAAAAAATCTCGGCCAATTGCCACGCTTTTTACAAACCATTTAGGCGTGTAGTCGCATTGGTTAACACCTTGAGGCGTTCTTATTTCGTGACACGTAGGGACGATAATCGTACCTATTGTGTTTGGGGTAACTTGACGTCGTGTGGCTCTGACTGTACATAACAATAGAACTGACCTAGTTTTGTAAGGTTATTCAAGGAAATTGACAATATTATGAAAGAAGTTTTTAATATATTTTTAAGCACAAACTTTTATTAGGCCCACATGCATCAGTCCGTTAACGCGCACAGGCACGATATTATAGGTCGATAATATCGCATGCGATATTGCGATAACGCGTCCCGATTCCTTGCACACAGCTGCGTTTTTATCGAGACCCCCCCCTCCCCTGTTACGCTTTCAATGGCTGAAAGTGGACAAAGTTGTGTTGTGTTGTGAAAAAGTCGTTACGCTATTTTTGTGTTTTTTAACCGACTTCACAAAAGGAGGAGGTTGACAATTCGTCGGGATAGTTTTTATGTTTGTGCCCCTAGACGGATGGATGGATCGATTTGGAAAATTATTTTTTTGTTTGAAAGGGTTTACTTTCCAATTGGCCCCATTGACACCAGGTCAGGATCTGATGATGGGATCCTGGAGGAGGGAACTCTTCAAAAATTATAGGCATACCTAGTGATTTTTGTGTTTTTCATAATAACTCGAGCATTTACTCATGGTTACTAAGCATAATAATATTGTGATGCGGAACTGATGATGAAGACCACACAGGGCCACCAGAACTGCTCAATACTAGGTACAAATACAATCTACTATGCGTGGCTGACGGGCAACGCAAAGCCTAAACCGGTGGACCTAGGGCCATGAAACTTTGTACAGGGGTTCCATAAGTAGCGTAGGGTAGCACCATAGCACTGTTTCTAATCAAACAGCGTTTGTGGAAGTCGTTTTTTTTAAGTTTTACTTTTTGTTTCAATTATAATAGAGTATTGAAGCACTCTGGCTGAAAGTGGACGGACACAGTTGTGCCTCTGCCACCCCCTATGGAAAAAGGTGTGACGGTTTGTTTGTTTTTTGCTGCTATCCTAGTACGTCAAAGGGCATCCCCCTAATCACAAAGTCGTGGTGATATGGAATCATAATGACAATGCGTGGGCCCATATCATTGCTGCATTCCTGTGTTAACTAATGAACAGGGGCCAGAGACTATATATCCAATTGACTGCGCCTGCGGGGGAATGCGGCTCGCCAAACGTTTGTTGTATTCAACAAACGTTCGCATACGCAACCTATGTACGATGACGGGCCGCCAAAAGGTTTAGAAGCGGCTGACCAATCACAGCTCTCTTATCCCCCACCGCCCGTGAATTGGTGAGTTGTGTTTCAAAGGAAAATGTATCTATGCGCTCTCCACTGGATAAGTGCTCCCTGCCAGGGGCCTAATTCTAGTTGCACAATGACCGCTTAGTGACAATGACGCGTATGTTTTATATTTTATGTAAGTACCAGTTGTTAGGACTTAGATACTTTATGCTATTATTGCACGGAAAACATAATACAGATACGTAATATTGAAAAAAAAAATGTAAAAAGGCGAGCCCATCTCTAAAAAGAGATCTCTTTCAGCAAACCTAGTATGGAGAGTATTGGAGAGGATTATTTATTAAAAGGTAGACCTACATAATGTGCTACTTAAAGGACTTTTCAGGATGACATCTATGCAATCGAAATTCTGCTAACCTCGCGACGCGTGCGTGCTCCGTCCGATCGCGCTGTGCCACTGCCATATCACACGGGAAATCACTTCTAGTCCACGAACCAGTTCCTGTGAAAAGGGGATCCCCAAGGTGCCAACAGGAACAGCTCAAGCGAGTGCTTAATCGTACGATATTCCTAACACCCTGTATACAGGGTGTAACAGAAGGGTGTAGTCATATTTTAGGGGGTGGTTAGGGAGACCATTCTGAGCAATTTTCACTATGAAACCGATTTGATCAGGGCAACTTCATTTTTCATTGCTCCATACATTTCGGTCCGGGCGGTCAGCTGATTTGTATAGAGAAGTGTAAATTAAAGTTGCTCTGGTCAAATCAGTTCCATAGTGAAAGTTGCTCAGAATGACGTCCCTAACAACCCCCTAAAATATGACTACACCTTTCTGTTACACCCTGTAGAAGACGTTTATAGGGCTTTAGTTATTATAACAATAATCCTTAATTCCTATCCTTTGTTATCTATAGAATAGAATAGAATAGATCTTTATTTGTAAAACATAGGTGTATATAACAAAGGTCTTAGGAATACGTTTAAATCGTAGGTATCTCTATGTTTCGCGCAATGGCATACAAATATTATTATTTATTGACTAATACTATATGTTACCTATTTAACATGCAGTTATGTAGTCAATCAGTCAATAAAAACAGGTGTGATTGAGGTAGTGAGAGTATAAACTCCCTAGCTTTGTTATCATTAAAACTGTCTGAGCAATAACCATAATATTACGACATATCCGCTAAAAATGGATATCGAAATACAGGTTACACTTTGTCGACGCAGTTTTTATGGCAGTTTTATGTCGACGTAAAACAAATCCATTAAGTTTTTGGGTTACCTAAGAGGAGAAATATGCACGTGCCTAGGGGCACAGGAGTATGTGACATGAGAGGGCGAGAAATGTAGCACTTGCTCACTCGGTCGGGGTAACATAAAAATATCATCACGCTTATTCCCATACGGGATGGTAGAAGCATATTTGTGACCACTTTTAGCTAGCTTTGACAGATGGTTAGCTCATCGCCGCAGCTATGGAGTGTTGATGGTTTCCTCACGATTTTTTCCATCACCGCTTAGAAGGTCCGATAAAGTATTTTCTCATTTGTACATGGTCAGCAGCGCAAATGTTATTTGTTTATTTTGTATACTCCTTTAATTTTTGAAAGTGTATTTATTTGTGGCTATAGCGGCAACAAAATACACATTCTGTGAATTGACAGCCGTTCAATTACGGTGCAAGAGCATTGGCACCCTTCGGTACGGAACCCTAAAAAGTGTCACGTCAACAGAAATACTCCGTGAAACTCAAATTAACACTGATGTCATTTTAAAAACCCTAATTGTAGTTTCATGAAATAGAAATAGCCGTGTGCGTGACCAAATCTCAATGTTGTCGAAAAGCAAGTAGGTACTCTAAGAAATAATAAATTTTTCGTATCATGGTTTATATTTTAGTATTAAACTAGCTTTTACCCGCGACTTCCTCCGCGTAAAGTATCTAATGCTTTTTTTTCTAGATTATGAATTTTTGTAACATTAAACCTGTCGGCGCCAAATCGTATAATAATAATTATCATGAAATGGCCGACCATTAAAAGCATTAATTTTATTCAGCACTAGGTGATGTTTTTATTTTTTATTTTATCATCTTGGCTCTCATAAGCACACCGGTCGAACAAACTTATTTGGAGTTGGAGAATTATAGACGCGTTGAAGAAAGGGACATGTCAAAGTAACACGAAGACTATTCGGGGGCTTCGCTGCGCTCGCCCCTTTAAAGGTGCGAACGCACTAGGCGGAACTGCACCGCAGCGGAACTGAGCGACACGACGCGACAAAATATTCTTTCAAGGCAAACATATGGAGCAAACCGCACCACGCGGCAACGAAACTGCACTGCAGCGGAACTGCGCGGCAAAGTTGGGCAACTAGGCAAAAGTGTCGCTACCTCACGCCCCTCCGCCCCTCTCTCTTCTCTCTATCTCTTTCGTTCTTTGTTTGAATAACGGGCGAAACTTTCGCGCCGCTGTAGTTCAAGTGCGGTTTACCAAAAAATGACGCGCCGTGCCGCGCAGTTCCGCTGCGGTGCAGTTCCGCCTAGTGCGGTCTTACCTTTAGTGTTCACCTTAGCTACCTCACAGTTTGCCCTGAGAGATTTCATTGTTTCATGATACTACACAATTGGCCATATCATGTATGCTTAATTCTTTGATAGGGCGCCGACATACCTACAGCTTTGTTTATAGCTATTGTCCGCTACTATGTCTGATATTTGACAAAAGTTCAGGCTGATACAGTCCTTTACGGTACACAAAACATACAAAAGACCTACCTTTCATTCATATAGCCCGTAAAGTTTCTGATAATGCTTGTGGCAGACGGACAGACAGACAGACAGGCAAATAGATGGACAGACAGACGGACAAAAATTCAAGTCACTAGCTCCAGGCGGTTTGGGCTCTGCGTTGATCGTAGTCACCTTACGATTATATATATATATATATATACAGAGTGAAATTAAATTAGCTGACCATATTTTAAGGAATGATAGTACCCATCATTGTGAACAACTTTCCCTATGAAATATATCGTCGCAAATGAAAAAAAAACAATGTCCCCCAGTACATTGCCCCGATCAGCTGATTTCAAGTTACTGGAGACCCAAAAATTTTTTTCGTTTGCGACCATATGTGCCTTGGGGAAAATTCTTCATAATGATGGGTACTATCATTCCCCAAAATATGGTCAGCTAATTAAATGTCACCCTGTATATATTACTGTAAAAGCCCGAAATACAGTAAAACCTAGGATTTACCGGTATATCCTAAGATATATACCGACCGGTGTTGGTCAATGTCCGAATTAAAGAAAAGAGTAACAATATTACAGACTTTTACCACTAGAAACTGGTACATCTTAGGATTAACCAGAGGCGGTTGGTAAATGTTGGTTTTGGAAAGAAAACAACAAGTATCTTTTACTTTATTTATTTAAATTATCTATCAGTAATCAAATCAACAAAGGTATCTATCAGTAAATTATCTATCAGTAATCATCTCATTGTAACAAAATAAAATAAACTATATGTCTTTCTTACTTTAACTTACTTTAACTGACTTTAAATATTGCTTTAATTGAAGCAGTTAAGGACAACTTATATTTAAGTTAATTAAATTAAAAAAACGCAGTTAATTTTTCAGTCATTATTGTATACCTACCTGTATATACTAATTTCAAAGAAATGAATCTTCATTCTGGCCTGACTGTTAAGAATTAAGCATGTACGCATTATTTGCTACTGGCCCCACACTGGAAGACCCTGTGTCGTGGGATCCAAAAACAGTGACGTCACAAACGTGTAAACATTCAAGCTTCGGATTTCAATTGCACAAATTCCACGACCGCATATTGTTGTTTCAACATTTATGCGTTTTTATATCATCCACTTCGCTAAACGTGTTAGGTACTAAGAATGCCATGTTTCCTGTAACTGATATCCAACCACCTATTGTTTGTCGGCAATGTCATAATCTCATGTACCGGCAAGAATCCGAGATATAAGAGCTATTTATCAATCGTCGGAGTATTACGAGCCGTTTACACGAGGACAATCAGGATGCCAATCCAATAACTAAAAATAAAGTGTTACTGGCCAAATGCAGAGAGTGAATTTCTTTATTGCACTACACAATAATGACATACAGAAAACTTTTAATAGATAAACAATGTATAAAGGCTTAAATGGCATACGCTGTCAGATCCCAAGCAAGAGAAAGTGACAGCATGATTCTGAGTGTCCCCCAAAATTAGAGTTGTCGCCAGCGCGTACTCGTAAGCCTACTTCAAGCAGCAAGCAAAGCAGTAACAGATAAGGCCACTTAAAACAGTCATGAAGTGTCAACCGCCCCATTTGTGACGTAGAACCTAAGACTACTTACTAAGTACTCAGAACAGGTAACAGAGAACACTAACCCCAAATACCCTCCATGATGGACCGTGCTCAAAAAACCCCAGGTTTTATCGCAAAACACAGCCAAAGATAACAGATGTAAATAACTATGGGGATTCACCACCCTCCAAAGTCCAGTACCAGAGAGGAATATATTTGATCTAAAGGCAGCTTGTCGACGTAATATATCGAAATTAGTGCAGTTTTCTAGCAAGTCCTGGTAGATATCAATATATCTGTTCCACGCTAAAGAGGAAAGGACCATCTGACCAGAAAATAAGCCAACAACTTGCACTATTCTTTGGAAAGAGACTTTAGTCTTGTAAGAAATTCCCACGTCAGCAACATTCTCCCTTTCAATGTCCTCTGTGGTATTAATTTCTTTCAACTGTTGGTATGGAAGACTGCTGATTGTGGTACCTTTGTAGCCACGCCTCGGTGGGTTATTCTTTAAGTACACAATCAGGCCACAAATCATGGCAATTACACCTAATAAATCACAGATACCATCGACCCAATACCCTAAACTTCCCACCTCTGACCTTTCGCCTTTAATATGCTTTCGTTCCCTAGCTACATGTCCGTCCAAATCGTCTAAGAACATTCTTATTTGGAATATAACTATGGCTACTCTTCTAGCAGCCAAATATTGGCACGTCAGAAGCTTTGCTCCAACCAGTGCAAGAAACACGTGAAAGACTGAAATCATGTTCGGGGTTAAGAATAACATTGTGTCAGAGATACCAAGACTTATGTCAACTATTGCGCATATTGGCCCGTAGATATACCGGTTTATATGGTCGACCATTAGTGATTTTACTGTTGGGTGGCACAGGGGGTTGATACTACAAGGCACCCAGGTAACGATTTCGTAGTCAGGCTCAGAAACAGGTCCATAAGTCGACCCGTCAAAACTTGAAGTATTTGTTGAATCACTAAAAATATCTAATTTGTACTTTTGTATCCTTAGAAATAGGAATGTGTCCATCAACACACAGTATACCACGGTGATCAATAAAAGGATGGAAAGCACTTTACTTGCTTGGGATGACGGCCACATCATTTTTGAAACAATTGTGTTTATAACAATACAATACTATTCTATGTTTTTGTATTTTTATTACCTACCGACCTATTTTTAGTGTTTGGTTTCAACTATAACTTATACAATAAATCGCCAACGTAATATTAGAACAACCTCTGTACTAGGTCTTCATCCGAGGCCAAGGGAAAATCGATTCAAATGCCACAATCGGTGCTACACACAATAGAAAATATCCCTAAACCACGCTATTATATGGCCCATAGATTTTTATGGCCGACCGGTTCTGGTAAAAGTATGTCGAGGGCCGAAAAAAACTTGTAAACAAACATCCCACGATATTAGGGAACGTGGTGTTATGAAATAGCGCGTTCTAAAAATATCACGTGAACGTTTGAGTCCCGTTATTTTTACAACTAGGAAAGACTAAATATAATAATTAATATCCAAGATTTACACTGAGATAACGTCTTGAAAACTTATCGTGAATTTCTTGAACTTCACTTCGAAACTGCAACGGCTAAGCAAAAACAAATCTTCTTTCATCTCAGCGCCTTCACAGCATTGATTGTTCATATTATCGATTATTTTTTTTCACTTTTCACTCAATTTCTTGACGACAACTTTGTGCAACAATATTGTTCTGTGCATCCATTGATGCGGCAAAGATAACCCTTTTGTTTTTCTAATCGATGCACTGCCAGTTACACCGGATGCCTTATCAAAACACAACATTGATTCACCCACAGTCAGTAAAATCACAGTTCATAGATCAAGTTTCAGAAGCAGTTTTCAAGATATTTGAGAGTTTATTACAGGAATACGTTTCGAAAAATACGTAAACACACTTTTTTGGTGACAGCCGCTTAGACTGCATCGCGCTTGCGTTCTGGCAAGGTTCTGGCGTGGTTCTGGCTTTCGACTGAGGACTGAAACTGATCGTAAGTTTATATACTCTTTGGACTGACCGATGCGTTAGTCTTAGTACGGAACGGAACTACTTCAGGGAACTACGGACACTGTAGCGTTCGTTTTGAATGGAGCCCCGATTGAATTATTATAACGCATCGTGTAATAAACTAATGGGGAATTAATTTCGTCAAATCCCATCTCAGTGCTGCCCTACGCTACATAAGGAACCCCTGTACAAAGTTTCATGGCTCTAGGTCCGGTTTAGGCTATGCGTTGCCCGTCAGCCACGCATAGTAGATTGCAAGTATTTGTACCTAGTATTGAGCAGTTCTGGTGACTATGTGTGGTCATCATCATCAGTTCCGCATCACAATATTATTCTTACAATGAGTAAATGCACGAGTTATTATGAAAAACACAAAAATCACTATAGGTCTGCCTATTTGAAGAGTTCCCTCGATATCTCTAGGATCCCATCATCAGATCCTGACCTGGTGTCAATGGGACCACCCTTGAGGTATTACCTATACGCCGAAAAAAGATTTGTTCAAATCGGTTCATAATTGGCGGAGTTATCGCGTAACAAACATAGAAAAAAAAAATACGCGTGTAGCACCGTACACGTGTTAGAAGTAAAACTTCTATAGCTAGATCATTAAGTGGTACCTATACTATACACCGATACCTACCTATACTAAAAGAGATTTAAATTTCCAATTTTGAGATCCAATCTCTGCTTCAAGTTACTTTTAAGTTTCAGACGTCCGATTATTCGAAATTATTTTATACTTGTACTTACTTTTAATACGTCATGTCATTTATTTCCCACCATTCCTTATCTACAATTTGTCGCGCTCGTGGTGATATACTTAACTCATTCAATAGTGTCACTACTATTTGCATCTCGCTCAGATTATATACCATCTGACGTCACGTCTTTAAGCCGTCTCGCTCAAATGTATGCATTGCTTTGCTTGTCTCTGTGCCCAGTCCCTTTATTTAATTGATCGAGTACGTATTTTCAACTATTCCAAGTTAATGTGTACCTGCGGGGCTACCATAAGGCTTGCCACTCACCTCAGTCTAAGATGGCTAAATCAATATATGGACGACTGCCCCAGACATGTACAAAGACTTCTCAACAGCCAATAGCATTTAAATATTCATTCATAAATTTAATTTAGTTTGTAGAACTTGAAGAAAAAAATAATTAAATATAGGTAAATAAGAGTTGTTACTCAATACTCCGTGATTCCAATATGATCCCGTGACCTTTGCCGTCGCTAGAAATAAGCACCATTTTGCAATAACATGCAACATAACGCCATCTAGCCACTCCTCTGGAAACCTCCTGTTTTCAACAGTTTTGCTAGTTGGAAATTATGTTGCATGTTATTTTTAACGATGGCAAAAGTTACTAATCAATGGCGGAATCATAGAGTATGAAGTGACTCTTAATTATTTAATAATTTCCTTCAAGTTCTACAAACTAACTAAAGACGCAGTAATTTATGAGAGAATATTTAAATGCTATTAATTGGCTGTTGAGAAGTCTTTGTACATGTCTGGGGCAGTCATTTTGCCAAATTGCCAACTCCTTTCGCGTCTCAATGATGTTTCTCCATAAAATAGCGCGCATTCATTATGATATGACATTAAATTGTGACAAAATGCGTGGCTGGGGTGACTGACGTGCCTTATGCTACCCCCGCTAACCTATACATACCTACTTTGCTAGGATTTTTTAGGGTTACTTCATCGCGAAGCGATGACGTAACTCTTATTTAATTTTATTCTTGACATTTCCTTAGTCCGCCATACGACATACCTCGATTTTTATATTTTACTTCAACATTATTGACTGGCATGAAGCATTAACTTTAAAATTACAAAAGCTTATTAAAATCAAAATCGTATAATTTCAACAGTTATAACAACAATCCAACTTTAAAATATGTATTACAAAAATTACATACAAACAAATAAGCGAAACAATAAGCCATTAAACTTATGGCTCTGTAAGCTGTAGACCTCGCTTTGGCCGTTTACTACAGATAAACATTAAATAGGTAGGTATAACACGTACTTAGTAGCTAAACTGCTAATTTGTGACTTGAACTGCACTATATAATAAAAAGTGGCTTTAGAACAGTTCTAGGTACCTACTTATTGTTTTCAAGAAGTCTTAATGCAGCCATCCATCACATCGGAATTTGCTTGAAAACTAAATATCACATTTGGATGATTCTAAGTGACTTTATGCGATTACTAGCTGCCCGTTGCGCGACTACGCAGCGCGTTTTAGGTACCTATTCCATAGTTACCGGCCACAAAACGATTCGTTCATCATTTTAGAAATCCATATCGACCCGTGTGACATTGATGAAACTCTTTTCTTACAAACTGTATGGATCGCATCGCACAACTGTCAAACATAAGTTCCGGTTCCAACAAAGAGGTTGAACGAAGTAGTTTTTGGTCACGTCACTGGTTTTGGCCATACCGGAAATCAAGAACTCGTGGAAGAATGCTTAAAATAATTTTTATTTGTTAACGTTTCATCAGGTTTTTCTCTCACTAATTAACATTCTTTATTGTACGAATGTATTATTATCTTATCTGATTAGTTAAAAACCGTATTGAAAATAGTTGCGGTTTTAAAAGTCTTCAGCCGACCCTGACGTCGCCGATTCCAATTTCCGTTACATTTCGTAGCCACTCGTGATAGCACCCGGCTAGTAGCAGTTGAAAAGCAAATATATGAATAACCCACAGTTGAGAGGTTAAATAAATTTTACCCCCGTGCCCCAAGAAGTTTTACTTCAAAAAAAAAAACATACGGGTCGAATTGAGAACCTCCTCCTTTTTTTGAAGTCGGTTGAAAAGTAACGTATGTCTATGTCTAAAAGATCATGTAAAAATATTGTATTACAATTGCAGTACCTCCACGACATCGGTCACACGGTATGTGTGACGCAGCCGCGCGCTGCGAGCGCACTCAGTCTGGCGGCGCGCGCGGCGGAGGAGCGCGGGGAGGCGCTGGGTGGTGGGGTGGGGTGCGCGGCGGCGGGGCGCGCGGTGAGGGGCAGGGGGATCATGGTGAGTGTGGAGTGTGGAGCTGTCCCTTCGATCATATAAATCCTGGTCGATCTCGATCGAAGAGCAATCTGCTACTGACGCACAAAGGCCCTTCAGGTATTTTAACCCCCTGGACAATAATAAATAGGTGTAGACCCTATTGGACAGACAAAATAGAATCTGGACAAGACATATATTGTACTACGCAGAGACTGCAAAACACCGTCTGAAATATAGGTCTTATTAAGACGAATTAAATGAGTCCAAAGTAATATATGGGTTTACATGTAAGTTTCACAGAGTTCCTTCTGATGACCGTACAGTTCTAACATTAGGTGATGGTGAATAGGCTTGCGTCCAAGTTAATCCAATAAATCTAGGAACAAGTCATAAGTTGAAGCATTATGTACAAAATGGCTTGACATTCTTAAAATTGTATATTTCCAGCAGATATATTTTATAAAGTCAATTTTGTGCAGAAAAAGACAGCATTTGATGGCAATTTTACATGACGTCACTCTGTGCTTAATTCATAGAACTCAGGAACAAAAGTTCCGTTTTGACAGTTCATAAAACTGACTGACTTGACAGGCCACAAGCCTATTGGTGATAGAGCTCGTCTAAGCTGAAATGACGCGCCCCAGTCCTTGGTTTTGTATGACAAGTAAATACAAAACCAAGGAGTGGGGCGCGTCATTTCAGCTTAGACGAGCTCTATCAACAAGAGTTGCATATGTTTTCTCGTTCCATTGAGTCTTCTGTCTCTGTTTCGTGTCTCTGGCTTGTCTGACCTGTGAATATGGCGCCTAATGGTTTCCTTGACTCTGAGCAAGCTGACCTCTCATTTTCGCATAGGGTAATGAGGGGTGTGAGAGAGATAGAGAGGTGACAGATCTTGGAAAGTACTGAACCGATTTTGATGAAATATTTTGTAGTTCTGAAGCTGGTAACGACGACTTACGAATGAAGTCTTTGGAGTATATCTTGGATAATAATAAGCCGATTTCGATGAAACATCTTGCAGAAGAAACGTCGGAAGTAGACTACCCAAATTAAAAATGAATCACCGAAATCGGTCCAGTATTTTTCGAGTTATGCGCGAACAAACACACAAACATTGTCTGTTACAGTTCGTGACGGAAGGAGTTCTCTTGCGTGAGATGTTCGCGTCGCCACTTCTCATGCAGTATTCGTGTATCATTCTTGATGAGGTGAGAAAAGATGTCATTTTCAAAATCAAATCAAAATCAAAAATCTTTTATTGAACAAAAGGTAGGTACAATAAATTAGTGGCAGAATTACCAGCGTTGCAGTTATCTGCAACACATGCTGAGCCAGGGCCTATTCACTGTGGAATATGCACATTTATAGTTTCTATATATTTTTTAAGTTTTGTAAGAATCTTTATTGTATTTGTGTGTTTTCTTACAGTGAATAATTGAAACAAAAAGTAAACTTTAGAAAAAACCGACTTCCACAAACCCTATTTGATTAGATTGAGTTTAATACAAACTGTAACCCCTTATCCCCCCCCCCCTTGGGGAATTAATTTTGTCAAATCCCTTATCAGTGCTACCCCACGCTACTAAGGAACCCCTGTACAAAGTTTCATGGCTCTAGGTCCACCGGTTTAGGCTATGCGTTGCCTGCCCGTCAGCCACGCATTGTATTTGTACCTAGTATTGAGCAGTTCTGGTGGCCATATTGGTCTTCATCAGCAGTTCCGCATCACAATATTATGCTTACCATGTGCATTTGCACGAGTTATTATGAAAAACACAAAAATCACTATAGGTCTGCCTATAATATTTGAAGAGTTCCCTCGATTTCTCCAGGATCCCATCATCAGATCCTGACCTGGTGTCAATGGGACCAATGGGAAGGTAAACCCTTTCAAACAAAAAAATAATTTTCCAAATCGGTCCATCCGTTTAGGCGCTATCGGGGTGTAGACATAAAAAAAAAATATATATCCGGACGAATTGTAAACCTCCTCCTTTGGGAAGTCGGTTAATAAATGGATTATCTATCCATCTATCTATCTATCTATCTAGTGTACATTACATTCTAGATAGAGTCCAATCAAATGTTAGTTTGTTATACAAGGTGATTATAGCAGTGATGTAGCAATAGTTAGTGCTTTCATTGCTAGGTAGCCTGTATTAATGATAAGCACGCTCTTGCTTTGAGTTCACTTGGTTTCCACTTGTAATAGAGAAAGTTTAGTAAAAAAAATTAAGGCTGGACTTTACGAACGAAAGAGTAACTTTTACTCGAGAGTATCTTCTACTTTTTCATAGACACCAGTGACACCTAGATCAGACCACCTCATTTTGAACTGTCACTTGTCATACAAGTTATCCCCGGATATATAGAAACATTATTTATTGATATTTCAGCTTATCGTGTCATTCGAAACTTATTAGTTTAGAAAGTTATTACTTTTTGTTTTTAGGGTGCCGTACCCGAAGGATGCCAAACAGGACCTATTACTAAGCATTGGATGTCCACCTGTCTGTCTGTCTGTGTTTCTGTCTGTCTGTTTGTCTGTCTTTCCGTCAGCGGGCTCTATATCTCGAACCATAATAGCTAGAGAGTTTAAATGCTTCCAGAATGTGTATATCTGTTGCCGCTACAGCAACTCTTTGTACTTTTTCTTGCACGACGGTGCGGAACCCTTCGTGTGAGAGTCTGACTCGCACTTGACCGATTATTTTACTAAAGTCGTCACAAAATAAAAGGCCCGTTTTGACAGTTCACGCCCATGAAGTTCCCCTAATGCCTTTTATTTTGTGGAGACTGTAAATCAGCGTTTAAAAACTTTTATCTTTAATTTTCAGGTGCACGAGAGATCACAGATGACGGATGTGCTTATGGGGCTTGTTAAGAAAATCCTAAAGGTAGGTAAAGGAACCTGTAAAATATTTACGTAGAGGGGTTGATGACGCGCGCCACTCCTTCATTTGTGATATCCTTCTGTGCGTAAACGCAGTAATGGCCCGCGTCACTATAGTTTGAACAAGCTCTTCCTCTATAATGTAAAACTACTTAAGTATACAATAATATACGGAATCAATAACGCCCGTTTTCACTAACTTCGAACAAGGAAATGCCTTACTAAGTAACTCCTAATTTAAGGCAATGCTTAGAATAAAGTTCCGTTTCACCAATCGATTTGTCCTACCCTAAGAGTAGCCTAGTTTTTTGACAGTTGTCCTTGGTTTTGTTCGTCAATCTATCACATGTCTCTCTCTAACACATGAGACTGTCACATATGTCAATTTAGGGGCACCTAAGCACTACGCCCTCCCAAATCGGTGTCGTAACTTTAGGTGCGCCTAACGTCGTTAGTCGTGACTTAAGGGTTAGAAACGTGTTTTTGCTCTAGGCAACTCCTAAATTTTTAGGCATCTGATTTAGGCGTGTCCTATGGTTAGTGAAAACGGGTAGAAGTCTCTTAGTAGGTACGCTCTGAGTGCTGAATGGAGGTGACAGCATCTCTTTCAGAGTGTGAGAGAGAAAGAAAAAGAGAGCGGTTACCCTCTCCAAGATGTACATTTAACGTCATTTAAGGCGCCTCATGAATAAATTAGGGATGCTTTTTTATGTGTATTTCAGGAAATACTCAGCAAATCGTAATCAATTTCTGGTTTAAGTAATTTGACTATACAATCTAGGGTTTTCTTGACGGAAAACGTGTTTGGATAAAAAATCTCGATAGAAAATAAATCCAAAGTCAACCTTTTTTAGGGTTCCGTACCCGAAGGGTGCCAAACGGGACCCTATTACTGAGACATCGCTGTCCATCAGTCTGTCTGTCACCAGGATGTATCTCATGAACCGTGGTAGCTAGACAGTTGAAATTTTCACAGATGATGTATTTCTGTTGCCGCTATAACAGCAAATACCAAAAAACAAAAGAAATTTAATATTAAGGGGGGCTCCCATACAACAAACGTGATTTTTTGCCCATTTTTGCTCGATATTGATAATGGTAGCAGGTAGACGCTTAAAATGTTCACAATATATTGAGTATATATATATATATTATTTACTTAAAAAAAAAATAATTATTTTAAAATTAAATTAATATTTTGGGGGGGCTCTCATACAACATGTTTTTTTTTTGCGGTTTTTATAGATAATGGTACGGAACCCTTAGTGCGCGAGTCCGACTCGCACTTGGCTGGTTTTTTCCAATATTTTTCCTAATACCGCAGTAGTAGTAAATATGATCTTTATATTAATTGTAATATGTGGAGAATTGTTGCAGAGATTTGAAGACTGACATGTAATTCCCTGAAATAGCTTATTTTTTATGTTTTTTTTCGTTTACGTTGATTCAGATTAGATGCGAGCGCACAATTTCCATCCCACTTGTTTCTATTCCCAAGTTATATTCGCTTCTCACTTCCGCAATCTTCGTTGACCTTGGTTTGTAATTATTCATACCTCGCCTTAAGTACTATTTGGAGTATTGAAACAGTGGGGCCAATTCTCTAGGGCACACGCACTAAAATTACTTGACAATGTTAGCTCCGACGCTCTTACGCGGTTGCCATAGATTTCATTTTCGAACTCACTTTTGAATTAGTTCATCAGTACATTAAAATAATTCAAAAGTAAGTTTGAAAATGGAATCTATGGCGACCTCATAAGAGCTGTCGGACTTAATATTGTCAAGTAATTTTAGTCAGTGTAACCTAGAGAATCGACCACACTGTCTAAAAGTGGGTACGTTCGTGCCTCTGCCAACACTTATGGCAAATGGCCTGACTCTATGTTATGTCATGTTATGTTACTATTTGTTTTTGAATTGCGTTAATTGATACTTGAAATAAGTAGAATGCATAGTTATATTATACCACACACACACACACACCCTCCCTCACACACACATACACACACACACACCCTCTCACTTATTTACACACCCCCAAACACACACTATACAATATACACTCTGCATTTCTGAATTGTAACTAGCCTATTATTATTATTTTATTTTTTATTTGTTTTTCTCAAGTACTTGTATTATTCTTGTTAGAACCGTCTCAATATCCAAATCTTACCACAAACGCCTCGGACGAGGTCCGGCCTGCGAGCCATAAATACAGGTTATATTATTATCCTAGTTATGGCAGCAGTCAACCACCATTTTTAAGTGTACCTACCATTTTCCTTGAATAAATACTTTTACTGTTACTTTACCTCCCTCCCTTATATTATTTAACCTCCATGATTTATGTTTTATACATCCAATTAATTACTAGAAAGGTTCCAAGGTTCACAACTTTATTCGTCTATATTTCCTTTAAGATTTGCTATAAAATAAATCATAAGGGAATATGCCACGTCACCCAGTTCAGCAGTATTCAATAGATAATAATCTCAACTCGAGACACCGATAAGCTATAACTAATATGTACTTAATTTGTTATCATATGGTCATATTGCTATGACACATTATTAGTAAAACAAATAGATAAATAAGTCGTTGGTATGGGATGCAACGTGTGTTGACACACTAGCGCCATCCCATTTACCAGCGACTTCTTCCAAGGCCGGTGCCGCTGCGGACTCTGCAGAGGGTTTGAAACGGCGCAAATATGCCGCCCTTGGGGAGGGCTACATATTTGTGCCGTTTGGCGTAGAGACCCTCGGGCCGTGGGGGACCGACGACGCTCGGCGAGTCTTTAAGGAGGTTGCAAAGAGACTCGTCGAAGCGTCAGGTGATTCTAGAGCTGGCACCGACCTCGCTCAGCGAATTAGCATAGCGATACAGCGAGGTAATGGTGCCAGCATGTTGGGCACCCTGCCACTCGACGGCGGCGGTGACCTTAAGGATATTTTTTATTTAATTTAATTGTTTTTTAGTAGTAAGTTAATTGTATAGATAAATTGATTATGATTTAGTTATACTAGTGACCCGCCCCGACTTCGCACGGGTGCAATGCACGATGCACTATATTATGCATGTATAATACGTATATAAACCTTCCCCATAAAAAAACCGCATCAAAATCCGTTGCGTAGTTTTAGAGATCTAAGCATACATAGGGACAGACAGCTGGAAGCGACTTTGTTTTATGCAATGTAGTGATTTCTTAAATATCCGTGGTCTGGCAGGCCTGCGGGACGAATCTCGCGGCTTCGATATACGGATATCGAGACCTATATTGATAGATTCCCATACGAAATCACTCGATATATAGGTGTAGATATCGCCTTATGATGTCTCTCCTAGCCATAACATTTGCATCATCTCTCACTTACACTCACACGCACACATAACCTCACACACGACGACAAAACCCTACACACACTTCCCTCTCCTCCCCTCCCGTCCCGTCCCGTCCAATATCTTATGTATATCACCCCTACCAATCATGTCTGGCCTATAAAATATAAGTCATTAATTGGCCTTTGTTTAGACTAAGTTATCCTGCCTATGTTCAACTGTTCTTGTGCTGTTGACTTTGTAAATAAATAAATAAATTTATAAATAAATAAATCAATCAATCAATCAATCAATCAATCAATCAATCAATCAATCAATCAATTAATCAATAAATAAATAAATAAATATGTAAATATATAAATAAATAAATAAATAAAATCGTATATCGAAGGCGCGAGAATCGTGCCACTGGTGACACTAAATTAAGTCCCTATAGAAAACTGGCTGAACGTGTTCACAACTGTGATTCTGCTACCCCGTATGGGAAAAGGCGTGACGCCAAGAATGTATCTATGGCAATTTCCGGTTTGCGTCTCAATGAGGAAAACTGCATAATTTACAAAATGGACGACGATGTTTGGTCTACAGTGAGACATAAGAAGCCAAGTTTATTATGATCAATCGATGTTTAATCGGAGAACTAACCGTTTGGTTTATAAACCTTCTTCGTTTCATGTCAATAGTCTAAAGTTTATGTCAATTATCTGGTTATAGAATCAAGTTGTTTATACAGGGTGTCTGGAGTATGGAGTGACAAAACATTTTGGGGAGTTAGAGACATCATTGTGAACAACTTTTACTATCAAACCGATTTGATCAGAGCAACTTTATTGTTCACTTCTCTATACAAATGATCTGATAACCGCTCGGCCCAAAATGTATTGAGATATCAAAAAAAGTTGCTCCGATCAAATAGCTTTAAAGTGAAAGTTGTTCAGAATGATGTCCCAAAAAAATTGTTGCTCCATTCTCCAAACATCCTGTAGAATGAAACCTACCTACAATAGTAATTCTGCCAAGACGTATGTGTGTATGATGTATTACAAATATCATGCAGGGTGTAACAGAAGGGTGTAGTCATATTTTAGGGGGTTGTTAGGGAGACCATTCTGAGCAACTTTCACTATGAAACCAATTTGATCAGAGCAACTTTATTTTTCATAGCTCCATACGTTTTGGTCAGCTGATTTGTATAGAGAAGTGAAAATTAAAGTTGCTGTGATCAAATCGGTTTCATAGTAAAAGTTGCTCAGAATGATGTCCCCAACATCCCCCTAAAATATGATTGCACCTTTATGGCACACCCTGTATAGTTTATTCCTACGGAGAAAAATATTATTGTATGGCACTTGTTGGAGTATGTTGTATGGAGTTGTTTCACTTGTCTGTATCGTAATTTTAAATGCACACAATAAGTATAATACATTAGTGAATCCTATTTAGATTTAATATGACTAAGGACCATCACAGGATGTCTACTACCATTTACAGAAATCGCATCAAAATCCGACCACCTGTAATTAAGGTGCCAGAGACAGACACACAGAGATTTCAAACTTATAACATCTCAACATTAATTTATTATAATCAATATTTGTACGCCTGAAAAGGCAGATTTTTGCGAAGAAAATGTATACAATTAAGATCCATATTGTTACCAAAAATCATGCAAATAAACTTAGTTGATTTGATTTGATTTAAAAGGTTTAAAATACACTAAACTAATAGTACTAAGGCGAGCGTAGGCTTAAGGTGGCTAGTAAATAACTGTTTTTATGATTTAAATGAATTTTATAGCATGACATCAAAACTCAATAAATTAAGTTAATTTTATTTTATTATTATGGAATAGTGTTATTATGACTGATCTACTAATTTAGTCAATAGGGTTAAAAGTAAAGTAAATGTAGCCCATTAATGTCCCCACCGAGGGGCACAGGCCTTTACCCGGATCCGAGTAAGATTGAGCCATACTCCACCACGCTGGCTCAGTGCGGGTTGGTGGAGGGGTTTTTACGACTACTACATACTACGAAGTAGTGATAGTAGCCGGGACCTACAGTTTAACGTGCCATCCGAAACACGGATAATAGGGATAGGAAATGTTATTTAATTTAATATATTTTATAAGTCTACTAATTGTCGGTACACAACACAAGGGTACCTGACTACAATACAACACAAGGGTACCTGACTACAATATTTGCATGCCACAAGTTGGCTGAATGTGCCGTTCTGCATATTATTATTATAATTTAAGATCTATGACTATACCACATCAACGCAAATAAATTTTCATTTTATTTCATTTCGTATTTCTATTAAATTTTCAGAAACGCAAGAACTTAAAACTGGTAGTATCATCAGCAACAATGGATGCCGAATTTCTGAAAGATTTCTTCAACCTCAAGGAAGGGAAAGAAAGGGCTAGTCACAGCACTTCAGTAATCATGTCAATGCAGGGCCGGACGCACCCTATAGACGTGTTTTATTCCGAAGGTAAGTCCCTTTTATGGTTCCGTACCCGAAAGTTGCCAAACAGGACCCTAGTCTTAGGAAATAACACCGAAGTGAGACGTGCTGACTCTGTCCATCGCCCCTCTTTGGATTTCTGTGCGCTGAGATGGTAAAGACCGCGCAGTAGTTTTGTCATCGAAATATTCTTTTACACTGTAAGACTTCTTTAATAGACCGTTTTGGATATAGTTTTTGAACCTCCTTTCTGGTAGGTCCGTTGCTTCAGTAGGTATTTTATTATAATAATTGAAACAAAAAGTAAACTTTAGAAAAAACCGACTTCCACAAACCCTATTTGATTAGATTGAGTTTAATACAAACTGTAACCCCTTACCCCCCCCCCCCCCTTGGGGAATTGATTTTATCAAATCTCATCTCAGGGCTACCCCACGCTACTAAGGAACCTCTGTACAAAGTTTCATGGCTCTAGGTCCACCGGTTTAGGCTATGCGTTGCCTGCCCGTCAGCCACGCATTGTATTTGTACCTAGTATTGAGCAGTTCTGGTGGCCATATGTGATCTTCATCAGCAGTTCCGCATCACAATATTATGCTTACCGTGAGTAAATGCACGAGTTATTACTAAAAATACAAAAATGACTATAGGTCTGCCTATAATATTTGAGGAGTTCCCTCGATTTCTCCAGGATCCCATCATCAGATTCTGACCTGGTGTCAATGGGACCAATGGGAAGGTAAACCCTTTCAAACAAAAAAATATTTTTCCAAATCGGTCCATCCGTCTAGGCGCTATACATAAAAAAAATATACAATAAAAACATCCGGACGAATTTTAAACCTCCTCCTTTGGGAAGTCGGTTAAAAACTAACACAATACTCCCATAAAAGAGTGAGCAACCTTACTGAGTCTGAACGCGGGCATAGCAATCTTATTTCTATGTCTAGTGCTATTTACTATGATTATGACCTAAAGTCTTAAATAAACCTACGTTTTTCTGGTATATATGATAATTATATTTGTAAATATGGATCGATTGACTGATCGTTTGGTTGATTGATTGTAACATGGAGCTGTTACAACCACTTGAGTTGAATCGGTTTGAATTTAACCGGCTAAATTTCGGGCTTTTTGTTTAACCGGTTTTTTATTTAAAAGAAAATGAATATTATTACTTAGTTATTTATTTTTTCGAAAACTTAAATAATAAAAAAGTTATAATTGTTTTTGGGAATCAGCAGCTTGCAAATGTTTATGGTTCGGTTCGGTGTTTCAAATGTAAAGGAACATGTATAATAAAAAACAAAAAAATACCGGTTAAACAAAAAACCCGAAATTTAACCAGTTAAATTCAAACCGGTTCAACTCAAGTGGTCGTAACAGCTCCATGTTATGTCTTACTGCAAATTTTAGGTAGATCGCACCTCAATTCCGATCCCTGTTAATGATTGATTGTTTGATTGATTGATTGTTTTTTTATTTTTTTTTATTTCAGAGCCAGTGCCAGATTACGTAAAGGCGACGGTGGAAACAGTTATAAAGTTACATGAAAATGAACCTTTTGGTGATATCCTGGCATTCCTCACATCATCGGTAACTATTTCACTACTCTCACTAACACTGTGGCCAGGGAGCACTTATCCAGTGGAGTGGAGCGCATAGATACATTTTCCTTTGAAACACAACTCACCAATTTACGGGCGGCGGGGGACGAGGTAAGACAGCTGTGATTGGTCAGCCGCTGCGAAACTGTCTGGCGGGCCGTCATCGTACATAGGTTGCGTATGCGAACGTTTGTTGAATACAACAAACGTTTGGCGAGCCGCATTCCCCCGCAGGCGCAGTCAATTGGATATATAGTCTCTGACTGTGGCCGATTCTCTAGGTTACACTCACTAAAATAACTTGACAATATTAAGTCCGTCAGCTCTTATGCGGTCGCCATGGATTCCATTTTCGAACTCACTTTTGAATCATTTAATCCACTGAGCCTCTATCACGAACGTTTTCGAGATCGTAAAACGTTTTCGAGAACGCAGGAAATTATATTCGTAATTCGTAATTTCTTTATTGTACTCGCATGGCAGTAAAAATAGCTTAACGAGGAAAAAATATGTACAAAGGCGAGCTTATCTCTAATAAGAGATTTCTTCCAGCAAACCATGTTGGGTAGGAGACGGAGATGATAGGTATGGGGAAGAATTGCGCGAATTATATTTTATGTCATAAAGAATAAGAATCACTGACATTTAGCTTTTCCATAGTTTTCTATCGAATTTTTGTTCGTGATTGGGCTACTGATGATCTAATTCAAAAGTGAGTTCGAAAATGGAATCTATGGTAACCGCGTAAGAGCGTCGGAGCTAATTAAATTAAATTAAATTGTTTATTTTTCAGACAAGTGTCCAATATAAAAATGTCAAAAGTTAAAAATAGTTACAATATTAAAATAATAAGAATAAAAACAAATAAATAGTAAGATTCAAATTAATTATAGCTACATGTCAAGTTTTAAGATTGAAATAAATAAATTGTTTATAATAATTATAATATTGTCAATTAATTTTAGTGAGTGTACCCTAGAGAATTGGCCCCACTGTGAATGCAACAAGTTTTGATCGAAATCCATTCAGCCGATGTGCAAACTAGATTTTGTGTAATTTGAGTATGAAGACACTTTTTGCTATTTCATAAAACTCGGGAACAAAAGTAGCGTTTGAAGGTTCCCTTGTGGCGCGTGAGTGACGTTTACAACGATTCGAATTTGGCATCGCATTAGAAATTATGGTTTAAGACGGCGCCCTAGACAAAAACAGCCTTTAGCAAAATACAAATCGCTCGGAATGACGAGTATTATTGCTGTATGTTTTTCCACTAGCTTGTTTATCACGAATGTCAGCGTGACTTCGCTTTCTCATAAACGTTATTTTATTAATTTTGTTTGATAGAAAAGTCTCCTGAAGTTGCCAGAAAATCTGTCTGTCACAATGTTTTATTTTACAATTTCGCACCGCATCTGAATTTGTGTTCTTGTTATTTATCTAATCATTATAAAATTGGCACAGTATGTTCCTCAGTTAGACTTGCTTAGCTTGCGGCTTTAACCTTTTTTATTTTTTTATTTAATTTCCTCCAAAAATAAGTTATGGATGAAATTCTGAGCTCTGATTGCATAGGGCCCGCCCTTAAATAAAGTTGTGAGTTTCGGACCACGTGCTGCGTGAGTGAATACCATTCAACCACGGTATTTTTTTTCTTTCTTTTCTTTCTTTCATATCTAGCAATCACGTGTGTTGTTAAAATAACCGGCCAAGTGCGAGTCGGACTCGCGCACGAAGGGTTCCGTACCATTATGTATAAAAAACCGCAAAAAAAATAATGTATGGGAGCCCCCCTAAATATTAATTTAATTTAATTATTTATTTTTTAAGTAAATAATATACTCAATATATTGTGAACATTTTAAGCGTCTACCTGCTACCATTATCAAAATATCGAGCAAAAATTAGCAAAAAAATCGTTTGTTGTATGGGAGCCCCCCTTAATATTAAATTTCTTTTGATTTTTAGTATTTGTTGTTATAGCGGCAACAGAAATACATCATCTGTGAAAATTTCAACTATCTAGCTACCACGGTTCATGAGATACAGCCTGGTGACAGACAGACGGACGGACGGACAGCGAAGTCTCAGTAATAGGATCCCGTTTGGCACCCTTCGGGTACGGAACCCTAAAACACCGTGTGCAACCATGATTTGTTAATTAAGTAATTTATTTTCTCTGTGTACCTCTTTACCTACATGGCCATGGGCTTGT
Source organism: Argyresthia albistria (assembly GCA_963457715.1). Classification (NCBI taxonomy): domain Eukaryota; kingdom Metazoa; phylum Arthropoda; class Insecta; order Lepidoptera; family Argyresthiidae; genus Argyresthia; species Argyresthia albistria. Next base: position 8,164,698 of record OY735277.1, on the reverse strand, counting down.
GTTGTGTATAATAACAGTAAATAAATGGATATTCTATTCTATTTTTATTTTCAGGAGGAAATTCACTCGGCCATGGAGACCTTAGAGGACTACACGGCGGAGACGCACGAGAGGAACAAGACGCGGAAACATTACCCCAGCGGGATCCGCGCCTATAATATATCTGTGGTGCCGTGGTATGTGGAAATTAATAGGTCAAGTGCGGGTCGGACTCTCACGTGGAGGGTTCTGTACCAACGTCTTTTTTACATACAGGCACTTACATTGCTTCTGGCCCCACACTACACACCCTGTGTCGTGAGAACCAGAAACAGCGCTTCACAAACATGTAAACATCCAAGACCTGGTTTTTTTTTGTCTCCAGCCGGTATTCGAACCCGGGACCTCTCGCATGGTAGGCAGATGCGCCATCGCTGCGCCACAGAGGTCGTCAAACGTTAGGCACTAGAGAGTTATTCTGCGGAGAGGAATAAAACCCGGAACATTACCCCAGCCCAGCGGGATCCGCGCGTATAAACTCCCCAACGCTATTAGAGACACTCCGTCACTCAACATACTTAAAAGTCGGTTGAAAGAACACTATCTTTCTCTACCGTATTAAATTTAAGTACTTTAATTTAGGTATATTTGCTTAACATATTTATATCTACAAGTCTAGCCGGGGTGGCCGGAGGTGGCACAGACCAGGGAAGTGTGGACGAAAGAGGGGGAGGCCTTTGCCCAGCAGTGGGACACTTTAATGGCTAAATAATAAAAAAAGTCTACCATGGGTCTACCTGTTGTTAAATTATTTCCTGTCCATCCTAGGTTTGCTGGAAGAAATCTCTTAATAGAGATAAGCTCGCGTTTGTCATGTGTTGTCCACTCTCAATTGTAAAATGTGTTATTTTGTGCAATAAAGTATAAAGCAAGTAAGTAATATATCTGTGGTGCCCATTGACCTCGTGGTATGTGGAAATTAATCGGTCTAGTGCGAGTTGTGTCGAACAAGTTGTGCCTCCGCCACCCCGTATGGGAAAAGGCGTGACGCTATTTCGTAATTCGTAATTTCTTTATTGTAATCACATGACAGTAAACATAGCTTAACATAGAAAAATATATGTACAAAGACGAGCTTATCTCTAATAAGAGATTTCTTCCAGCAAACCATGTTGGGTAGGAGACGGAGATGATAGGTAAGGGGAAGAGTTGCGCGTACAATAAAACTATTCTAGTAGGTACCTTATCGGATCCGAGTAAAGGCCTGTGCCCCTCGGTGGGGACATTAATGGGCTACATTTAGTTTTTTAGTTTAGTAGGTACCTATAATACATAGATATTGTTATTACACATAGGTACATATAAGAACCTATTGCTAAGGAATAGACTACATACACAGTTACATAAATGTCATTTTCTGCAGGTACGGCAGCATTCCCTTCCACAAGCAAATCAAGGTGTTCCAGCAGGCCGGCAGTGATACCAGGAAGGTGATCCTCGCGACCAATATCGCTGAGACCGGCGTCACGGTGCAGGGCGTGACGTGCGGTGAGAACTATTGTCATAGATCAAGTCACCTCACCTACGTGTCTGTGAAAAAGTTAACCCCGGGACTTTTTGTTGGTAAAATCCAGAGCCTAAAACGAATAAAAAGAAAATAAATAAATAATAAAACTAAAAATAAAAAATAAACTTACAAAAAAACTGATTCCAGTGATAGACTGCGGCTTCCACAAGCTGCCCTACTACTCGCCGGCGGTCGGCGTGGGCAGTCTGTCCGTCTGTCCGCTCTCGAAGAACAACGCGACGCAGCGCGCGGGCCGCGCCGGGCGCGTGAGTCGAGGCAAGTGCTACAGGTGCGTTGCTGAACTAATTGTTAATAATTGCGAGTACAACTAACCCGGGGGTCATTCTGCTATTTACATTACAATTTGCTGACCATTCAATGTTCCGAACGTTAGGGACACCGTTATAATGAAATTGTGAAAAGTTCCCATCAATCCCATAAGTGCAAAATGTTTAATTCAAGGTCAAAGTTCGAAAAAAAATGTTTGCACGCTGGGATCGATGGGGACTTTTCACAATTTCATTATACAGGGTGTAACAGAAAAGTGTAGTCATATTTTAGGGGGTTGTTAGGGAGACTATTCTGAGCAACTTTTACTATGAAACCGATTTGACCATAGCAACTTTATTTGGGTGGAGGGGGGGATATGTCCTGTTAAGTGGGTAAAAAAATATTATAATTGCTGTTTCTGATAATTAAATCGATTATATCGTCAGTATCAATGGTGATAAGTTATTAGTTATTATATTACATATTCCAGACTATACACCGAGGCGGTATATGACAAGTTACAACCCAGCGTGCCGCCAGAGATGTGTCGCAGCGACCTGTCGTCAATACTGCTGCAGTTGAAGGCACTTGGCATACACAACTTGCTGAGGTAAATCCGGTTTTTCACAACCTACACTGGTAGTGTAGAGGTGCAGCGAAGGTCGCGATGGGATTTCGGAGATGTTTTTAGGGACGAAGATGTTGTAATAAGTGATTCTACTTATAATAACAATATTAACTTACAGGCACATACATTATTTCTGGCCCCACACTAGGATGCCCCACCAGAGATGTGTCGCAGTGATCTGTCATCAATACTGCTGCAGTTAAAGGCACTACACTGGTAGTGGAGGTGCAGGGAACGTCGTGACGGGATTTCTGAGATGTTCCTACGGATGGAGATGTTGAACTATGCAGAATACATACAGGCTCATACATTGCTTCTGGCCCCACACTAAGATACCCTGTGTCGTGGGAACCACAGCGACATCACAAACATGTAAACATCCAAGACCATGAATCCAAGAATTCATAACATATGGTATCCTAGTGTGGGGCCAGAAGCAATGTGCCTACAGTATATGCTATGTTATAACCAGTGATCGGATATTTGGATGCATATTTACCTTTTGTTTTTCTGTAAAAGTATGGAAGAGTATTATATATTTTTATTTTATTTTATTTTATTTATGTATTCATATTTAGGTCTATGTAGCATTTTTATTGTGTAGATATTATAGTAGATATATATAGATTCATTTATCTTCATTTTATTTATTGTGCACTTGACTATTCTCTCAGAAAAATCTGTTCTATCTGTTTGCTGGAAGAAATCTCTTTTTAGAGATAAGCTCGCCTTTGCCTATTTACCTTTGTTTTAAGACTATGTATCACATACAGGGTTCCGTACCCGAAGGGTGCCAAACGGGACCCTATTACTGAGACTTCGCTGTCCGTCTGTCCGTCCGTCCGTCCGTCCGTCCGTCCGTCCGTCCGTCTGTCACCAGGCTGTATCTCATGAACCGTGGTAGCTAGACAGTTGAAATTTTCACAGATGATGTATTTCCGTTGCCGCTATAACAACAAATACTAAAAATCAAAAGAAATTTAATATTAAGGGGGGCTCCCATACAACAAACGTGATTTTTTTGCTCATTTTTGCTCGATATTGATAATGGTAGCAGGTAGACGCTTAAAATGTTCACAATATATTGAGTATATTATTTACTTAAAAAGTAAATAATTAAATTAAAATTAAATTAATATTTAGGGGGGGCTCCCATACATTTTTTTTGCGGTTTTTTATAGATAATGGCACGGAACCCTTCGTGCGCGAGTCCGACTCGCACTTGGCCGGTTATTTTTTTTAATTATGTTTCCATTGTATTTATGCAGTTATTACCATTTAATCACTATCTATCACTATGATTTGGTCACTTAAATCGGGTTTTTTTTTCGATAGCAAAGTGCATTCCATATCAGCCAGGGAGCACTTATCCAGTGGAGAGCGCATAGATACATTTTCCTTTGAAACACAACTCACCAATTTACGGGCGGCGGGCGACTAGGTAAGAGAACTGTGATTGGTCAGCCGCTGCGAAGCTGTCTGGCGGCCCGTCATCGTACATAGGTTGCGTATGCGAACGTTTGTTGAATATAACAAACGTTTGGCGAGCTGCATTCCCCCGCAGGCGCAGTCAATTGGATATATAGTCTCTGACATTAGCCAACACCTGAACTTTAGGTAAATATGCATCCGAATATCTGATCACTGGTTATACCACATTAGTCTACCCCCCCCCCCCCCGTTTCCTGGGCGGTGAGGTTGGTTCAATCAGTTTCGGCGAATCACGTGCCGCTATTATTCATAACTATTCATAATTGCGGCATGTGATTGAGATTGACTGAGGCTGATTTAAATAACCGGCCAAGTGCGAGTCAGACTCGCGCACGAAGGGTTCCGTACCATTATCTATAAAACCGCAAAAAATAAAGAGGTATGGGAGCCCCCCTAAATATAAATTTAATTTTAATTTCATTATTTATTTTTTAAGTAAATAATATAGATACTCAATATATTGTGAACATTTTAAGCGTCTACCTGCTACCATTATCAATATCGAGCAAAAATGAGCAAAAAAATCACGTTTGTTGTATGGGAGCCGCCCTTAATATTAAATTTCTTTTGATTTTTAGTATTTGTTGTTATAGCGGCAACAGAAATACATCATCTGTGAAAATTTCAACTGTCTAGCTACCACGGTTCATGAGATACAGCCTGGTGACAGACAGACGGACGGACGGACGGACGGACAGACAGCGAAGTCTCAGTAATAGGGTCCCGTTTGGCACCCTTTGGGTACGGAACCCTAAAAACCAATTTGTTACCTTTATCAGAGCCCGGGCACTGGTGTCTTAAATTGTTGAAATCTAACCCGTATTCCTTCCCCCCAAGGTTCACATTCCCCACGCCGCCGCCAGCCAAGAGCCTGCTCGCTGGATTGGAGACACTCTTCGCACTCGAAGCGATAGACAGAGACGGCAACTTGACAGAAGACATAGGAGTTTATATGGCGGAGTTGCCGCTGAAACCAATGTTTGCGAAAATACTTTGTTGTAGTGGTAAGTGACCATACTTTGGGGTGACCATACCAATAGGTGTCGCAAAATATGTCGATGTGAATGATTTCGCACACTGTACTGACTGCAAAAAAGTTGATTGATGAACGAATTAATTAACTATAATAGATAACAGCAAAAAACGCATTAAACTAATGTAATATCCATAGTAGAATCTTTACATAATTCATCCTTACATCTATTGATGTCAAAAATTTAGGACGCCATTAAAATACTTTTTCCCAAAGTTCGGAAATTCAGCATAACCTATAAGAATAATCGGCCAAGTGCGAGTCGGACTCTCAAACGGAGCGTTCCGCACCATCGTACCTAAAAATTAAATCAATTTTCCATCAGATCAATTTTCGTCTGAATCATCTAAATTAATGACAAAACTGTCAGACAAACCATTTATCCAAGGCGGAGTCACATGACACATTCAAGTTATTAATTTTTTTTTTATCACACCTGCTCTGAAAATACATACTAATTATACCAATTAGAGGGAAGAAACGCCTTTATCCCGCCCTTCAAATCCTTTCATCCCAAGGTATGGAAGTTTGTATGAAAATCCTTCCGACCCAAGGGTGGGAAGTATGTATGAAATTCCATTACATACCCGGTTTTTTTATTTTTATTTGTCAGCAGTCATACTGCAAAGAGGCTTTAACTGTCTACTAATTAAATTTCAAGTAAATTGTTACTGGCCACATACAGTTTTTTTTTACCAGTTACCAACAACCACCAACCTCCTCCTCCTTGGTGCATACAGAAAATTAAAAACGAAATTATTTTTGTATATAAAACGCGCAGAATCACGGAAGAAGTGGCTGCATGACCTTATGATCTTAGCCTACTCCAGAAACGGGCGAATAAAAAAAGGAAAAGCCCGCGCATTTTCGCAAAAACTTCGATTGATTTAGCATTTATCTTTGTGTTTTTTGTAAAATATGGATACTTCGAGCGACAGTGATGATGTTATCCCTAACACACCGCCAGAACTATTAGAGACGGCCCAAGAAGTTGTTGATAATCTGTTGCCGGAAAAATCTAAATGCAGATACAACAGTACTTGTACTTTTAACTAAATATAAACATTTCTATGCATTTATGTCTATAATTTTCCTCGTAGGTGTAATAAAAAGCACTATACATACCTCAGGATAAAGTACAGTTCCATACCTCAAATGGTTTGCGCCCCTCGCAAGCTCGTGGCGCAAATGCCATAATCTCGGTATGGAACTGTCACTTTCTTCCCTCTGAAGTAATGTACTATTATTTTACTTTTCATTTCAATTTTCTTTTGAGTTCGCTCTCGCTACAAAATAGAACATAGATTTCAAAATTCTGCTGTCATCTACGTCTCGTTTCCGTTCTCATTCACATCAACAGATCCTGCGACACAAATACCCATCTCATTATGATAATACCCATCTCATTATGATCAATTTTCCCCAAGAAAGTTATGGTCACAACCGAAAAAAAAATTTCGTTGACCCTGACCCAATCAGCTGTTTCCATGTTTCTATGGGGAGACAAACAGTTAGGGGACTCTTAGCTGTCTAGCGATTGTTTCCAAGGCCGGCCACTTAAAGTAGCTTAGATGTCCCTTAAGCTTAGGCACAGAAGAGATGATAGTACTCCGTACAAAACGGCCACTCCCTTCCCCGCGCTGATCCAGATACCGCACCCCACCCCTGGCGTCAAAGGATTGGTTAAAAGATTAATAGACAGGGCTGAACGCCGGACGAGTGACGACGCGTATAATTTAATATCGCTGCATTTGCCGCGCCACCAGCCCTAGCAAAGTTTACGCACACATTTGCACGTATATAAACATCATTTATGTAGTATTCATATTCATATTCTTTATTGCACAGTAACTTAATAATAAAACTTAAATAACATAATAGTGCGCAAAGGCGAGCTTATCTCTTAAGAGAGATTTCTACCAGCAAACCTAGTAGTAATAGGTGATTATTTTACGAGCGTTCTATGGAGTGTCCGAGGTGTGGCTTAGGTCAAAGCAAAACAACCGCCAAGTGGCCTTTGAAAGGAAATATGGTTTCCCCTAAAAGGTGTTGGTGTAATTGGCCATTATTCATTTATTATATTAGAATTTAGCCTCATTACAGGTAAATCTGTTCCGGGGCTAAACTAATCAATATTAGATTTAATATGAATTTAAATAGGTAAAACCAATCATTGAACAATACAAAAACAAATACATGTGAACAAGATGTTCTAACGGAAAAAAATATCTGCGGTAAATATTTACACACAGGCACATACTTTGCTTCTGACCCCACACTAGGATACCCTGAGTCGAGGGAACCAGAAACAGCGACATCACAAACATGTAAACATCCAAGACCTAGGTGTTTTTTGTCCCCAGCCGGGATTCGAACCCAGGACCTCTCGCATGGTAGGCAGAGCTACAAACGCTGCGCCATAGAGGTCGTCAAAATGTCATGCGGTGCTAACCTAAACCACAGGGTGCTCATCCCATACAAATTAGAATTAGTATCCCGTCGTAAAAAATAGATGGCGTGAGGAGTAAGATTTGTACTTAAAACGCCATGGTTTCAGTTAGCATACTTCTAGGTGGCGCTAATCTTAGAATAAACCCTATATATATTACCGCCATCTCGTGGTATTTGCAATTTGTCGATGGTGCTGCACCAAGCGATAATGGCCTCGAACTAAAGAAGCTTCCGTAGCATCTCAGTTTACGCCGGTGTCGTATTTTGTTCTAGGTGGTCTATCTGTATTAGTATAATAAATTATAGTATCTGTGCCTAAACAAATTATTATATAGTAGTCATAAAAAGGTAACACTGAGTCAGCATGATAATATTCGGGTATAGGCGTGTGTCCCTCGGTGGGGATATTAACGAGCTTCAATAGGCTCGTGGACAAGATAAATCTAGGAACAAGTCTTAAGTTGAAGCATTGTGTACAAAATGGCTTGACATTCTCAGAATTGTATATTCCCAGCAAAGTAAATTTTGTGCGACAGCATTTGATGGCACTTTTCCATGACGTCATTCTGTTGTTATTTCATAGAACTCAGGAACAAAAGTTCCGTTTTGACAGTTCATAAAAAGTATCTATTTTGACTTGACAGGCCACAAGCGTATTATTTACAATACAATTCTCTCTTACAGGAGACTTCGGTTGCATAGAAGAAGCGCTATCCATAGTCTCTATGTTGCAAGTCGACGGTGTGTTCGTCAAGTCGAATAACAGCAAGATGAATATGGCGGCTCGAGTCTCGAGACGCAATAACTTTGAGGTAAGAACAACTGAGGTGACGGTTGTTTGTCGATGTTGTCAAATGTATGGTTAAGTGTATGGTCAAATGTATGGTTAAATGTATGGTCAAATGTATGGTTAAATGTATGTTCGAATGTATGGTTAAATGTATGGTTAAATGTATGGTCAAATGTATGGTCAAATGTATGGTCAAATGTATGGTCAAATGTATGGTTAAATTTATGGTCAAATGTATGGTCAAATGTATGGTCAAATGTATGGTCAAATGTATGGTCAAATGGGTTATAGACATCGACACAACCACTATTTATTTATACTATATACCACATACTTCACCTTTAATATCTCTCAAAATCTCTAATTCAAACTTAAGCATTACAATTTTAGTTTACTACCTTGTTTTTAGGGTTCCGTACCCGAAGGGTGCCAAACGGGACCCTATTACTGAGACTTCGCTGTCCGTCCGTCCGTCCGTCCGTCTGTCTGTCTGTCACCAGGCTGTGTCTCATGAACCGTGGTAGCTAGACAGTTGAAATTTTCACAGATGATGTATTTCTGTTGCCGCTAAACAACAAATACTAAAAATCAAAAGAATATTAAGGGGGGCTCCCATACAACAAACGTGATTGTTTTGCTCATTTTTGCTCGATATTGATAATGGTAGCAGGTAGACGCTTAAAATGTTCACAATATATTGAGTATATTATTTACTTAAAAAATAAATAATTAAATTAAAATTAAATTAATATTTAGGGGGGCTCCCATACAATTATTATTTTTCGGTCCACCCGTTTAGGCGCTATCGGGGTATAGACATAAAAAAAAAACATCCGGACAAATTGTAAACCTCCTCCTTTGGGAAGTCGGTTAAAAAGAAGCTTTCTCAAGTTTTTCTAAGAGTAGACTGACTCGTTCATTAACGAAGTCTTATTATGTATCATTTCAGGTGGCCGAAGGCGATATTATAATGTATTTGAACATATTCGACGCGTATTTGAAAGTACAGTCTGAGGCAAGCGACGAGAAACGGGCTAAGAAGGCTTGCAAGGAATGGTGTAACAAGATGTACATCAACTATAGGGTCATGGAAAAGGTAAACATAAACATTTACACACACTAGGATACCCTGTGTCGTGGGAACCAGCAATAGCGACATCACAAACATGTAAACTTCCAAGACCTGGGGTTTTTTTGTCCACAGCCGGGATTCGAACCCGGGATCTCTCGCATGGTAGGCAGATGCGCAACCGCTGCGCCAGAGAGGTGATTATTTATACTAATATAGGGGGCGATTTGGGAGCTGTCAAAACTGTCCCGTTTGCTGGGCGCTAATTAAGTTAACGGAATGGTTAAATTAGTTTCGGCCAATCACGTGCACGCTATTATTCAAAATAGAGGCACGTGATTGGCCGAAACTGATTTAGACAACCTGTTTTTTTAATAAGTGACCAAGGAACTGGGCGTAAGCAACCTTAAATCCTGCTCAAATCCTACATTCTTGCGCGGTGACCACAGATTCCAATTTCAAACATTTATTAGGTGTACACTAAATAAAGCAGCAGAAGCAGAATCACACCTCGGACACTCCATAGAACGCTCGTAAAATAATCACCTATTACTACTACATAACCAAATGATGTTTGTATACGTGCAAATGTGTGCGTAAACTTTGCTAGGGCTGGTGGCGTGGCAAATGCAGCGATATTAAGTATACGCGTCGTCACTCGTCCGGGGCGTTCAGCCCTGTCTATTGATCCTTTAACCAATCCTTTGACGCCAGGGGTGGGGTGCGGTATCTGAATCAGCGCGGGGAAGGGAGTGGCCGTTCTGTACGGAGTACTATTACTATTATCAGATCTCTCTTGTGGCAGAATCTAATGGCCGATTTCACCAACAATCCCTATCTATTATTAAGGGACAATTTATTTCCTTTTAGGGGCCACCTAGGGGTTGTTTCACTCTGACCTAAGTTTAAGGGTCACCTAGGCTGCTAAGGGACCCCTTAAATTTAAGAAGCCGGCCTCCAAAACAATCGCTAGACGGCTAAGAAAAAGAACTAAGTGTCCCCTAACTGTTGGTGAACTCGGGCATAAGGATCCCACGGCCACAACCGTATGAGAAATACCGTTATTTATATGACAAGATGAGTTACATACTTGGATACTTCATGAAAATCGGTTCACCCGCTAGAAAATATGTCTATTCGTGATAAGAATGCAGTAAAGTCATCACTGTCCGGAGGCCTAGCCACGCCCCGTAACCAATCAAATCGTTTCCAATTATCAAGCCAAGTTCACAGTGACCAGTTGAAGCCTTCAACTTGAAGGCAAACTTTCGAACGCGGAGGTTGTGTCCTGTCCTGTGAGTGTGTGTTAACAGATTTAAATTAAAAATTCACTGCATTCTTATCACGAATGGACTGTACATAGTTTCTAGTTTTTCACAATTTGATTCACCTTGTTTGTGACAGGCATGCGAAATTCGAGAGAGCTTAGAGAAACTGATCAAAGGGAAATACAAAATGGAGGACAAGCCGCATGAAGGACCAGATTTGGGGTCTGGTACGTTATAGCTGTTACAAAAATTATGAAAACAGATTATTTTTATTGTATGTTTTCTTTCTATTCACAAAATTAAGTATTGATTGGCACAATTGTTGATCCTAGCGCCAATTTCACTTTTTTGGGAATAAGAAGAAATGCGTTTTGCATTCATAGTTGATCCAAGCGCCAGTTATTTTTTTTGGGAATAAGAAACGTGTTTTTGTTGACAAAAGGATATTTTCTATTAAATAAAAACCGGCCAAGTGTGAGTCGTACTCGCGCACGAAGAGTTCCGTACCATTATCTATAAGAAAACTTTTGTTGTATGGGAGCTACCCCTAGTTGTATTATTTTTGCTATTGCATTGTATCAGGTTGGCTCAAGGCTGTAACAAATGGCGTAATGAAGAGAAGACTTTTACTTAACAGTGGGTGCTGGAGGTCTGGGTACAAAGTAAGAAAAAGAAAAAAGATTGATAGATATACAGGGTTATTTTTGAAATTGAATTTGAAACCGATTTGATCAGAGCAACTTTATATTTCGCTTCCCAGTAAATTTTGGCCTGATTGGGTCAGCTGATTTGTATGGAGAACTGAAAAATAAAGTTGCTCTAATCAATTCGGTTTCTTTCTTCTTAGTGAAAGTTGCTCAGAATGGTATCAGTTAAGTTAACTTTTGGCTAAGGCAACAAATTAACATGTGTTGGTGCATACCGTAAGTGTTAAATGGATTAATAAAGAAATCTAAATCTGAACAGGTAAATGCACACGCGTCATGAAGTGCGTCCTCTCGGGCCTGTTCCCCCAGGCCGCGTGGCTGGGCGTCGCCGGCGCATACCGCGGGGTGCGCGGGGCGACGCTGCATGTCGGCGCCGATAGCTGTCTGTACAGCCAACAACAGCCGCAGTGGTGAGGCTGAGTCCATGGAATGCATGGCCCTGGAATGCACGACCCGTATTTTGTGTCCCGTATTGCACGGCCCGTATTTCGTGTACCTGAAATGGTCGCCAAGTACGGGCCAGGTTTTCCAGCCCGTGCACTAACCTGCACGGCCCTGGAATGCACGGGCCGTATTTTGTGTCCCGTATTGCACGGCCCGTATTTCGTGTACTTGAAATGGTTGCCAAGCACGGGCCGGGCTTCCCAGCCCGTGCACTAACCTGCACGGCCCTGGAATGCACGGCCCGTATTTTGTGTCCCGTATTGCACGGCCCGTATTTCGTGTACCTGAAATGGTCGCCAAGTACGGGCCAGGTTTTCCAGCCCGTGCACTAACCTGCACGGCCCTGGAATGCACGGGCCGTATTTTGTGTCCCGTATTGCACGGCCCGTATTTCGTGTACTTGAAATGGTTGCCAAGCACGGGCCGGGCTTCCCAGCCCGTGCACTAACCTGCACGGCCCTGGAATGCACGGCCCGTCTTTTGTGTCCCGTATTGCACGGCCCGTATTTCTTGTACCTGAAATGGTTGCCAAGCACGGGCCGGGCTTCCCAGCCCGTGCACTAACCTGCACGGCCCTGGAATGCACGGCCCGTATTTTGTGTCCCGTATTGCACGGCCCGTATTTCTTGTACCTGAAATGGTTGCCAATCACGGGCCGGGCTTCCCAGCCCGTGCACTAACCTGCACGGCCCTGGAATTGCCGACCCTGGAATGCACAGCCCGTACCGTTGGTGTACCCGGACTGTACAGCCCGTATCCCTCTCTCTTTCGTGATAGATATTGTATGCATGTGTGTATGTATTTAGGTGTATTTAATTTATATATTGCGTACTTGTTTTATTTAGTAATTTGGTATTTTATATTATTTTATAAGTAGGTACCTATTTGGGTTTTAGCTTTCAGTTTTAGTTATTTGTTTGTGCACTGACTTCCCTCTCTATAACTATTTTTTTCTGTCATGCCTAGGTTTTTTGGAAGAAATATCTTTTTAGATATAAGCTCGCCTTTGTCCAGTTACTATTTCGTAATTTCATGACAACAAAAATAGCTTAAGATAGAAAAAATATGTACAAAGGCGAGCTTATCTCTTATCTCTAAGCTCGCTTTTGTAGTACATATCTTTCTGTAAATGTTAATACGTGTTTTCTTTGCTATTTTTGCAATAAAGTATAAATGAAATAAATTATATGAAAGCTACAAGAACTTATACGGTGTGCCGCCCCGTTTAAAAGAACTCATATAAAACTACTGCTACTACTCATTTCAAATATATTTCTGTTTCTTCTGAGTATGCTGTGTAAAAGTGCACCTAATTCAATCGAAAAGTTGAGTGTAAAGTGACTCAGAGGACAAGAATCCATAGGGCGGCGTCAGCCGCCCCGCAAAATGCACATGGAATATTATCTCTGTTTCTTCTGGGTATGATTATGATACTTTACCCGAATGAAATCGAAAATCAGCCGACCCAAATTGAACATTAGCCGTAACATAATAATTATTCAAAAGTATGTTAATTATCATGTTTTCTCTTGTTCGCAGGGTGGTATTCGCTAACGTTCAAACGACTGGCGACAAGACATGCATGCGTGATCTAATGACAATCAAGAAGGAATGGCTGCTTGAGATTGCACCGCATTATTATAAGGAAGTGTAGTATTACCACACCTCGGACACTCACTCGAATAATCACCTATTACTAGTACATATCCAAATGATGTTTGTATACGTGCAAATGTGTGCGTAAACTTTGCTAGGGCTGGTGGCGCGGCAAATGCAGCGATATTAAATTATACGCGTCGTCACTCGTCCGGCGTTCAGCCCTGTCTATTGATCTTTTAACCAATCTTATGACGCCAGGGGTGGTGTGCGGTATCTGAATCAGCGCGGGGAAGGGAGTGGCCGTTCTGTACGGAGTACTATTATCTCTTCTGTGGTTTTATGTTAATAATTATAGGTGTAATAAAAGTTATGTTGCTTTTATTTGCCGTTTCAATCGTGCAATACCTTAGAAGTATAATTCAATAACTATTTTAGTACTTTATTTTATACTACATTTTACATACGATTTTACATTCAGAATCAGACTTCACTTGAGATTGAAGGTTTCCTCACGTTGTTTCACACCATTAAGACATCCACTATAATGTCCTAACATGAATTAGGTATGTATCTCATTGGCAGGTCAGGTCTGCACCAAATTGGAACCCACATCTCCTACGTAAAATAAGAGCCTAAAGCAATACTAACAAGAATTTATAAGTTCAGATTACAAGCTCTATTGCCAAACAAGATCGTCTAAATATGGCCGTAGATTTTTCTGACAGTACCAATGATAAGTGAAATAGGATGTGAACAAGAATAGATATTTATTTGATAAACAAGTGCAAGTACAATTTTGTTATTAGTACAATAATAAATATGTTATTATCTGTTATTATTGTTGAAGGCAGACGCACCCTAGACAGGTGGTTGTAGTACAGTAGGCGACAGCTAATTCTAGCAGTAAGACATGGAATAACTGGCTAGCTTACAAACTAGATTAACTATCGAATTGATAAATATGTAGCCCATTAGTGTCCCCACCGAGGAGCATGGGCATACACTCGGATAAACATAAACATTTACATACAGGCACATATATTGCTTCTGACCCCACACTAGGATACCTACTGTCGTGGGAACCAGAAAAAGTGACATCCATCACAAACGTAGAGCTCGTCTAAGCTGAAATGACGCGCCCCACTCCTTGGTTTTGTACTTACTTGTCATACAAAACGAAGGAGTGGGGCGCGTCATTTCAGCTTAGACGAGCTCTAAACACCTACTTATTTTTTTTTGTGTTTTATCCCAAGCCGGCAATCGAACACGGGACCTCTCGCATGATACTGCCTAGAGGTCCTCTTGGCACAACTGTATGTGTGTGGCTGTACACAAAGAGTCCAGGATCATTCAACTGATATCACGCAGCTTCTGGTTCCAAGTAAACAAACAAGTAATAATATATCACCTTGATACAGTTTGTTTACGTCTTCTTGCTTGTGAGTCAGTGTGATGAGTCGCCAGACAAACAACACATTACAGTAGAAACGCGTTAGTTAACAGGCTCTGTGCTAGAATCTTGATTTTCATCATCCAGTAGCTGTACTTTCAAAATACCCACCATGGTGCAAATTATTCGGTAAAATACAATTTAAGTCCTTAAAAATGGAACGGGGGATGGGCCTATTATTGAAAAAAGTACACATTGTTATAGTTAAGAGCCAAACCAACCTGCCGACAAACTGCCTAGTAGTTTGGCAGACTTAAATTATGTAATTAATTGCTTTTTTTTCGTGAATAAACGTTATAAATAATAATAAGTGTATTAGAACGTAATTTGTATCGGGGGTAACTTTTGACCCCAACAGTGTACGTAACTCCGATTCTAATTAATTCAGAGTGATGAAGTTTCGTCACCCACCGCACCCCATGACGTAATGAGAATATTACCTAGATGCACTCCTCTCTAAGTTGTAAAACTTGGATCTATTATAGAATGACACACTTGGATCTATAGTAGAATGACACACTTGGATCTATAGTAGAATGGCTGGCAACAAATAATCTTAAAATTAACTTAAGTAAAACCAAATTAAAGTCCTTCGCTTTGCGAGGTAACAAACAAATACAATGCGTGGCTGACGGGCAGGCAACGCATAGCCTAAACCGATGGACCTAGAGCCATGAAACTTTGTACAGGGGTTTAGTAGCGTGGGGTAGCACTGATATGGGATTTGACAAAATTAATTCCCCAGGGGGGGGGATAAGGAGTTACAGTTTGTATTAAACTCAATCTAATCAAATAGGGTTTGTGGAACTCGGTTTTTTCTAAAGTTTACTTTTTGTTTCAATTATATAGATAATGGTACGGAACCCTTCGTGCGCGAGTCTGACTCGCACTTGGCCGGTTTTATTTCTTTTTTCGCAGCCCGTTTTGTGTGCCATCCTTCGATCATATATACCTATGGGTATATATGATCGAAGGTGCCATCCCATCATATCTAACCCCAAAAAAGCAATTAAGAAAATATTAACTTTAACATTTTTTTTTAATTTTACTAGACTTATTAAGGATGGAACCGTATTCAATATGCTGTTTTTATTAGGGTTCCGTACCCGAAGGGTGCCAAACGGGACCCTATTACTGAGACTTCGCTGTCCGTCTGTCCGTCCGTCCGTCCGTCCGTCCGTCCGTCTGTCACCGGGTCCGCCTGCACGAACCGTAATAGCTAGAAAGCTGAAATTTTCACAGAATGTGTATATCTGTTGCCGCACCAACCACAAATACTGAAATACGAGAGATATTACAAATTGAAAGTGGTCTCGGTACAAGATACGTCTTCACAACACGCTTGAAAAGTTTATCCCAACAAAAACATGCATACGCATATACAAAAACGCCAGTCTCGCAGCCTGCGCAGTTTATTCTACCGTAAAAAGTTGTGAGATCTAGTTTTAAACCAAGTCGGATAATTTAACCAGTATCTGTGTATGGTAGAATCTTTCCAACAACTTTATTATCGTATACTGTTAAGTAACTACCTAATTAGTTAACTAATAACATTTATAGTGATCGGATCAATATAAGACATCTTTATTTCTTCAATAATAATTAGAATGACTTGGCAATCGCACGTAGAAAAGTTGTCAACTATAGGACCGTGTGTGCAACGTAATGTACCTATTGCTCTCGCTCCAAAATAATTCGTTGTTTTCTTATTAGTTAAGTTTATCTTTATTTAGAGATGTGTTGTGTTGAGTAATAATATTCATTTGTGCTCTGGGTGTTATAGAGAGGTCAGTTGAGCGCGATTGCCAAGTTATTCTAATTATTATTGAAGAAATAAAGATGTCTTATATTGATCCGATCACTATAAATGTTATTAGTTAACTAATTAGGTAGTTACTTAACAGTATACGATAATAAAGTTGTTGGAAAGATTCTACCATACACAGATACTGGTTAAATTATCCGACTTGGTTTAAAATTAGATCTCACAACTTTTTACGGTAGAATAAACTGCGCAGGCTGCGAGACTGGCGTTTTTGTATATGCGTATGCATGTTTTTGTTGGGATCTCATTTCTTTTTGTAAGTAACTTTCCTTTTTTTCTTTTCGGGTACTATTTCTTGTGCGTTAGCTACCGACTTTCTCAAAGCCCACTCCCTATCTCTATGGGCTCTTCTCTGTGGCTTTGATGTTACGATTTGTGACAAGTCTGGGCGGTGAATTATATAAATATAAATCATACCTCAAACCAAACCATACCGCGATTCAGGAAATGCACACCTAGCGACATCTAATGGGGAATAGCGATATTAGACAATATTGTAACCGCTTTATTTAAATCATAGCTGGAACCAAACCATACCGCGATTCAAGATACACATAGCGACATCTAATGGGGAATAGCGATGAATCGAAGTAGTCGTGTACTGAGCTTATTGATAATTAATATATTATGAAATTGGGGCTAAAATTGCGCAATGTTTGAGTTTTCCTTGGCTTTGCAGGCTAAACTTTAACCATGCTCAAAATTTTAAGCTTGTGGGTTCGTTAGAAGTAACCTTTAGAGTTTTCATGATCGTGAATCAGTGAGTCAGTGAGTGTCAAAATTGAGGAACTTTGAATTGCTGTACCTTCAACTCTACTGGTTCAAATTTATGAAAATTTTGAGAATATGTCTTATGACATGGTGCCTTTTAGCCGCCGGGAATTCAGGTTTCTATCTTTATCCACAACGGAGTAACAGGTAGGTCAAATATACTCTGAATGGCTTCCTGTAAAGGATGTTACTGCTGCGCCCGTATGTTTTGCTAAGGTTTTGCTCGACTTGGCTTGGGGGCGCTGACCAAGGCCATTTTGTTTTGGTAGGTAAGCCTTCTTTTAATGAAACTAAATTTAAATGATATGGCAATGTCGTCCCCGGACTTCTACAAAGACTTTAAATATTAATTGATGAATTACGACGTCTCTATTTATTATGTAGAACTTTTAGAAAATAATTATAAAATTAATAGTTTTTAATTACTTTTGTTGTCATACAAATCTCAGAGCACAGAAATTATTTTTTTTCCTTTTGGCCACTTCAAGTTTGGCTGCCAGTGATGTTTTAATTAAATACTCTTTGGTGCGTTGAAATGATGTTTTGCAGTCTGCATGACATTGACATAATGAGTGAGTGAACCTCATTGTACGGAAATTGTAGATGGGTGTCTCACGTTTTCCAGTAGGAGTAGGTTGTAGACAGTGCTGCTTACGGCGGCGTTTAGTAGGTACTAAAGGCCCTAAAAGCGCGGCAAGCTTTGAATCAATTCAAATGTTATTTTTCAACTAGCTACAAAGTTATTCTGACATAAGATGATAATTTGAACAAAACTTTTTGGGTATTTCATGAAAAATACAGTTACAGATCACACATATACAGGGTGGAACAAACGAATGGGCCCTGGAGGGAAAGTACCTTAAAATCTCAAGATATCCGTCCGTCCGTCTGTCTGTCACCAGGCCGTATCTCATGAACCGTGGTAGCTAGACAGTTGATATTTTCACAGATGACGTATTTCTGTTCCCGCTATAACAACAAATACTAAAAACAAAATAAATTTAATATAAAGGGGGCTCCCATACAATTAACGTGTTTTTTTGCGGTTTTTTTAACCGACTTCCCAAAGGAGGAGGTTTACAATTCGTATTCGATAGCGCCTAAACGGATGGACCGATTTGGAAAATTAGACCGATTAGACCTATAGTGATTTTTGTGTTTTTCATAATAACTCGTGCAAATGCACATGGTAAGCATAATATTGTGATGCGGAACTGCTGAAGAAGACCACATATGGCCACCAGATCTGCTCAATACTAGGTACAAATACAATGCGTGGCTGACGGGCAGGCAACGCATAGCCTAAACCGATGGACCTAGAGCCATGAAACTTTGTACAGGGGTTTAGTAGCGTGGGGTAGCACTGATATGGGATTTGACAAAATTAATTCCCCAGGGGGGGGGGGGATAAGGAGTTACAGTTTGTATTAAACTCAATCTAATCAAATAGGGTTTGTGGAAGTCGGTTTTTTCTAAAGTTTACTTTTTGTTTCAATTATATAGATAATGGTACGGAACCCTTCGTGCGCGAGTCTGACTCGCACTTGGCCGGTTTTATTTCTTTTTTCGCAGCCCGTGTTGTGTGCCATCCTTCGATCATATATACCTATGGGTATATATGATCGAAGGTGCCATCCCATCATATCTAACCCCAAAAAAGCAATTTGTGATAATGATATCAACGATCAGAAATGATAAGTTTCTCTAGTCTCTATTTATGTCAGCTGCGGAATGATTAACAGCAAAGCTTCCTCTTTAAATATTAGAATAGAATAGAAATACATTTATTCGTCTACAATAATACACATATTCCTGTCCTGCCTAGGTTTGCTGGTAGAAATCTCTCTTTAGCTCGCCTTTGCGTATAATATTTCTTGTAAATGTATTTTTTTTTTATGTTTCGGCGCAATAAAGAATATGAATATTTTACAATTATACATTATGGTAGTGCAGTGCTACCAAATAATGATAACAATATCGGTGGCCACGAATAAAAATAAACGGTCAAGTGCGAGTGGGATTCGCGGACCAAGGGTTCCGATCACACTTGGAGATTGTTACCTCGTAACTGGTGTAATTAAGTTTCTACATAAAAAGGATGACGTCATTCATGTAAACAAAATAACATAGTTTTACAGAAAGATAGAAATTTGCAGTTTTCAGATGATTATTATTATTATATTACTTGTGCTGTAAGGCCTTACTTTGTACCAAATTTCATGATTGTAGGCCAACGGGAAGTACAGTACCCTATAGGTTTTGGGTCCATTGCGATTACTATGAAAATCCAACAATTTTACAGCATAAACGGTCGTAGCGTTCGATTGCGTTGATTTAGAAGTTTGATTATTTGACAGTTATATGCGACCACAGAGCTGGCATTTTTGAGATCGTGAAAATGAATCTTGAATTCGCGCTCGAAAGTAAATCGTGTTCGAATTTATTTTCTATTGGTCCTCTTTTTATGCATTTTTGAAACACTCGAAAGCAATTTTACCATTAAATTCAAAACCTTTAACCAGCTTCGTTTGACGCAAAAAAATAAAAAACCGGCCAGCAATAACTCATTGGTTTAGAAAAAAAGGTTATGTGCTTAGCGTTCGAGAACTCATCAGTCAAATGGACATTTATTCTACAAGTAGAAAACAAGAAACCATTCATGTAAAACCAAACTTGCTGTAGAAATCACGGAATGAATTTTCAAAAATGGCGTTTTTATGATTTTTTGCATGAAAGTGACGCATTCGAATGCGTATTGGTTTTCACGTTTAATTGTTATTTTCAGCTTGATACGTCTACACGAAGTGGGTTCTATAAGGGTTCCTTTTTTCCTGTTAAGGATCGGAACCCTAAAAATGAAGTCAATAGTCCATAAAGTTACCCAAACCCCTTTGTTCCGTGCAACTCAAAACAAGCACTAAATCAATGTATTAACAGACCCTGGTTATCACCCGGTCAAGGCTCCCTAACCTGTTAAAAATAAACTTAGTAATAAACAAATTATATGACTAACTATAAGTAGTAGACAATTATAAACACGAGGTGTAGTAATGATTTTATTTAGACAAACATCCAATAACACGTGTTTTCATGTAAACTAATTAATTTGTCACACTTAATGAGAATATTTTCTTATCTTACATTATGACACAGTAGTTTTAGGCATGTCTGTCTTTAAGGATAACAAGCATGTACATTACATTACATTTACATACATAGCTTCTAGCCCCACACTAGGATATCATGTGTCGTAGTACCGAAATCTCAAACATGGAGACATTTAAGACCTCAGGATTTTATCTTCGTTCCCAGCGGGATTCGAACCTGAGCCCTCTCGTTTGATTCGACCAGGCTGGTCCAGCTCCCCTTAGACAAGATGCAAAATGCTATTATCGTTCGCACGAAACGCTAAGAATATGTATGCGATTTGACATTTGGTCACGCTCGTTTTGATAAGTTAGTAACTAGAGTACTCAATCTGAGTTTATTTTTTATTTTTGAAGTAAAACTTCTTGGGGCACGGGGGTAAAATTTATTTAACCTCTCAACTGTGGGTTATTCATATATTTGCTTTTCAATTGCTGCTAGCCGGGTGCTATCACGAGTGGCTAAGAAATGTAACGGAAATTGGAATCGGTGACGTCAGGGTCGGCTGAAGACTTTTAAAACCGCAACTATTTTCAATACGGTTTTTAACTAATCAGATAAGATAATAATACATTCGTACAATAAAGAATGTTAATTAGTGAGAGAAAAACCTGATGAAACGTTAACAAATAAAAATTATTTTAAGCATTCTTCCACGAGTTCTTGATTTCCGGTATGGCCAAGATGGCGCCGCCGCCGCCGCCGCCGCTGGCTGGGATAAACAAAACCAGTGACGTGACCAAAAACTACTTCGTTCAACCTCTTTGTTGGAACCGGAACTTATGTTTGACAGCTGTGCGATGCGATCCATACAGTTTGTAAGAAAAGAGTTTCATCAATGTCACACGGGTCGATATGGATTTCTAAAACAAGCAAAGCAATGCATACATTTGAGCGAGACGGCTAAAAGACGTGACGTCAGATGGTATATAATCTGAGCGAGATGCAAATAGTAGTGACCTCAGAACAATAGTAGTGACACTATTGAATGAGTTAAGTATATCACCACGAGCGCGACAAATTGTAGATAAGGAATGGTGGGAAATAAATGACATGACGTATTAAAAGTAAGTACAAGTTTAAATAATTTCAAATAATCGGACGTCTGAAACTTAAAAGTAACTTGAAGCAGAGTTTGGATCTCAAAATTGGAAATTTAAATCTCTTTTAGTATAGGTAGGTATAGGTGTATAGTATAGGTACCACTTAATGATCTAGCTACAGAAGTTTTACTTCTAACACGTGTACGGTGCTACACGCGTATCTTTTTTTCTATGTTTGTTACGCGATAACTCCGCCAATTATGAACCGATTTGAACAAATCTTTTTTCGGCGTATAGGTAATACCTCAAGGGTGGTCCCATTGACACCAGGTCAGGATCTGATGATGGGATCCTGGAGAAATCGAGAGAACTCTTCAAATATTATAGGCAGACCTATAGTGATTTTTGTGTTTTTCATAATAACTCGTGCAACTGCAGTCTGCACATAGCATAATATTGTGATGCGGAACTGCTGATGAAGACCACATATGGCCACCAGATCTGCTCAATACTAGGTACAAATACAATGCGTGGCTGACGGGCAGGCAACGCATAGCCTAAACCGGTGGACCTAGAGCCATGAAACTTTGTACAGGGGTTCCTTAGTCGCGTGGGGTAGCACTGATATAGGATTTGACAAAATTAATTCCCCAAGGGGGGGGGGGATAAGGGGTTACAGTTAGTATTAAACTCAATCTAATCAAATAGGGTTTGTGGAAATCGGTTTTTTCTAAAGTTTACTTTTTGTTTCAATTATAAAATTTCGCAACGCATCTGAATTTGTGTTCTTGTTATTTATCTTATCATAATTTATTTATTGGTACCATTTTATATTTGTGCCATTACAGCAAACGAGCCAAGGCGGCACAAACAAAACACAAAATTACTAATTAATAATTACAAACATCATTCAAAACAATACCTACACATTGTATTAATAAAATTTAAATAATTAAATTAATTCCAATTCAATTCATAAATAATAAAATCCAATAATGAGCGTTTATTATAAAAATGGCACAGTATGTTCCTCAGTTAGACTTGCTTAGCTTGGCTTTAACCTTTTTTTATTTAATTTCCTCTAAAAATAAGTTAAGCATGAAATTCTTAGTTCTGATTGCCTAGGGATTATTCAGCGAACGATTTTGAAGGTCCATTCAATTTGGTATCGAATTAATGGTTCACTAAGTGGCTCTGAGTATGTCGGTATGAGAAGATAATTGAAACAAAAAGTAAACTTTAGAAAAAACCGAGTTCCACAAACCCTATTTGATTAGATTGAGTTTAATACAAACTGTAACCCCTTATCCCCCCCCCTTGGGGAATTATTTTTGTCAAATCCCATATCAGTGCTACCCCACGCTACTAAGGAACCCCTGTACAAAGTTTCATGGCTCTAGGTTCACCGGTTTAGGCTATGCGTTGCCTGCCCGTCAGCCACGCATTGTATTTGTACCTAGTATTGAGCAGATTTGGTGGCCATATTTGCTCTTCATCAGCAGTTCCGCATCACAATATTATGCTTACCATGTGCATTTGCACGAGTTATTATGAAAAACACAAAAATCACTATAGGTCTGCCTATAATATTTGAAGAGTTCCCTCGATTTCTCCAGGATCCCATCATCAGATGGGAATCAATGGGAAGGTAAACCCTTTCAAACAAAAAAATAATTTTCCAAATCGGTCCATCCGTTTAGGCGCCATCGGGCACTACACCACAGAAGAGATAATAGTACTCCGACTACACATAAAAAAAACATCCAGACGAATTGTAAACCTCCTCCTTTGGGAAGTCGGTTAAAAAGAAGTAACCTATCAACAATAAATCAACAGCCACCATTCATCACACCGCACACCCAATACTACTCTATCGTATGTCACAACGTTGGTCTTACCCCCTGAGAGTTATACCCCAATTACTAGAGAATTGTTTTCCCTCAGCTATCTGTTACTGCGATCGAGTCCCCAGTGTCTCCGTGAACGGAATTTTTCGGAGCAAAAAATAGTTACCTGGCGGCTGAGGTGTTTAATATTTGATAGAGTTTTTAAATCTATTTGTTTGTTTGGAAATTCGCCACATTCGCTTGGACCTGACGCTGGCAAAGTTGTTCTTGAGAAAATATACAATAGCCGTTAAAAAAATGAAGTGGTCAAATTACCAGCAAAGTGCGAGTCTGATCAGAGCACCAATGGTTCCGCAATGCGAAAAACAATATGAAATTCTTCATATACATTGATGATATAATTATTAAATATTTTTGATTTAGAAACCAGTACTGTCCAGAATTAAGACATAATGCTTTTTTGAGCTAAAGTAGTCTTCTATAACGATCTTTACATACATACATAGTGTTTATTGCACAAAATAACACATTTTACAATGGAAAGTGGAGAACACGTGACAAAGGCGAGCATATCTCGATCTTTTGGCTAATGATGAGTGACGTTTATGCCGGCCTTCCACTGAGAAAGAGTTTTTGTATGCAGCCCGGTCCGCTCAGCTCGCTGGCTCCGCTTCCGCTCATTTCTCTTTTTTAGTGGAAAGCCGGCATTACTGGGGGGGTGCCAGCTATAGCAAATAGACGTGCGCCAATCCTGTCCTGTAAAGGAAAGGACATGGAACGAGACATCTTCTGTCCGGACATATGTCCGTTAATATAGTCCGCGGAGTATACCTATACTCCTCAGCTATACTCCGACCTCCGTTAGTATAGTCCACGGACATAATGTCCGGACAGAAGATGTTCCATACTCCGGCGATCGTTCCTATCATTCCTCATTGGTCATCAAGCGGTCCACCTGTCACCATACGCCAAAAGATCGTTGATAAGATAAGTTAAGTTAAGTTTTTGATCTGTGGCTTCTATCGTGTGTTGCCACAATAATTTCGCCAATGTCACGTGATGAGCCCTGCATAACTGGGGATCACGTGGTACAGTTATTAAAACGACTCTAAGTTAAGCTGAGACTATAATCTAATATTGTTAGTACATATAAATTTGTTTAGTAAGTTTACAGATGATGGATGAGTAAGGGAAAGAAGAAAGTTTAGATTGAGAGGACGAGGGAATTTAGGAGGGAGAATATCGTAGAGTGAAGTATGATTATTAGAGCATTCAAAGAATAAATGATCAGGAGAACCGTCAGCCAGGCCACATTCACATAGGGATGTATCCCTTATCCTAATTTTTGCTAGAAAAACAGGAGTGCAGGAGTGTCCAGTGCAGGAGTGTCCCAATCGAAGACGACATACGACAGATGTGACAGATTTATCCAGATCCCTGAACTTAAAGAACCAAGGACGTCTGGGAATTAAGGGTTGAATGGAGCCATAGTGTTTTCCTTTTATAGTTTTCGATATCTGCCATATACGGAGCCAGGAATTATCTAGTCGAGATTTAGCTACAGCAGCGAGATCCTGAGAGTGTATATTAAAAGATCGTTGAAAATGTTCTGAGGTTGAAAAGCTGCCTGGTATACTATGTATCTGTGCATACATCGCTGTCACTTTTCTACAATTTCCTTTACATCCTCCTCTCTGACAAGATCAATGCCTCAAGCTCGCATTGAATAAAATATCAACGCAGTACTCAGCTCGCGATATAATACGATTGATAAATTTAGCAGCGCGCTTCTCACATGATATTACGTATGGGGGGACCCCCTTGTCCTATCTATTATTATTCTGTGCAGGTCGAGACGTATGAGTTTTGTGGTAGGGTTGGCTCCTCCTGTACTTTACTTTGAGGAGTTAATTTTTCAAAGGTCTGGAGTCTGGAGGGCTAAACCAACTCTTAAAGCAGGACTTAAGCTAAACAGTACTACCTCAAAATAACGAATAGTACCTACTACGTACAGAAGGATCACTCCCGAACAAAAGTTAAGTTTAGGTGCAAAAAAATATTGGTCTATGCTACTGCATATGCTCCCATGGGAAATTTAAACTTATCATATGACACGAGCGTTCATGTTCCATTAGACACCGCTGACACGATGCCGATCACGCAGGGTTGCGAATCGCACTCAGTTGTTTTCGGCGTCATTGTTTTCACGCGGCTAGCGCGCGCACCGAGAGCCGAGCGACAACTATGTGCAAAAGACCGACTGGCGCGTATAGCCGGCCGTAGATACCTACTCAGCGAAGTGAAACCCCCCTGCTACTACCCTGCTTTTAGGTCTTGCTTTAATAGGCGGAGGAAGAAAAGCGAACGGACGGACAGATGGATAGACAAACAGACAATGCCGTTTATGGATCGGAGGAACCAGAAAAAAGGTAAATTGCAGGTCAGACTTATACACGAAGGGTTCCCATCTTGCAAGAAAATAAAAAATAGTGTCACTTGTGTAAATTAAATTAAAATTCATTTATTTCTTTAACACACACTATTTATTTTAACATAAGTGGAGTCCTCCTTTTAAGTATAAGGGTTTTCTTTTAATTTTTAAGTTACATAATCACTAAATGTGATAATTTTGCTAAACCACTTTATCGGTTTGACAATAGCCATATTGAGGTTCTCTAGCAGTCTTTACACTAACCTGTGTACAGCAGAAAAATAGACGGACAGACATACATCATGGTGAAACTATATGATAAACCAGAATAGTGGGAAAATATTTATTTCCGTGCTCAAGTTGACAACCCTAGCAACCGTGCCCGCTACCGTATCCGTCACCCGGCAGTCGCCGATGACTCGTCATTAATAACGACAGCCGGAACGTATCAGGATGGTGACGTTCTGTCGTGTGGACGCGTCTTTCTTTATTACGAGCCACTGGGCCTTGAGTTTGCTTCTTTGGGGAATTTACGTAAACAGAAATTCTTACAATAGATAGGTATAATTATGGCCCTCAATTCTCGCGCTATTGAGATTATTATTATCTCCATAGTCAAGATAGGTATCGTTTTTGATACCGCGTATCTCCGTCGAAAAGTTAAATGTCGATTTCCTGCCTTTGAAATTGCCCATGATTTCTTCAGTGAATAAACGTATGTCTATGTCTATGTCTATTTCCTATTTATTTCGATCACAGACGGGTTGAGATATCTCGGTTGGTTCGAAAAACGGGTCGTGAGAATAGCTTTTTGAAGTAAAACTTCTTGGGGCACGGGGGTAAAATTTATTTAACCTCTCAACTGTGGGTTATTCATATATTTGCTTTTCAATTGCTTCTAGCCGGGTGCTATCACGAGTGGCTAAGAAATGTAACGGAAATTGGAATCGGTGACGTCAGGGTCGGCTGAAGACTTTTAAAACCGCAACTATTTTCAATACGGTTTTTAACTAATCAGATAAGATAATAATACATTCGTACAATAAAGAATGTTAATTAGTGAGAGAAAAACCTGATGAAACGTTAACAAATAAAAATTATTTTAAGCATTCTTCCACGAGTTCTTGATTTCCGGTATGGCCAAAACCAGTGACGTGACCAAAAACTACTTCGTTCAACCTCTTTGTTGGAACCGGAACTTATGTTTGACAGTTGTGCGATGCGATCCATACAGTTTGTAAGAAAAGAGTTTCATCAATGTCACACGGATCGATATGGATTTCTAAAATGATGAACGAATCGTTTTGTGGCCGGTAACTATGGAATAGGTACCTAAAACGCGCTGCGTAGTCGCGCAACGGGCAGCTAGTAATCACATAAAGTCACTTAGAATCATCCAAATGTGATATTTAGTTTTCAAGCAAATTCCGATGTGATGGATGGCTGCATTAAGACTTCTTGAAAACAATAAGTAGGTACCTAGAACTGTTCTAAAGCCACTTTTTATTATATAGTGCAGTTCAAGTCACAAATTAGGTAGCAGTTTAGCTACTAAGTACGTGTTATACCTACCTATTTAATGTTTATCTGTAGTAAACGGCCAAAGCGAGGTCTACAGCTTACAGAGCCATAAGTTTAATGGCTTATTGTTTCGCTTATTTGTTTGTATGTAATTTTTGTAATACATATTTTAAAGTTGAATTGTTGTTATAACTGTTGAAATTATACGATTTTGATTTTAATAAGCTTTTGTAATTTTAAAGTTAATGCTTCATGCCAGTCAATAATGTTGAAGTAAAATATCAAAATCGAGGTATGTCGTATGGCGGACTAAGGAAATGTCAAGAATAAAATTAAATAAGAGTTACGTCATCGCTTCGCGATGAAGTAACCCTAAAATATCCTAGCAAAGTAGGTATGTATAGGTTAGCGGGGGTAGCATAAGACACGCCAGTCACCCCAGCCACGCATTTTGTCACAATTTAATGTCATAAATCATAATGAATGCGCGCTATTTTATGGAGAAACATCATTGAGACGCGAAAGGAGTTGGCAATTTGGCAAAATGACTGCCCCAGACATGTACAAAGACTTCTCAACAGCCAATTAATAGCATTTAAATATTCTCTCATAAATTACTGCGTCTTTAGTTAGTTTGTAGAACTTGAAGGAAATGATTAAATAATTAAGAGTTGTCACTTCATACTCTATGATTCCGCCATTGATTAGTGACTTTTGCCATCGTTAAAAATAACATGCAACATAATTGCCAATTGCCAACTAGCAAAACTGTTGAAAACAGGAGGTTTCCAGAGGAGTGGCTAGATGGCGTTATGTTGCATGTTATTGCAAAATGGTGCTTATTTCTAGCGACGGCAAAGGTCACGGAATCATATTGGAATCACGGAGTATTGAGTAACAACTCTTATTTACCTATATTTAATTATTTTTTTCTTCAAGTTCTACAAACTAAATACAGACGCAGTAAATTAAATTTATGAATGAATATTTAAATGCTATTGGCTGTTGAGAAGTCTTTGTACATGTCTGGGGCAGTCGTCCATATATTGATTTAGCCATCTTCTTTGTCATTTATCTGCGCGACTGAGGTGAGTGGCAAGCCTTAAGGTAGCCCCGCAGGTACACATTAACTTGGAATAGTTGAAAATACGTACTCGATCAATTAAATAAAGGGACTGGGCACAGAGACAAGCAAAGCAATGCATACATTTGAGCGAGACGGCTTAAAGACGTGACGTCAGATGGTATATAATCTGAGCGAGATGCAAATAGTAGTGACACTATTGAATGAGTTAAGTATATCACCACGAGCGCGACAAATTGTAGATAAGGAATGGTGGGAAATAAATGACATGACGTATTAAAAGTAAGTACAAGTATAAAATAATTTCAAATAATCGGACGTCTGAAACTTAAAAGTAACTTGGAAATTTAAATCTCTTTTAGTATAGGTAGGTATAGGTGTATAGTATAGGTACCACTTAATGATCTAGCTACAGAAGTTTTACTTCTAACACGTGTACGGTGCTACACGCGTATTTTTTTTTATTTCTTTCTCACACCACACACTGTTAACTCACAATAACTATGAATAGATCTAAAAATTTATTTAATACATATTTTTTCTTATACTTACAGTCTTTCTGAGAGAAGAACAATGCTCTGCCGTCATACAGTCTCGCACTAGTACGGAGAGCACTAATCTACTCACCAAAACAACTCAACTCACAACTCACGCTCACGCTACGCTAGCGTCGTAAAAATGGCGTAAAGAGGAGCAGGAGCATTCAACTGTGGGTTCTGGAGGCTGATGGATAGACAGATTTCTTTGCAAAGGAGAGAGGTTGACGGTTTGAAGGCTGGGCAGCACGAAAGTGAAACTAAAGAACAATGACCAAAATTGTATGAACCTTGGGCCCATCGGTGTAGCAACTAGTGACCCATATCATTTGAAATGTCTTTTGAAATACATAATTTTATTGTATAGCGGTAACTTCATATTTTTTTTTATGTAGCCGTAAAGTGTCCCACTGCTGGGCAAAGGCCTCCCCATGCTGCACCCACAATTCCCAATCCTGGGCTACGTCCGTCCACCCTGGCAGAAACTTATCGAGGTCATCCCGCCATCTCCCCCTCATAAATTATTATTGTATGTATATTTATTATATGTAGTTTATCATGTATAGTAGTAGTTTTTCTGTATTTAGTATTTGTTCGTTTATATTTTATTTATACTTGTTATTGTGCACTGCCTACCCTTTCATTATATAATTTTTCCTTTCACGCCTTGTTTGCTGGAAGAGATCTCTTTTTAGAGATAAGCTCGCCTTTGTACATGTGTTTTCTTTTAATGTAACTGTTTAAATTATTGTGTGCAATAAAGAATTGTGAATTGTGAATTATCATCAAATAAATATCCATTTACATAGTCAGAAGTATTTATTGGGCACAAAATACAGAGATTCAACATTTAAATCTTGATTTTGAATAACTCTGCAGTACAGAATGTCCACAAAATACATTTTCATATCCCTGTCTGTGGACGCCAGTCATCATCTTCAATTTGATGTAGGAGATGCCTTGTACTTATTGAAAACATCAAATTTTGTTGTTCAGGGGCTTGATTGAGATTGAGATAACTTCTGACTTTTTTCTTTGTGCATAGGTAACTGTAAAGAAAATGATTCTAGTTTAGTTAGGTGAGTAGGTACATGGAAAAATGGGTACCTACCTACCTTGTGATGGGTGTGAAAGTTATCAGACTGGGCTTTTTCAATTAAAAATTCAGGGTCAGTTGATCAGGGTTTCCTTGGTGTATTAGCTAGATTCTAGAATAATTTTAACTGATATTCAGATAGGTATTCCTAACAAATTGATAGGTAACTATATAGGTATGCTTTTGGGTCTGTATGAATGAATTTCAACCAGTTTCAATTCCATTTCAATTTAGGAGAAGGGTAGGGATTGATAAGGTGTTTGCTACACGGTATGTATCCTATTGTGGGAACAACAGAAGCAATGTAAGTAGGAAATGTTACGATGATAAGTTGTTGAATTACCTATCGAAATTGCACTCACTTATCTACCTCTAAATAGTAGGTATCAACAAGTAGGTATTCTGTCCAGCTCATGCCAGACACCTTTGCCCTGGTCTGACTGTGTCGTAAGGTAAGTAGATACACATAAGATCACACGTACATACTTTTAATGTTGCAGAGAAATGAAGCTCGAAAAATAACCAATCGAGATTTTCAGCCCCCAAATTAAACGTCAAAACGTTCCGTTCGTCTAAATATTTGCTAATTAATATTGAAATTCGACGGAATTCTCAAGAAAATATATATAACCCACAAAAATACATTTCCCAGTAAGTACTTAAACTATTTTTAGTTGCCACCAAAACCATGCCCGTTATGTTTAACTGCTATCTGTCAAATAGGAACTAAAATCGGCCAACTAAAATGCCTTCCGAATACGAAATCGATACAAATTGGCACACACTAAACTAGACAAGTTAAAATTAACTTTTAAAAAGAAAAATATATTTATTTTGGTGCCTCCCAATTACCGATTAGAGCTAAGCAACTAAGATGACGTCATGATGACGTTTAGAGAGCTTAGTTCCCCTTTTAGTTTAGTGCATCTGCCTTCAAAATCGAAAGGAGTTCCTTAATAGCGAGTTCTCGCACCAGGTTGTGACACCTGGGGACCACACTGACTGGTCCGACGGCTTATGCTCGGACGTTCTATATATAGTTTGCAACCGAAGAAACTTTGCTTCCGCGATGCAGGATCGATTGTCAGTTGTTTCGCATTTGATCCGCCCTCTGTTTTTATTGCTATGACATCTGTCGTGACTTCTGCCAACTGCTGAATTCCTTTTTGCTAGCGCCATTCATCTTGTATGTCAGTATGTGGATCGCCTGATAGGTGACGCCACAGACTGAGTCAGTACGTCTCTCTTCGGTGCATTTCCTAAAACGTAGAAATACATAAAATTGTATTTTTTAAGGCCCTTACCTATTTTGTAAGAGTTACGGGGGAGTTTATTTATTTATTTATCAAAGCCTACAGCACAATTTCTCGCCCTTCTTTGTTCCATCCCTAAGCCCACAACTTTCGAACGAGCGGTAAGTATACAAAAATATTGATATTATTTTGACCTTGAATAAATATCTGTATGATTTTATTGTCAATATATTTTTTTGCGCTCACTTCATTATTCGCTACTTTATTATTTATTTATTATTACACTGCTGGGCAAAGGCTTCTCTCTCCCCCTCTTCCACTCTATCCGATCCTGAGCAGTCTCCTTCCAGTCCCATAGACCCAATCATCACTTCACTCCATCTTTTCCTGGGTCAGCCACTTACCTACTTAATTTTATCTTTTATACCTACTTAATCCAACAGAAAAAAATGACATTAAATGGAAACATCATGTAAACAGGCGCGCATCTCTACTAGCGCCATAAGGTTAAGAATTTGATCCCGGATCAGATAATAGATAAGTCAAGACTCACCTTAAATGATCAACAAAATTCATTAAAAGAGGCCAAGTGCGATTACGACTCGGACACGAAGGTAAGATAAATTGCAAAAAAAGTAAACTTTAGAAAAAACCGACTTCCACAAACCCTATTTGATTAGATTGAGTTTAATACTAACTGTAACCCCTTATCCCCCCCTCCCTTGGGGAATTAATTTTGTCAAATGCTATATCAGTGCTACCCCACGCGACTAAGGAACCCCTGTACAAAGTTTCATGGCTCTAGGTCCACCGGTTTAGGCTATGCGTTGCCTGCCCGTCAGCCACGCATTGTATTTGTACCTAGTATTGAGCAGATCTGGTGGCCATATGTGGTCTTCATCAGCAGTTCCGCATCACAATATTATGCTTACCATGTGCATTTGCACGAGTTATTATGAAAAACACAAAAATCACTATAGGTGTGCCTATAATATTTGAAGAGTTCTCTCGATTTCTCCAGGATCCCATCATCAGATCCTGACCTGGTGTCAATGGGACCACCCTTGAGGTAATACCTATACGCCGAAAAAAGATTTGTTCAAATCGGTTCATAATTGGCGGAGCAATCGCGTAACAAACATAGAAAAAAAAAAAAAAAAAAAAAAAAAAAAAAAAAAAAAAAAAAAAAAAAAAAAAAAAAAAAAAAAAAAAAAACATACGGGTCGAATTGAGAACCTCCTCCTTTTTTTGAAGTCGGTTGAAAATACAGATAGGGCCAAGCAGCCTACGGAATCGTACTTGCATGAAGTCTGCATGTCTGCAATGTCTGCATTCGAATCCATTTCTTTGGTATTAAATGAATAATTTTATTGAAATAAATGTGAAATGAGTCTCTTAATGTTTATAGCCAGTGATCGAATCATATTTTGTTAGTTTACATTGACGACCTCAGTCCTCAGGAAGGAGGATTGAGGGAGATTGATCTTGCCACAGCGTGCAAACTTATCTTGCACGCAATTATCCGACTTCACAAAAGGTGAAAAGGTTTTTGTATGTGCCCCGATTGCGCCTAGACGGATGGACCGATTTGAAAAATTATTTCTTTGTTTGAAAGGGTTTACCACCCATTGGTCCCATTGACACCAGGTCAGGATCTGATGATAGGATCCTGGATAAATCGAGGGAACTCTTCAAATATTATAGGCAGACTTGTGATTTTTGTGTTTTTCATAATGACTCGTGCATTTTCTCATGGTAATTACCATGCTTTACTTTTTTAATTTATTGGTTAGCATAATATTGTGATGCGGAACTGATGATGAAGACCACACATAGCCACCAGAATTGCTCAATACTAGGTACACAAATACAATCTACCTATTAGGCGTGGCTGACGGGCAACGCCTAGCCCAGGCCGGTGGACCTCTAGAGCCATGATATTTTGTACAGGGGTTCCTTGTGTAGCGTAAGGTAGCACTGAGATGAGATTTGATGAAATTAATTTGGGGGGGAAATGGGGGGTTACAGTTTGTAACTCAAAAAGCACTGTCATTGATTTCTAATCAGTCAGATAGGGTTTGTGGAACAGTTTTTTTAAGTTTTACTTTATGTTTCAATTATATGGATATGTGAAAAGTAATTAATTGTAAAGATCGTTTCAAAACGGTTGCATACTGAGTTAAATTACATTACATCACATTACATCAGCGTCAAGCCTTATTCTTTACGGGGTGGCAGAGGCACAAACTCAATTATTCAACACTCTATTTTGCGTGACAGGGGGCTAGCCCATCGCCGCAGCTATCGTGTAATGAAGGTTTCCTCATACTGAGTTGTCGATAATAATGTCCCTAAAACCTCTACATACAAACATACGTCGTACTTACGCCTTCTTGCTCTTGAATTTGTCAGACAGAAATCGCGGAAGCTTAGGGTGTCACGCTTTTGTTGGGAACGGTACTAAACATTTATGAATGAATCAACAAATCCCAGAAACAAACATCCGCCTAAAACTATGCCAATTAGAAATTAATTACTTATATCATTATCCTATTAAACATGAGAACGCTATAGAAGGAGTGTAATGTCTGTCGAGGGTATCTATAATCGTTTGACAGCACGCGCTACTGACCAAACAGCTGAATGGAAAATCCCAGGCCCCATAAATTCAATGGCTTTGGCTGAACCCCCTTGGCTGACTCGTTTAATTCCTTGCTGATATCTTTCGAACTACTGAAACCGATCATAAGTGAAACATAGGAAGCATTTCAGGAAAGTTTACCACTAGATTCCAAAAAGAAAAGAATCCTAAAAAGAAAGAATTCTTAAAAGACAAATTCCTAAAAGGATTTAATTCTCAAACAAAACGGACAAACTGTAAATTTTTCAAACGGGCTAATATAAGATATATTTTTTGCAATTTATTTTCACAGGACTTGATACTGGCAGAATTGTCGTCAACGGCAGAAATAAGTAGGTAATCGAATTGACCAAGGCACAGATTAATCCGCGTACGCAGTTATTCAATACTCCATTTTGCATGATTAAAGGCTAGCCTATCTCCGCAGCCATAGCTGCATATAAGAATAAGTATGCTGTAAACAAGGTGTAAATGAATTAACGCAAAATGAGAAACTACTTTGTTTTAAGGACAACATTCTGAGCAACTCTCACTATAAAACTGATTTAATCAGAGCAACTTTACTTTTCACTTCCCAGTACCTTTTGGCCTGAGTGGGTCAGCAGATTTGTATGGAGAAGTGAAAAATAAAGTTGCTCTGATCAAATCGGTTTCATAATGAAAGTCCTGCACACACGCCGACCTTATATAGGCTAACGACAAAGCCATCGCGGTGGCTGACTACTGGAAGAATCTACTATAATATGTATGATAATGAAAGTTGCTCTTATTGATGTCCTGGACAAAGATTTTCTCATTTTGCATTAATTAATTTACACGTTGTAGAGTCATGAAAGTTTTCAAGATAACGCTTATTTAGCAGGCATTTGCTAATTTTAAGCATGCAATTGATGATGTAACAATGTAAGAATTTAAGTCATAGAATTTATTCAGACTTGCACGCAATTATCATGTCATGGGTTACGTTTCAGATAAAATTACTACCGTACTACAAGATTATATCCTAGCGTAAGCTAAATTACTTATCATTCTAATCGTGTGCATTTCTAGATTAAACTGCAATTTGCGTCGTCGTACAACGCAAAATACGCCTCTTTCCGGTTCAATCAAAATCAACATAGCTTTATTTCTGTAGATATTATCCAGTACCTACTTAAGATAACACGTAGGTAGGTAGGCAATTTTTTTTTTGCCTGTTCTCTGCTTTGGACAACTGTGGGTGAAGAAGCATGGCACAGAAACTGCTACGGATGACAGAAAGTTCACCTTTCTTTTCTTGTCATCTCTTCTCTTCTTCTCTTCTTCTCTTCTTCTCTTCTTCTCTTCTTCTCTTCTTCTCTTCTTCTCTTCTCTTCTCTAATATAATAAAATCGTAATGGGAGCAATGACCTTTTGACAGCAATTACACGAAAGAGAATCACGCCAAACTACGCAATCTATCGAAATGGGGTTACCGATAAATATTAAATAAATGATCCTGGGAAGGATCTGCGGTACATATCTTCACGCTATCATCAATAGGAGCTGAGCAGTAAAATAAAATATATTTCGATAACGTTGCGACATCTGCATGTTTTTCTTGAACTTCTACGAAGAAAACGTAGGTACTTACTTACATAATTGGTGGGCATGCGGATGTCATTTATATTATAGTTTATCTCACATAAGCCGAGGCACGTGATAATAGTATGGGACTCTGGTCAGCGAATCTGTAGGCGTGTCTTTTAATTTGTTGGGAGATAAGAAATCGTCACTAAGGGGCGTTAAGCAGCGCCATTCACTACTCTCGGGCCTAAGAAATTCCTGTATTTATTTATTTATTTATTTATTTATAACAAGGCACATCAACAATGCAAACACTCACATTAAAATAAACAATATTCACAGAGTTCATGTGTTTGCATCAATTAGAGATGCGCACAACATTCACAATTTATCAAATCGATCAATCTAGACAATAGAAAAGAAAAACATGTGTCTACTGACCATGTAAAGTAAAAATGAATATCGAACAATTAAGGTAGCTACTCAACATGAACTTACAGAACAACAAATACTTATTGTACAAACACCTAAAACACTTAAAACAAATTTAAAACAGCTCTTTAATTCATAATCCTCTTTTTTTTTGTATGCCTGGATGTTGTGTTGTGTTGACATGCAAAATTTCTTATTTTGACTTGTTAAATTATTTTTACTTATTTTACTAATGTATTAACTGTTGATTTATTTATTTGTATGCCTTATGGCAGGACGTAAGAACAGTGTAAAATATAACATCTCTAGTATACTACGATCCACAAGAAACATTCTGATTTCTGATTTATGTTATTTCGTAACTCATACTTACAATCATATTCTTTATTTCACACAAACAATTGAGAAAACAAGAAGTACTTACATATAAAAAGTGTACAAAGGTGAGCTTATCACTTTCAGAAATCCAAGTTCCGAGTTACTAAATATCCAAATAAATAATTATTTCTACCATACCCGTTCGTGACTTTTCAGACACACCGGTTCTCGGATATATCCGGCGCCGGCTACCCGGCGATGAAGTGTACGTACGTACACTGCGTACATGGCCATGTACGTACGCTTTCATACGTACCGGCGTAATTTGCCGGGCAATCGTATGAAATGACAACCGGTTAGCCGGCGCCGGCTACCCGGCAACCGGTCTGTGTGAAAAGGCACGAAGGCAGCTGTCCGTCCGTCTGTCTACCCGTCTGTCTGTCTGTTCGTCCGTCTGTCTATCCGGTAGTCAGTCTGTATCACATTTTATTAAAAATTATAGCTAGAGATTTGAAAAATTTCACAAAATCGGCTAAGCGCGTGTCGGACCAGCGCGTGAAGGGTTCCGTACCAACATATCTTAACGCAATTATAACACGTATCTTGTATGAGGATGGAGTCACAAACAATGACTTATTTTGTCACTGTTTTTGTTTCTGCTACCCCGCATAGAAAAGGCGTGTTTATAAGTACTTATATAATTTTAATGACTATTTTCTCAACTTCCGTGGTGATAACTGATAATCTCTCGAAGAATCAATAAATCAAAGTTTCGGTACAGCGTTATCTATATCACATTCCGTCTGCATGTCTGTCTGGTCTGAAAAGACTTTGTACCTTCGTTTCGCAGATAATATAAAAAAATCCGGTCTCTAGGTATATCAGTAACACAGAGTTGAGCAGACTCAGTAACGCGTTGACTGTTCGAGCAGAAACATCAGTGGTCCAATAACAAATAGACAGCAATTTAATTGTTTTGCAAAAAATATCGAAACTATCTCAAAAGATACGTCTGTGATTAAAAAAAAAAATGTTTTTACAAATGGCGCCCACAACTTTCAGAAAAATAATGGTAAGATTTAATTTTAATGGATATTATTCCGTGTTAACCAAACCTAACATAGCCTGTTTCCATTCGGAGAGGCGGAAGCTCAGCTTGTGTCCACGGTTAGCTATTTCAATACACCATTTAGCGTGTTAGGGGCTTGCCCATCGCTGCAGCTATGGATATTGAAGGTCTCCTCATGGGATATTAAAAACCTATAATTTCTAGTATAATTTATTAGGTAGGTTCTCTATTATAATGTAGGAGAAGGTGGAATTTTCACACGGTACTAAAATATGTTTATTAAATAATATGCCAGAATTAAATGTGATAAATAAATAAATAAAAATAATTTATTAAATTCACCTTTTTATGTAAATTCACTAAGCTAAAAACTTAAAAAAATAATTACTCCATGACATAAAGTTTAATTTCGAGCGGACAGGTTTAAGTTGTCCGCCCGGGATGCAAATGTCGTCTATGAACACGATTATGAGCCTACGAAATCTGTCTACACAATATTATACAAAATAAACAAATATCGGTCCTTGCAGCCAGAGCTCAATGACAATGAGCGTAAACGCAAAGTCACATAAAGGCCAAAATACGTAATTTTGGTTGCCTGGATGACAGTTTTTTCTATGTACAAACCTAGGTACTTGACCGATTCCTGTTTTTTTTTTTTTAAATGGGACCAACCTCAACACTTTCATACAAAAATAGTAGTTTATGAAACTGTTGCATAATGAGGGGTATTAAAACACGAGTGGGTGTTTAAAAAGCCTTAGGCGAGGTTTTTAATAGTGTCACACGAGAGTTTTAATACCTAGTTGCAGATTCATACACTACTTTATCTACTCTCATACTCTCTCCTAGAAAAATCAAAGTTAAAACACAACAATATTTCCACATAAATCAGTGCTTAGTACTGCTTAGACACAAGTTGACACAACAAAACGTTGTCATTGTCACGTCACGTTGACGTTTTGTTGCCACCAAAACCCAGCATATTAAAGCCCATGCGCGGAGCATGGGCCACAGTATCAAAACTCAGATCAATGAACCTCTTTGTTTAAATCTTCCTGCCTCCAAGTACTTAACAAACACTGAGTGTCTGTTTGGTTGTCAGCTATAGTTATAAAAAACAACTTTCCAACGATACAGACAAACACCTTGGCTGTACGGTTTCAAGACCCTTGCCTTTCTAAAAAAAAGTAGAACTGTATCATTATGGAAAAAAGTTTAATAATAACATTCGTTTTGTTCGAGAAGTAGTGTTATTATTATTTTTAATTTGATTACTTTATTTTGTCCATAAAGTACTTCATTATGAATTCGATTTCAAGTTTGTAATTCGAACTTTATGACTTGAGAGTAGATAAAATATTTTTTGTAATCGATTCATAAATAATACCATTTTTGAGGTAACACACTTAACAAAATAATACAACATGCAACCGAATTGATAACCCCTCCTTTTTTGAAGTCGGTTAAAAATGGGCGAGCATGTCACTGAAACTATCATTTCCAATAATAACCATAATTATGTTTGTGTTACTAACAAATAATTGGATCATTGTTATCTACAAATTAATAAATGAATTGAATTGAATTGAATTGAATAATTCTAGGAAAATAATCTTTAATACTTATCGGCCAAATGCAAGTCGGAATCTCATACATCGTACTAAAAAGTACAAAAATCACGTTACTTGTTTATTTTTTCAATATTTCATGTGCTTCACTATTTTTTGCTGTAGCGACAACAGATATACACATTCTGTGAAAATTTCGACTTTCCAGCTATTCTAGCTAGCGTTCTTGCGATAGAGCCTGCTGAACGACGGTCAGACAGACAGACTGCGGAGGCTAAACAATAGGGTCCCGTTTGTAACCTTTCGGGTACGGAACCCTAAAAAGTAGCCATGACTCCGAAGTATCGTTTTTGGCCCTGGAGGGTCGCTTGAAAAAGCTGTTTCCGTGTACCAAACGGCTATCCTGTACAATTTTACATCGATTTGCGGATTTCTATAAATTTTGTCGTGTACACTGATCACGTACTGGGATAGTGCCCAAGGGAGAGGCTCGCTAAAGGTGTATTTACACCAAACGAACAAAGAGCAACATCATTCCTTTTTGATCTCGAAAGCTCGTTTTCAGCGTTTACACCACGCAAGAACGCTCTAAGCAGCCGTTCGCCCGCTCTAGTGCCGCTTACATTAGGCGAGCGATAATATTCTTTAGAATCAAATCGAACTCTAGACTAGAGCAACGAAAGAATACTCTAGTTTGTTTACACCAAACTTATACCCACCCTTATTAATAAAAACTTTTGGTGCTGGAGGAAAATGCTTGGGATATCTTGGACAGAGTTCCATACCTACCAATGACTCCATTCTCCAAGAACTAGGCATTAAGCAGCGCCTGTCATCTATAGTCCAAGCTCGTATCCTCACCTTCTTTGGACACGTATCTCGACGCGGCCGTATGTCCATCGAGCGACTGGTGGTACAGGGCAGAGTAGAAACTGGATTTAATGTGCTGCTGGGCAAAGCTAATTTGTGTGTGTTTTTTTAATGTTTTGTAGTTTTTTTTCCTCTTGTTTAAATATGTTTTAAAAGTACCTATCCACTTAATATAGAGCCACGTGTAAGTTGTACTTTCTAGTGTTCTGGAGGGCCGGCTGAAAATCAGCGCTGAAGCTGAGACCTGTCTCAGTTCAGCATTGCTGAGACCTGTCTCAGTTCAGCATTGCTGAGACCTGTCTCAGTTCAGCATTGCTGAGACCTGTCTCAGTTCAGCATTGCTGAGACCTGTCTCAGTTCAGCATTGCTGAGACCTGTCTCAGTTCAGCATTGCTGAGACCTGTCTCAGTTCAGCATTGCTGAGACCTGTCTCAGTTCAGCATTGCTGAGACCTGTCTCAGTTCAGCATTGCTGAGACCTGTCTCAGTTCAGCATTGCTGAGACCTGTCTCAGTTCAGCATTGCTGAGACCTGTCTCAGTTCAGCATTGCTGAGACCTGTCTCAGTTCAGCATTGCTGAGACCTGTCTCAGTTCAGCATTGCTGAGACCTGTCTCAGTTCAGCATTGCTGAGACCTGTCTCAGTTCAGCATTGCTGAGACCTGTCTCAGTTCAGCATTGCTGAGACCTGTCTCAGTTCAGCATTGCTGAGACCTGTCTCAGTTCAGCATTGCTGAGACCTGTCTCAGTTCAGCATTGCTGAGACCTGTCTCAGTTCAGCATTGCTGAGACCTGTCTCAGTTCAGCATTGCTGAGACCTGTCTCAGTTCAGCATTGCTGAGACCTGTCTCAGTTCAGCATTGCTGAGACCTGTCTCAGTTCAGCATTGCTGAGACCTGTCTCAGTTCAGCATTGCTGAGACCTGTCTCAGTTCAGCATTGCTGAGACCTGTCTCAGTTCAGCATTGCTGAGACCTGTCTCAGTTCAGCATTGCTGAGACCTGTCTCAGTTCAGCATTGCTGAGACCTGTCTCAGTTCAGCATTGCTGAGACCTGTCTCAGTTCAGCATTGCTGAGACCTGTCTCAGTTCAGCATTGCTGAGACCTGTCTCAGTTCAGCATTGCTGAGACCTGTCTCAGTTCAGCATTGCTGAGACCTGTCTCAGTTCAGCATTGCTGAGACCTGTCTCAGTTCAGCATTGCTGAGACCTGTCTCAGTTCAGCATTGCTGAGACCTGTCTCAGTTCAGCATTGCTGAGACCTGTCTCAGTTCAGCATTGCTGAGACCTGTCTCAGTTCAGCATTGCTGAGACCTGTCTCAGTTCAGCATTGCTGAGACCTGTCTCAGTTCAGCATTGCTGAGACCTGTCTCAGTTCAGCATTGCTGAGACCTGTCTCAGTTCAGCATTGCTGAGACCTGTCTCAGTTCAGCATTGCTGAGACCTGTCTCAGTTCAGCATTGCTGAGACCTGTCTCAGTTCAGCATTGCTGAGACCTGTCTCAGTTCAGCATTGCTGAGACCTGTCTCAGTTCAGCATTGCTGAGACCTGTCTCAGTTCAGCATTGCTGAGACCTGTCTCAGTTCAGCATTGCTGAGACCTGTCTCAGTTCAGCATTGCTGAGACCTGTCTCAGTTCAGCATTGCTGAGACCTGTCTCAGTTCAGCATTGCTGAGCCGGTGCTCATTAACACTGTCTCGTGTAATTGTGTGTCTCGTGCAATATCAAATACTCCGGGAGTAACTACTCCCGTATTAACTAAACATTTTTATACAAACTTTAATTTAGTTCCGGAGTAAAAGTTTTTATTATCATTGCGGAAAAGAGTGGGAGATACCTAGAATGAGCATTCGCTCGTTTGATGTTAAGAAGTCCACTTATCTGTCACATCACATGCTATCACACACGTACTATTTTTAAAATCATATCAATCTCTCCAAAAACACAAATCCTGATATCGTATTGCACGTATTTATAATAGATAAGCAGAAACCGGCAGATAAAAACCGAGGACATTTCCTACACATTGGAAGGCCATCGGCATGATTCCGTTTATAAGCTGTTGAAAGGTCATCCGAATGTGAATATGGGTGACTGGATACAGGGCCGTGAGTCACGTACGGAATCACATGGCAGTGGCTATAGAGAGGGCGCAAAATTCCTCTTTGTTTGTAGCTGGCGGGCGCGGCGCGTCTCGGTGCCCGCCGCCGCCGTCAAGCCAATACCAGTTTTTTGCGCCCTTGCTATAGCTATTCAATTCAAAAATTCTTTATTTAATAAGATGATCATTTATAAAAAATAATAAAATTTAATTTATAATTCTTATTAAAAAAAAAATGTAACAAAAAAATATTAATTAATAATTATATTATATTGCCATGCGATTCCTCCCTCACGCGACTAACGGCCCAGGGTGACACAACTTCAGTGGTCTAAATATTTCTTAAGGGATTTTAAAACCTGTACTTACATAAACATTTACCTATAAAATATACAAATAGGCAAACACCACCGCCTACACTACAGGATGTAACAGAAGGGTGTAGTCATATTTTAGGGGGTTGTTAGGGAGACCATTCTGAGAAACTTTTACTAAGAAACCAATTTGATCAGAGCAACTTTATTTTTCATTGCTCCATATGTTTTGGTCCAGGCGGTCAGCTAATTAATTGTATAGAGATGTGAAAATTAAAGTTGCTGTGTTCAAATCGGTTTCATAGTAAAAGTTGCTCAGAATGATGTCCCTAACAAAGTAGTTTCTCATTTTGCGTTAATTCATTTACACCTTGTATAAGATGTGCCGGCGAACCAGTTAACTTAATCCCGTTACTCATCTCTGTCGGGGTCATTCATGATATAAAAGAGCAAGCCCTCACGCCCTACCTAGGGACAGTTATTTATTTATAATCTAATAGTTCAGTTATTTATTTATAATCAAAACTAGGTCATGTTATCATAACACGTTTGTTGCTAGCTGCCTTTAGGTATCAGCTGATTGATTTGTTATTAGATGCATTTGCAAAAGCTCTAGATGAGATGAACGATAATTTAAACAAAAAGTAAACTTTAGAAAAAACCGACTTCCACAAACCCTATTTGATTAGATTGAGTTTAATACCAACTGTAACCCCCAAGGGGGGGGGGGCTTGGGGAATTAATTTTGTCAAATCCCATATCAGTGCTACCCCACGCTACTAAGGAACAAGTTTCATGGCTCTAGGTCCACCGGTTTAGGCTATGCATTGCCTGCCCGTCAGCCACGCATTGTATTTGTACCTAGTATTGAGCAGATCTGGTGGCCATATGTGGTCTTCATCAGCAGTTCCGCATCACAATATTATGCTTACCATGTGCATTTGCACGAGTTTTTATGAAAAACACAAAAATCACTATAGGTCTGCCTATAATATTTGAAGAGTTCCCTCGATTTCTCCAGGATCCCATCATCAGATCCTGACCTGGTGTCAATGGGACCAATGGGAAGGTAAACCCTTTCAAACAAAAAAATAATTTTCCAAATCGGTCCATCCGTTTAGGCGCTATCGGGGCTCATACATAAAATAAAATAAAAACATCCGGACGAATTGAAACCTCCTCCTTTGGCAAGTCGGTTAAAAATTGATCCAAATTGACAACGCGTGCCAAACGGGACCCTTTTATTACTAAGTATCCGCTGTCCGTGTGCCTGTCTGTCTGTTTGCCCGTCCTGGGACGAACCAAATAAAATTCAATATACAGGTGTAACAGTAGAAAGGTCATATTTTTGATTCAGATTTCAGATTTCATTTATTTGCGCAAATGCGGTTACAGATTGTTGGTGTAATATATTAAAAAATAAAAGTACAGCACATTTAGCCAAATAATTGGCATGCAAAATATACACAATTATCTATCTATATAAAAATGAATTGCTGTTCGTTAGTCTCACTAAAACTCGAGAACGGCTGAACGGATTTATCTTATCTTAGTCTTGAAATGTT
Source organism: Argyresthia albistria (assembly GCA_963457715.1). Lineage (NCBI taxonomy): Eukaryota > Metazoa > Arthropoda > Insecta > Lepidoptera > Argyresthiidae > Argyresthia > Argyresthia albistria. The sequence goes on along the minus strand of OY735277.1, from coordinate 8,120,976 downwards.
CGTGGAGGTCTAGGGAAGGTTTAAAAGGCGAGAAAAAGTCGAATAGTTTCCGGGAAAACCCTAAAAACAGCCCTTTTCTATTTCCCATACAAACGTTTTCTAGAGTCAATTTGAACTTTATTGCTATTCAATAAAGTTCATATTAAATTGAGGCAGTACGAAGTCTGCCGGGTCAGCTAGTTTACAATAAAATAATTCAGTACAATCTTTAAAATAAAATTAATCAATTTGTCAAATAAAAATTACAATCTCAATTAGTAACCTAGTCAATTAATATCATGTCATTTATTAATATAGTCATTTATATTTAAATTCAATAGGATTTGCATTTCATAAAATATTCATCTAAGGAGTAGATGCTTCCTTCCGTAGCGAGCCAGTATAAATTTGTGATGAAATTTTGCGTTGGTTAAGCCTGGATAATTTTGCGTTGGTTAAGCCTGGATACTTTTGCGTTGGTTAAGCCTGGATACTTTTGCGTTGGTTAAGCCTGGATACTTTTGCGTTGGTTAAGCCTGGATACTTTTGCGTTGGTTAAGCCTGGATACTTTTGCGTTGGTTAAGCCTGGATACTTTTGCGTTGGTTAAGCCTGGATACTTTTGGGAACACTATTGTATATTTGTGCTGCCACATAAACACTGCTTCTCCTAAATAAGGGGTTTTTTTAGGAGATCATTCTGAGCAACTGTCACTAGAGACCGATTTGATCAGAGCAACTTTAATTTTCACTTCTCGATACAAATCAGCTGACCGCCCGGACCAAAACGTATGGAGCAATGAAAAGTTAAGTTTAGTTTAAGTTTTACGGTACCCTTCGTGTGCGATTCCGACCCGCACTTGACCAGTATTTTTATTAGAAATTGGGTTAATAAATAAATAAATTTGATGTAGGTATGATTTGTTTTGCCAACAGAAGCCCACAACAGTCTGCCTGGCCGTCCTCTGCCTGGCTTGCCTCGTCCGGGAATCGAACGCGCGACCTCCCTGGCTCGACTACGACAGCAAAGTGTTCACACAATCTGCGGCATGCACAACTGATGTAAGTCGGCCTCAAATTTTTCCATGCTTTCAAAAATAATAGAGATGCAAAGTTTACAGACAGAGGTCGTCCCGTAAAGTCTGTGTTTGTATGTTAAATTAATTGTTTATTCGGTAATAATATAAATAAGAATTTCAATTATACAGAATATTTGGACACTCTGTATGTTTTTAACAATAATATCAAAGATCTATGCTAATCTATAATTTTCTGAAATGATTTAGTAGTCTGAAAATAATACAGGGTGTTTGGTAGGTCGATGCAAAGACTTCAATCGAAGCTAGTACTACATAGATGACATTGATAGATCGTAGATAAGAATAGCGCACGCCGACATTATTACTATCGCTACATTTTACAATAATTAGGTTCACGAGGTTCTGTCAGGATGGAACACTTGCTATAGTTATTAAACACTTACCTAATTTAGCTACCGCGTTTTGCGTCTCATGTTTGCGTCAGATTACGCGTGTAGAACTCCGTGGTCTGGTGGGTTGCACGCTTGCTTTTCACGCAGAAGATGCAGGTTCAGAACTCCTCCACCAACATGCACTGAGCCAGCGTGGTGGAGTATGGGTCAATCTTAAGGCCTTTGCCCTTCAGTGGGGACACTAATAGGTAAAATCAGGGACTACTTATCCAGTGGAGAGCTCATAGATACATTTTCCTTTGAAACACAACATACCAATTCACGGGCGGCGGGGGACGAGGTAAGTGAGCTGTGATTGGTCAGCCGCTGCGAAACTGTCTGGCGGCCCGTCATCATACGTTGCGTACGTTGAATACAACTAACGTTTGGCGAGCCGCATTCCCTCGCAGGCGCAGTCAATGGGATATATAGTATCTGGGCAAAATTTACATTACTCGTGTGAAGGTGACTTGCTCGAGGCTTTTGGCGGCCTCAAAATATAGTTAAAAACAACTTAAGTATCCTACCCCTCGGTGGGGACATATTTGCTACATTAATTTATTCAATATATTTTCCTTTGCCCCCAGGACGAACTACTAGACTTGTGCCAACGCTGCGCCAAGCTGACCAAAGCCAAAAACGCTCTCGACTCATGCTGCTCTTCAGACTTAGAAGCCAGAAGGTATTGCAGAGACTACGTCTACTTCGGCAGCGTCAAATATGACTTTATCAACTGATTTAAATATCTATTGGCATAGTCAGAATTGGAATAAATAATTTGACATCTAGGTATCTATCAGCCCACATTGACTCCTGGGTATAAGCCTTCATCTTCTCCGATCCAGAGCAAAAGAAAAAGAAATTGGTTTCGGAGGTCGTGAATTTGGAATGAATTAAAAAGAAAAGAGTTTGAAAATGGAATCTGAATGACGGGCGGAGATTTTGACGTCTAAAACAAGATTGATGAATGAGATTTGAAAAATAAGTACATTGTATTTATCAGTTGGTGTACAAACTAGTATTGTTTTATTTACTTACTTTTAGTGTTAAGTTTATTGATAATGAATGTATTGAAATTGACAATACCGCTTTGATTTTTCTTGCATTTGTGATATAAAAGAAACATATTAAAACCTCAAATTAGGTTTAGTCGCATAACGCATTTGTTATCTACCCATATCAAGCTGCAAGGTTGAAATAAATGGTAATTACCTATTTAAAAACTTGAGAATACTATACTTACTTTGCAAATCCTAATATCCGTAAAACCATTTTACGACTAATTTACCACAAATCTTTTTCTTCCTAAAATATTTTAGCTGCATTTAATTCATATGACAAAATAAGACAGATTCTTTTATCATTGAATTTTTGTTAGTAATTACCTATTGTAAAGATGTTATGCGTGGCAGCATCGTGGTTCATTTATTAAACAGGCGTTCTCAATAATCTCTTAATTAGGCGATTATAGCGCGACTTCCGAACTTTGATACAAATCGCGCTAAGGTTTTTCGGTACTGAGCGAGCTGTGTCTTCTCTTTCTCTTCCTTACCTTATGCCAAAAAGAAAAGTCAGAGTTCGTTCGTTCGTTCGTTCAGAGTCCAAGAAGCTTGGCGCCAATTGTAACTTTAATTGAGGGATAGTTCGGCGTTTGACCGTATACTCTGATAAGAACAAAATCCGGTTTCAGCTTGCTCCGATTGACGATAAGGTAATTGATATACAATTGTATTTATATGATTACAGTTAATATACATTTACAAATAAATAATTACGACTTAACTAAACTATTGGGAAACAACTAAACTACTTAGCCCGGATTTTACCAACGAAAGAGTAACTTTTACTCGAGAGTATCTTGTACTTTTTCGTAGACACCAACGACACCTAGATCAATCAGATCACCTTATTTTGAAATGACAGTTTAAAATCAGCAAAAATTACTCTTTCGTTGGTAACTTAGATGGAAAATTCCCAGATCGCTGCTGGCCGCTGATTGTATTTTATTGAGCCAAATATTATACTCACAAACATGATAATTCTTGCGATTGTAAGAAAAGAACAGATCAGACATCTTATGATGAACAAGGTGAGCTTATCTCTATAAAGCTAATTCTTCCAGCAAGAAGTATGGATTCAGTTTAAAGAAAGGTATTTTTTATGGATATGAATTAAATGATAAGTCGATTCGATAATTGTGTTAATTTTTGTGTTTGATTTAAAATGGGTATTTTTGTGATAAAATTAAACGTCTTTAATCTTTGCGATTCTCAAGGCGATAATTTATATCTACTTACCTAAAAAGATAAGTTTGAAAATAGAATCTATAAGTGACATGTAATATGACAAGCCTGCGATTTGGGAGGCGACACGAACTAAAACTAACTAAACTAATTAAAATGGTGTGTTTGAAAATGGAATCTGTGGCTACCGCGCAAGAGCTATCGGATTCGAAGGTTGTTAGTGCCGTAGTTCCTCTAGTTTAGTGATTTTGACACCTCCAAAATAGCGCCACTGGTAGCTGTCCATTAATTGGGTTGCATTTTAAAATTAGGTTATCGCCTTGAGAATAGTAAACTAAAATAAAAAGGCAGTTAAGTTAATCTTTTATGTTGTGAAATTGTGATATTAAAGCAAATTCAAATTGCCTCAAAATACGGCTGTGAAATTTACCTGTAGGAATGCAAAAATGTTGTACTAAAAGCAATAATAAAACGTTTTAATTTAAAGTGATAAATCCTTGTCTTTCCTTAAACCAACAATCCTATTCCTACGCGTGTGTGGGCAACCCAGGGAGTGCTTTTTAGCAGAATCCCATGGAATAGAGCCAAAAGTGGTCATGGTCGTTTGCTGATTATAGCACCATTTTTCAATTTCGTATAAATATAGTTTCGATTATAATCGTTTTTAGGGTTCCGTACCCGGAGGGTGCCAAACGGGACTCTATTACTGAGACTTCGCTGTCTGTCCGTCTGTCCATCCGTCCGTCCGTCCGTCCGTCCGTCACCAGGCTGTATCTCATGAACCGTGGTAGCTAGACAGTTGAAATTTTCACAGATGATGTATTTCTGTTGCCGCTATAACAACAAATACTGAAAATCAAAAGAAATTTAATATTAAGGGGGGCTCCCATACAACAAACGTGATTGTTTTTGCTCATTTTTGCTCGATATTGATAATGGTAGCGGGTAGACGCTTAAAATGTTCTCAATATATTAAGTATATTAATTACTTAAAAAATAAATATCAAAATTAAATTAATATTTAGGGGGGGCTCCCATACATTTTTTTTTATTTTTGCGGTTTTTTATAGATAGTCCGACTCGCACTTGGCCGGTTATTAATTGTTAAAATTAGAAAATAACAAGAAATACAAAGGAAACAACCACGAAAAATCCATAAATTAATTTATTAACACTATTTGTCAATATTATAACAAGTCTGTAGTATGTACAAAACGTTTACTTTTACACTTTTCGTGTTATATAATTATGTTTTACACCGAAATTACCTGAAGTGTAGCAAAAGATTACAACAGAACAAGGTATGTATAGTAGGAAAAAAATAAAGATAGGCCAGTCAATAACCCAGCCGGTTATCTTTGTTCCTTACTCTACTTGAAAAAAAAAATATGCCAAATTATTATTAGTAAATAATGTCCTTGATCGGAAATCAAGACAATTTTTTGCTTTTAAAATACCTTTTAACTGTATACCAAACAAAATGATCTCAAAGTCCATTATTTATGGAGACATCATTCACAACTTACAAACAGAAGAAGAGAAGTACGTACAGATTGTAGTTGTTATTGGTACTTTAAAAAAATACTAAAGTTTTATTGTGTTGATACATCTGTGGCGTGATTTATTGTGTAGTAAAAGTAAAGTAAAGTAAATGTAGCCCATTAATGTCCCCACCGAGGGGCACAGGCCTATACTCGGATCCGAGTAAGATTGAGCCATACTCCACCACGCTGGCTCAGTAGTAAAGATCGTAAAATAAAGGCTGGTTCGTATAAAAATGCACGTAGAAACATAAAATATGTGAAATAATGCAGTGGCCTTTATCATAGGACCTTTGATACATAACATAAGTATACATATTTACATTAGTCATTACAATATTGAATATTTAATTATAACTAACAGTAGCTCAGTATAATCTTACAAAATGTACGAAATTTTGCGATTTCCTCGAAATGTACAAATGAAATGTTATTTTCAGATGTTGTATTATTATTTTATTTATCAGACAGTTATCCAAATCATTTAGACAAAGTTATTTCAAAAGCGCTGTTACTATTAAAACTTAATCACATACAAAAATATTAAAAAACATGCCTCGATTTTCTGTAAACTATAAAAAATAAATAATATGAGTAGATAAATTAACTAAGTTAAATAAATGCCTATTTATTATGCACATCTATTAAATCTGTATATTTTTGAAACTAAATCTTGCATTAAAACTAAAAATAATATTTTTATCTCTTTGGACAGAGTCTTTAATCTGTACTACTTAGTATTCATATTTTACATTAAACATACACGTTTTACAACACATTGAATTTTCACGAAAAATCTCTACGCTCCAGAGTTGTATGACAAATCATAACAACAAAAATAAATAGCTGATTTATCTTTAATAATTACTTCGTTCTTTTTATTACATCAATCTAAACACCCATCATAGACACATTTATTTAGGATTCTGATTGCACAAAGCGTCAGAACAAACTGAATGTTAAAGATGATCGCACAGGGTGTCAGGCGCCCTGTTCGCGCCACATGTACTGAAAATATAAGGAATGCGGCGCGTACAGTGCGGGTGACACGTGCGAGGTTTCATATGATTTCATACAACAATATGAAAAGTCATACAACTCATCTAGATCCCGCATGGACGGATGTTAAGACGTTAATCTGTTATGTGAAGCTGAAATGTAAAACAGTTTGTCAAAAATATACCTTATGTGATAGTCTTTGCCAAACTGTTTTAAGTTTAACACAAGTTATTTCACATTCCTATAGAAAGATATGATTTTGCGTAGTGACAGAGTTCGTATCTCTATGAAAAAGATAAGCCTGCACGTGTCTTAAAGGTAGTGCATAGTGAAATATACTATAAGTTCATTAATACACTTTGACTGTCTATAGAATTCTTGCAGAAAATAATAAGATAATAAACTAAGATATCGTAATCTTGCACTACGCAAAATACCTCCCGTATTATTTCAATCGGAAATCCTAGGCATATGCTAACCTTTCTCTCAGTGCATTGCCAACCAAATACCCTGTTCACAGAAAAGGGATGGCTATATTTACCAGTGTCCTACTTAAACTCATATTTACATGTACTATATTTTACACTATTGAATGAAAGTTTTGTTGTGATTTCTTGGCTTCTGTCGAATTGTTAATAGTTATATTTAAAATTTAATCAGTGATTGTTACTGGCATTGCGTCTAATGTGACGATGACCTGTTTTAATCACAGGTGTACTCAGAATAATTCAGAGTTTCCGAATAAGACCTCCATAGTTGCGATCACGAAAGCCCGAACATTTGTCATGTCAAGTTTTTATCTACTTTCCATGACTTTAAATTTATTTAACCAGTACAAATTGTGATAAGTTTGCCATTTTGGATCCCTTTCATAGATTTTCATGTAATTATTATTATTATTAATCGTTTATAGCAGGCATAAAAACAGATAGAATAAATAACACAGTTCAAACATGTGAACAACAAAATCAAAAGAAAATTCAAATAAAAATGTAATGTAATGGACAATGGTGAAGTAATGGAATAATGGTGAACTACAAAATTTTTCCTATAAATTGATCGACCAATTTGGTCAAATGCTCAACGTGCTTGGCCAAAAAGGTCAAATATTTATAGACTGATCTAGTAGTATAGTAGTATATTAGTATATTTATCTAGTAACCCACAGGTCCAAAATTGTTGTTGTTGTTGTTAATTGTTACATTTTGAGGCCAGATAGTAAATAACAACATGGAAAACAAAGCACTGCGAAACACATTACTAATCATAAAAAATCGAGATCTTATTCCAAAAACTCTTTTCAGCTCAACCCTTCAAAGGAGGTCATCATCAGGGTGATTCTTGTCATACAACTCCTGCATCCGCTGCTGCTCCTTCACCTTCCTCATCTGCGCGTAAACCGAGGCCGCCTTGTAGTTGATGGGCCCGTAGTCCTTCATATCGGCGTCGGCGTAGATGAACTGATCGTCTGGCTTGTAAGGCTGGGGGAAAGAAATGTGGTGTTATTTTGGGACTGTGTACAAAATAATAATAATAATATAGCGTCACGCGTCACTATACGAAGTGGCAGAGGCACAACTATGCCCACTCTTAGCCAGTGTTTTAATACCCTAATGAGCCTGGGTAGGTACCGTATCATATATATTTTATTTCGTAGTTTTTGAGATACAGTTTCATAAGATTTTTTTTTAGAATATTTTACAAGGGCGTGCTTATTTATGACAATAATTATATAATTTCAATGTACATTTGTACTACAGGTATTTTTTATCATGTCGCATAAATAGTATTTTTTTATAGCTAAGAAAATAAATTCTAATTAATAAAACTTTTAGTATAATTCTAAAAAATAGTTAGATAAAGAAAGAAAGTATTTCGATCGTAAATCTACGAATGGTAATATGTGGTTAGTGAAACATAAAATAAAATCTAAAAAGCAAAAGCCGTGAAATTTTAGTAAGCAGGGCAAAAAATGATTTTGATGACCTTCCAAAATTTTAGTAAATTATAATAATTTCGAAGTTTTTTTTTTTATTTACCTTAAAAAATGTACGTGTCACTCTTGGAAAAGCGGGCCTAGAAATAAAAATATGGACGTCACAAACATGGATTGTCATGCTGAAATTAATTGTAGGTAATACTTAATACTTAGATAGATTTTTGCAAAAAGCATATTTAATACAGTTATTGATAAAAAAGGAAAACAAAATTATTAATATGTGATTTATCTGAAATAAAGCGTTTAAAGATCACTTCAACCACACATTACCACTAAAAAAATATAGTAACTTTTTTCCCCGAGGTCAACAAAAAATAGAAAATCTGTTACCAATAATCTAGGGTCAACGATGATGTTCTAAACAGACTACTTAGGTATCTATTCGAATGAGTGAAAATTTCTGTAAAAAATAAATACATTTTCGATTAGATCAGAAAAATCATTACTTGAACTACTCCTCAGTAACGGAACTTTATTCTTCCTCACATTACTTCGTTTTTCTTTCCACAATAGGCTATAATGACGCATGAAGGACTTTATATAGTTCATTCGCCATATGAACACCACTTACCTCTATACGTTGATCTCATTAAACTTCAGCGTCGCATATTCGCTCCTCGGCTGACTTTGACTGCTCTTCCTCCCTTGCGCCATGCCATTATTATAGTTAGTCTCTCTGTTAGGCCCATCTGAATTCGGTATCGAATAAGTATCATACAAATGTCTATTAGAATTAACAGTATTTTTAAATTTTAAATTATGATTACCTAACGCTAGATCCGCATACACTATTCTTTTGTGCTTCGTGTCTTTGTAGTTTTTGTCCTCCTTTACATGAGGGCCCATAGTGTTGTAGTTGGTGCTATAATGAACTGTATCTGGACCGAGGTTTCTCGTGGAATTTGATATATAGTTGCCTTTTAGAAGCTGCAAGTATGATCTTCTTTCAGATTCATCTTGTTCTGGGTAGTTTGGTTTTTCATAGTCGTATACGCCAACACAGGACAGCTTTTCTCTAAGGCTTTCGGATTTTTTGAGTCTGCTCAACTTGTGTCCAGACTTGTCTCTCGACCGGTTTAGAGTTTTGGTGTAATATTGCGCTTCGGGTGGCCCAATAGTATTATTATATGCCCTCTCTTGGTCTACTGGTATTCGTTTGTCTACTCTTACAGGCTGGAAGTAACAGAAGCTATGATTTTTTTGCAAAGGTATTTGGAAGTTCTTCTTATTTTTCCCTTTGGAGTTTAAGTTAACGAATTGGTTGCGTTTTTGAAGGTATTGCTGTTGGAGTAGATTAGTGTTCTGAAAGTAAAGATGTAAAGCAATGTGTTAGTACAAGCTGTTAGGGCTTAGGTTAAGAAGAAAACACATAAAGCGGTAAAAAATAAAGTAAAATAAATAAAAGGCATTATACCTGACAGTCCCTATCAAATGAGATTGTTAAATGACTTTGGACTGATTGACTTCGTCTTACAGGCCTCTTTGGTATTGGTTTTTCAGTCAATTTTGGTATCTGCAATGTTTTATTTGGTGATATCACTTGCTTTTTGGGCAATCCAACGTTATTGATAGCTTTAGCTTCAGCATTTAATTTGCTTACAGCTGATTTCACTAGAGACGTCGATGGCAGTATTATGGAATTGTTGTTCCTTTTTGGTGTCGCTCCTATTATATTTGGTTTCGTCAGAATATCTGATTTGTCATCAATCTTTTCTTTGTCTTCACTGATACCTTCTATCTTTCCGTCAACATTATCCTTAGGCAGTCCACTTCTCGTGGTTCTTCTCAGAGTGTTATCATCAAAGCTCTTTGCAAGGTTCCTTGGCAAACTCAGTGTTGGTTTAGTTATATCTTCAGCTGATTTAGACGGCCTTGGTAGCGGCGCGTCGACTGTGTCGAACGAATTTGTATACTTTGAGGTATTTATCAATGGCATTGACAAGTTCATATACACATGGTCAGATGACGTCGGAGATGAAAACGGCGATTTTTTAGTCCTTGGTGCTGGGACTGGGCGATTCAAGGACTCGTTCGAAAGATTTACTTCTTGTAGGGACTCTTCGCAGACTTGTATAGAATCTGTTAGGTTTTCAAACCTCTCAACGCCGCTCATGATAGAATCACCTCTCAAAAATGTGCAGTTGGCATAAATAGCATCTTCATTAGAATTTCCATTCTTGTTATTATTAATTTCTGTAAAGTTCTCCCCGTATTCAGTATTTGGATAGAATCTTTCGATATTTCTCTTTCTTATCATTCTCATCGATTGGAATTGCGGCGGTCTTTTATGATTCCTTGTGTTTAACGAGGAGAATTTCCTCGTTTCTGGTTCGATTTCTTCATCGATTGTTGGAAACTGTTTTAAGAATGATGTCTGCATTGGCGGCAGATATGGATTCAGCAAAACGGCTGTGTTCAAAGGGTAAATCTGTTGTATTGGCGATAGAACCGACACAGCATATGGGTTTTGTGAAGAAGATGGACCTTCTGCGTTATAAGGTAAGTTATTTTGAGTAAACGGTGGACAAGACACGATTCTTGGTGTAAAAGATGGGTTTGTTACCAACTGTCTTTGTAATGCTTCGATTCCTTTACTGGCCTTAACATTGGTGACAACTCTTGGTTGGATAGCTTGTACCGGCTGTTAGGTTATGCCAAAAACAAAACATGAAAAAAAACGAAAAAAATGTTAGAAATAAAAAACAAAAACAAATTAAAGACAAATGCAATATTGTTTCACAGAAGCAAACTAAATAACGACAACAAATTATTGTTTACTTTTGTTACTTTATACAACGCAATTATGAGGTGTTCTTCTGTATAAGACTACCAGAAGGCGAAATATTTATCAGGGTGGAAAATAGTCAATACAGAAACCTGAAGTTATTTTTATTCCAACAGTCCAAACAAAAGGACACCTCATACAAACACAACACAGATCTCACCAATACCATCATGCTTACCTTATTAGGGGCTTGCTGGAGTCCGTGGAACGGCAGGTTCTCGTAGAGACCCGGGTTGTCCGCTCCTTGCTGGCCGTTGGCCGCATTATCTATGCCATTGGTAGGCGGGCCTGTAGGTAATAGACGACTGATGTTAGGAGATTCTCATAAATGAATTATGGCTATGGAACTCCCTCCCTATTTTATTCTGTGCAGTGTATCAAGTACAAATATATTGAATACTATAAGTTTTGGGTAATAATGATTTTAATGTAAGGTTGCACTTGCATTAACATTATTTTTTCTTATGGTAGGCTTTCGAAGAGAGCGTCAGTGAAGCAGCGTCTTTATAGCGTCACCCTTATTTACTGGCGGATAAGGAACATCATTCGAGCGCAGTGACGCTAACGCAGGGGCAGTGCCGCTGTGACCGCCTTTATCCACCAGGAAATAAGGTTGACGCTGGGTCACTGACGCTCGCTTCGAACAGCCACCTTTAGTGTTTTATCAAAAGTGTGGCAATATAAGATACAATGGTATCTTTGACAAAATTGTTATTTACAAGAGTCTTGGTATGACGATTTTTTTCTTACGTTTGGGGGACAAAATGATGCTAGCTGTGAAACCATTGCATACAAAAGCACTTGAAACACAAAAGCATTTGATATTTGCTGATGATAGTAAGCGGTAAAGACCGCGCCAAGACTTTTTAGCTCGGAGCGAGCTATGTTTTTCTCGAATGGAAAAGGGGAGTGATATAAAGGTGAAAATTCACTTAGAGTCAAACTCATGCACTTACTTTCCCCAGGTTTCTTCCTCTTTCTAGAACCTTCAAGCCTGGGTAGCGATAGGTCACTGGGCAAAGGTCTCACACAAGCTCCAGCGGCAATCTTATCAGGTCTTTTGAACGATACAACTAAAAACATGCGTGAAGCAAAAATTAAAAAACAGTGCCACACACAAAAACAGACATGCGAATGGAATAAATAGGTTTGATAATTTGTTAGAAATTTTGAAAAGGCTGTTTCTGCTGCTGAGTTTCTGACCTTAGATTTATGTGTAAATGTGAAATAATGAATGAATTATGATAAATGTTTTATGAAGTACATTTTTTTTCTATAATTCATTCAATTCCTGATATATTTAGTCGATGATTAAAAAATATGTATAACTACCTCCTTCAGTAACAATCACATTAGGTGTTTCATTTTGAAACAACGATCTCAATCTACTTTTCGGTAAACCATACCCAGTCTTATTCAAACTCATTAGAGAAACTGCCCTTTTGTTACTCTTATTTATCTTTTTGTATTTTCCACTCTCATCTTCGCAGTCTGAATTTTTCCTTCTCAAATTCTTCAAGAGTCCTGTCATAACATTTTGAGTATGTCGCCTTGGTTTTCCATTCTTCTTTGAATACTCAAGTTTTGGAGATGTATCATCATCATTCTCATTACTCTTATTCTGATTTCTTTCAAGCAAACCCAAATTAGCTTCTTCTTGTTCCGTCACTTGACTTTCTTCCTGCTTTTGTATTGTTTGAAGTCTGTTCTGATTTTTTGGGCTAAGTGTGTGATTTGAATTGACATGCACAAGCACTCCTGGTTTCAAAGGCCATTTGCTTGGAGTAACAACAGTTTGGACTCTATCTGTACCTTTAGCTTCAGATTTTGGCATCTCAGTCTCTTTCTTTCGACTTGCATTGATGGTAGCTTCAAGCTGTGATAGATTAGCTTGCAAGCTGCTGGTAACTGGACTTTCTGAGCTCATGTTAAATTTATTCATCTCCAGGTGACTTTGGGGGTAGTTTTGACAGTCTACCAGTCTAGTTTTGTCTGATGGCTTTTGTGGGCTAAATGATAAGTTGAGTCTTGGTGATAGGGCTGGTAGTGCTTGTGATATGATAGACTGGGCAATGGAAACTTCATTTAGACAGCTACCATCCGGACTGTGGCGTTCATAAAATAAAACGCAAAACATGAAAAAAAAACGATGGGTTAATTCAGGCGATGAAACGTTATGAATGTAGTAAAATAAAAAATACGTGGTTTTAATGATAATTTGAAAGATGGTTAAAATTTAATTGATTAATGTAGTAAAAGTTAATACATATACGAAATATAAGAATACACAAATGTTATTATCCTTAAAAATAAATAAACACAGCTAGAAAATGTATAAATTTGTAAACACAATATTTATAGTGCTATCATTAGGCAAATTATAAGTACATAATATATAAAGCATATTTATAATATTTAATTATTATGAACAAATCCAACCACAAGAAGAATGCTTTCTAAAAGTGATTTTTACATGCAATAAATATACAGCAAATTTTGAAAAAGGCTCAAATAAAACGCCAAATCTAAGTACATATACTGAGTGTCTCTCAAATCTTCAAACGTATAGCCAAAGTTACCTACGCAAATAATTTTCATTCTAGCAAACAATTAGAGAAAGCATTCTCCGTCACAAATCACAACTTGAGAAACAAAAATAGTATTCGTTAGTTTAAAATACCTGAACTATTGATTGTTGTCAGTCTGAGAACATCTGGTGTTAGTGCTGTTAGGAACCTACACAAGAATTTTGTATTTTTAGACAAATATATTATTTTACAAATAAACTATAGTATTATTAATAAAATATATAAAATCAACAGGTTAGGACTTTAATCAGCTAATTTCGATCAACATGCTATCTCTATCAGATTAGTCTAAATTAAAAAGTAATCCAATAAGTATCTTAATATTTATAAAAAACTACAAAATAAAAAATAAAAAATCTCGCAGCCTTTGGTCCAAGCGCAAACGCGAACAATACAGGCGAAAACGCACAAAAATGTCAAAAATATATATGTATTTCATGTTTTTAACCTTAACGTTTTGATAGTTTCTAATTCAGCGTTGGCATAACGAGTGGTGATCGTGACCATGGCATGGACAAAGTGTGCCAGGAATCTGCCCGGACCAATGGCGTAGCTGAAAATTTGCCATTTGCAAATATGAAAATAAAAAAACCAGCCTTAGAATTTTGTATCAGTTGATAGCTTTTTGCACGTGGCCATAGCAGCAATTATTATGTATAATTATATTTTTCATAAGTTCCATGTAAAATACACATTTTTACTATAAAGATGATAAAGTAATACCAATAGATTGATACGTTGCTACAAGGATAATATACTGTTTGTTTGGTTTATTTATAAAATAAGCCTAAAATTATCGCGAAAAAAACTACCACTGTAAAATAAAAGCTGGTATAAGAATTTGATATGTTTTAAAAAATCTACATAACCTGTGGCTTTTTTAGAATAATGAACTGAAATAAATAATCTGTGAATAAAAAGAAACCGTGTTGGAGTTTTAAATTAGTACTAGATATAATAAAAAAAAATATAAAAATTGTGCACTGATATATTAAAAAGTGCTAATTAGTGCAAAAATATAAGATAAAGTAAAATAAAATAAGTCAAAATAAAAAAATAACTGCGGCAACCGACTAAATATAAAGATAAAATCGAATTCTATTGTTACACATCCAATCTAAATAAAGAAAAGTTAAAAAATATATTCAAAAGTCACATAAAAATAAAACTTACTTCTCTCTCTCCTCAAGTTCAACTGGATTATTGTCTAAATAAATGTATCGTTTCATGTTATGGTTATTCGATGGAACATCCGATGTATGAGTATGTTGTTATGATGTGCAGTAATTGGTTAGCGGCAGTCCAGGGGAGGATGAAAAAAAAAAACAAAATGATATGCAATTTAGTTTAAGTCCTTGGTGAAGTACACACACACTAGCAGAATTATTTTTGATATAGTTTTTTTTAACAATATTATTATTTATGATTTAGTAATGCACGCAAACTCTCTCCCAGTGTATGTAGTACTCTTATAAGTAGTGTTTTACTAGTTTAATGTTCACGTGCATATCAATATATTGTTATTACAATAGTTTTAAATGTAAATTTATATTTTGGCCAGAATGCTAGACAAAAATAATGGTAACATATGCGACTTATCAGTACACTATTGCGTGGTTTGATTGACAAATCAAATGTGTCAAGAAAACAAGCAGTAGTCTGCAAATGTTGCCAACATTTAAAGTCTTAATATGGTGGCACTGTAATTCTCTTAAACACCTGCGTATACTTATACTCTCGCCACTCACATTTGGACTTGGCCCGCATTCGCCGGCAGATGCAGATGATGATGATGCAGAGGATCACAGTCAGCACCAGCACGGCTAGGGCGATTCCGCCGAAGAAGATCAGCTGCTTCTGGTCGCGCCACCAGATCTTCGTACCTGTCAGCATTAACATTTTGGGTTATGACTTATTTATTAATTATCAATATGTATATATGCCATTACAGTTCACCAGACTTCTATTAGTCTGGTAGGTTTTTAGTAAAAGGGCAAATCAGCGTTTCTTTTTTTTGCCATATTTTTTTGTCTTATTTTCTGAAAATTTTAAATAATTTCCAATCAAAATCGAGCTCCAAGTGTGATCGGAACCCTTGGTCCGCGAGTCCTAGGGGGTCATTACATCATTTACATTACAATTCTTTGATCATTTTGATGATCCGAAATGGTAATAATTGAAACAAAAAGTAAACTTTAGAAAAAACCGACATCCACAAACCCTATTTGATTAGATTGAGTTTAATACAAACTGTAACCCCTTATCCCCCCCCCCCCCCTTGGGGACTAAATTTTGTCAAATCCCATCTCAGTGCTACGCTACTTAGGAACCTCTGTACAAAGTTTCATGGCTCTAGGTCTACCGGTTTAGGCTATGCGTTGCCTGCCCATCAGCCACGCATTGTATTTGTACCTAGTATTGAGCAGTTCTGGTGGCCATATGTGGTCTTAATCAGCAGTTCCGCATCACAATATTGTGCTTACCATGTGTATTTGCACGAGTTATTATGAAAAACATAAAAATCACTATAATCCTGCCTATTATATTTGAAGAGTTCCCTCGATTTCTCCAGGATTCCATCATCAGATCCTGACTTGGTGTCAATAGGACCAATGGGAAGGTAAACCCTTTAAAACAAAAAAATAATTTTCCAAATCGGTTCATCCGTCTAGGCGCTATCGGGGCACATACATAAAAAAACATCCGGACGAATTGTAAACCTCCTCCTTTGGGAAGTCGGTTAAAAATAGGGGTACGCTTGCTTCCATAAAAATCAGCCGATCCACTCAGGCCGAAATGTACTGGCAAGTGAAAAATAAAGTTGCTCTGATCAAATCTGTTTCGCAATGAAAGTTGCTCAGAATGATGTCCCTAACAGAGTGGATTCTCATTTTGCGTTAGTTCAATTACACCTTGTATAATTTTTGCACACATGGGGTCGATGGGGACTTACTTTTCACAATTTTATCATAATGGTTTAATTTCCCTAACGTTTATGCAAATTTTCAGCTTCCTGTGAATTTATGCAAGGGTGGGTAACATTAATTTTAAGCTTAAATTGACTGGACTATATGTCGACAGTAGACATTATTTAATGATCAATGAATTAAATAGCGGAATGACGGCCCTACTCGCACTTGACCGTTTATTATAGTTATACAGATACAAGTAAAAATCTGAAAAATACCTATACCCGCTCCCCCACCGCCGGATCACCTCCCACCCCCAGAGACTTTTAGTATGTTGTTAGGTAATTATTCGGTCCGCGCTAATTTTCTTATTCTTTCTCTGTTTTGCCACAATAATTTAAATAACCAGCCAAGTGCGAGTCGGACTCGCGCACGAAGGGTTCCGTACCATTATCTATAAAATATCGCAAAAAAAATATGTATGGGAGCCCCCCCTAAACATTAATTTAATTTTAATTTAATTATTTATTTTTTAAGTAAATAATATACTCAATATATTGTGAACATTTTAAGCGTCTACCTGCTACCATTATCAATATCGAGCAAAAATGAGCAAAAAAAATCACGTTTGTTGTATGGGAGCCCCCCTTAATATTAAATTTCATTTGTTTTTTAGTATTTTTTGTTATAGCGGCAACAGAAATACATCATCTGTGAAAATTTCAACTGTCTAGCTACCACGGTTCATGAGATACAGCCTGGTAACAGACAGACGGACGGACGGACGGACGGACGGACAGCGAAGTCTCAGTAATAAGGGACCCCCGTTTGGCACCCTTCGGGTACGGAACCCTAAAAAGTCAGTATTGAGATCTAACCATAGGAAACCGAAATAGAACTTTGAACTTTGAATGTCTACTTTGTTACTAATAGGAAATGATGATAATTAGTATAAGTAAGCATTATACTTGGAATCAGTGTTAGTACTTACTGTAACTTTCCAGGTTAGCTAAAAAAGGAAATGTTAATATGTTAGTATGGAATATTACGAGAAACATGTATACAATTATTTAATAGTACATGGCTGCTTAATTAATAGTTCCATTAGTATACGAAAAAAATATAAGTTATATATCTGATTTCTGGATCTATCATGGGAATCTTAGTGTGGTGCCAGAAGCAAGGTCTGGGAATCCTAGGAAAGGTCTACATCCTAGGAAGGGGTCACTTACCGCTTACGTCCCGCTCGCAAGCTTGCGACATGCCCACAGAGTTGTTCGCATAGCACAAGTAAGTCCTGTGCATGTTCACACTCAGGAGTTGGAGGTAGCTCTGCTGGTTCACCTGCCAGATGCGCTCGTCTGTCAGACTGTCGTTGTCGTTCTTGAGCTTCCAGGAGAACGAGACCTGGGGAATAAGAAAAAATGGCCAAGGGGCGGGTCAGACTCGCACACGAAGGCTTTCGCACCATCGTCGTCTGTGCCTCAAACGGCAATACCTTCGATCTCGTCGTCAGTCGTCTCTTGCTATTAAAAAATGTTAGGCGCTATTGTATTGAAATTGACTTAAAACCTACTGTTTAATTCTAAACACTCTTTTTCGTGTATTTCAGTAATAGCTGTTATTGCGGCAATATAAATACATATTCTGTAAAACATTTCAACTTTCTAGCTATTACGGGTCGTGCTGTAGGACCCGATGACCGACAGACGGACGGACATAAGGACAGCCGTGCAGCGTGGGCTTAGTAATAGTGTCCTGTTTGGCACCCTTCGGGTACGGTACCCTAAAAACGTTTTAAATTGTGCTGCCGGCACGTACCTTTGCTTTTTTTAGTTAGTGTCCCACTTCTGGGCAAAGGCCTCACTGATTTGAGCCCACACATTTCTAGCTGAAGCTTTTTCGGTCTATCCCCGTAGGAACTAAACACCACGTATGCCTTTTAAAAATATTTTTAAAATAATGCAAGTAATGACCGTTAATTAGCGGGTACGCTGACGATTGCTGATGAGAGGTTAAATAAGTTCATCACAAAATGCGATGCCGGCGAGTAGTAAGTTAGTTCTGGAATTTTTCAAAGATTCGCATTCAGGTGGCACAAGATTTGATTCAGAGTCTTGGAGATAGCGTATACCTGGGCCTTAGAGTGTGGCGTCACCTATCACGCGATCCACATACTGACATGCAGTTTCAGTTTCAGTTTCAGTTTATTTATTCAGGAACAATATAAAATTGTATTCGAAATTGTTTACATACTAAAATAATTCATTCATAAAATAAGATAACACAATAAAAATACAAAGTTCACTATAAAAATTACAACGTCAACAAATTAATTTATTAAATTAATTAAATTAATTAAATTAAGTAATGTCTAAATAGTAAAATAATACGTCAACAAATTAATTTATTAAATTAATTCAATTAATGGAAGATGAATGGCGCTAGCAAAAACGAACTCAGCAGTTGGCAGAAGTCACGACAGATGTCATAGCAATAAAAACAGAGCCACAGATTAATAAATAGCAGAGCGCAGATCAAATGCGAAACAACTGACAACCGATCCTGCATCGCGGAAGAGAAGTTTCTTCGGTTGCAAAGTATATATAGAACGTCCGAGCATAAGCTGTCGACCAGTCAGTGTGGTCCCCAGGTGTCACAACCTGGTGCGGAGACCTCCCTTTTAAGGATCCTTTCCATGGCGGACGCAGCCAACGGACCTCTTCTATATCTAGCAACATTCGTCCCTTCAAGAGCTCATCCTAGGGCTCATGAGCCTCCCTGTGTACATTTACTTACCTCAGAAGGATTCGCCAAGGCGGTGCAAACTAGTACTTGTTCCCCATCCAACTCCATTTGCTTGATGCCGCACTCCGGGATGACTGCAGACATAATTATAATTCACCAAGTTAAAAACTTAATAATTGAAACAAAAAGTAAACTTTAGAAAAAACCGACTTCCACAAACCCTATTTGATTAGATTGAGTTTAATACTAACTGTAACCCCTTATCCCCCCCTCCCTTGGCGAATTAATTTTGTCAAATGCTATATCAGTGCTACCCCACGCGACTAAGGAACCCCTGTACAATGTTTCATGGCTCTAGGTCCACCGGTTTAGGCTATGCGTTGCCTGCCCGTCAGCCACGCATTGTATTTGTACCTAGTATTGAGCAGATCTGGTGGCCATATGTGGTCTTCATCAGCAGTTCCGCATCACAATATTATGCTTACCATGTGCATTTGCACGAGTTATTATGAAAAACACAAAAATCACTATAGGTCTGCCTATAATATTTGAAGAGTTCTCTCGATTTCTCTAGGATCCCATCATCAGATCCTGACCTGGTGTCAATGGGACCACCCTTGAGGTATTACCTATACGCCGAAAAAAGATTTGTTCAAATCGGTTCATAATTGGCGGAGCAATCGCGTAACAAACATAGAAAAAAAAAAAAAAAAAAACATACGGGTCGAATTGAGAACCTCCTCCTTTTTTTGAAGTCGGTTGAAATAATTGAAACAAAAAGTAAACTTTAGAAAAAACCGACTTCCACAAACCCTATTTGATTAGATTGAGTTTAATACTAACTGTAACCCCTTATCCCCCCCTCCCTTGGGGAATTAATTTTGTCAAATGCTATATCAGTACTACCCCACGCGACTAAGGAACCCCTGTACAAAGTTTCATGGCTCTAGGTCCACCGGTTTAGGCTATGCGTTGCCTGCCCGTCAGCCACGCATTGTATTTGTACCTAGTATTGAGCAGATCTGGTGGCCATATGTGGTCTTCATCAGCAGTTCCGCATCACAATATTATGCTTACCATGTGCATTTGCACGAGTTATTATGAAAAACACAAAAATCACCATAGGTCTGTGGTCTGCCTATAATATTTGAAGAGTTCTCTCGATTTCTCCAGGATCCCATCATCAGATCCTGACCTGGTGTCAATGGGACCACCCTTGAGGTATTACCTATACGCCGAAAAAAGATTTGTTCAAATCGGTTCATAATTGGCGGAGCAATCGCGTAACAAACATAGAAAAAAAAAAAAAAACATACGGGTCGAATTGAGAACCTCCTCCTTTTTTTGAAGTCGGTTGAAAACGGACTTCATGACCTATCACTTAGTCCTTCTTAGTACATTTTGGCCTGAGTGGGTCAGCTGATTTGTATAGAGAAGTGAAAAATAAAGTTGCTCTGATCAAATCGGTTTCTTAGTGAAAGTTGCTGAGAATGATGTCCCTAAAACAATAGTAACTTTAGGCTAGGGGTCCAAAAGTAACCCTGCATACTTATAAAAGCCTGACCATGTAACAGACCAACTTACGTTATTATTATTATTACGAGCCTGTACTGTCCCACTGCTGGGCAAAGGCCTATCTCCCCCTCTTCCAATCTATTCGATCCTGGGCGGTCTCCGTCCAGTCTTTATCCCAACTCATCACGCTACCTCTTCCTGGGTCGGCAAACTTACATAGAACATCCAAATAGACCGTAGTATTCACAGAACCATGTCTGTTGTGCGCCTCACACACATAGTTCCCACTGTCCTTGCGTTGTACTATCGGCAATAGCAGCGTGTTTGAAGTCGACAGTATTTGCGACGAGTTCGACGAGTCTTTGGTTTTCTTTGTCGCGTTCTCGCGACGCCATGTGTAGGACGGTTTTGGGAAGCCTCTGAAATAAATAGAACGGAAATTTTGAAAAACCGGCCCAGTGCGTGTCGTACTCGCGCACGAAGGGTTCCGTACCATTATCTATAAAAACGGCAAAAAAAATTGTAGGGGAGGCCCCCCTAAATATTAATTTAATTTTAATTAAATTATTTATTCTTTTAACACCCAATGTAGCGTAAGGACAAAAGAGTCCTTGGAACAATATTGATATTAAAATTATAAAAAAAAATGACATTAAAATTATTTGACAGTGGGTACCAAGACGTCAATGAATGTCTAATTTTTGACGTTGGTACCCACTGTCAAACTAATTTTAATGTCAATATTTTTCCCTTTTCGGCCAGGAGAATGACAGTGGCTCGACTTAGGGGGTGTCATGTAAATAATATACTCAATATATTGTGAACATTTTAAGCGTCGACCTGCTACCATTATCAATATCGAGCAAAAATGAGCAAAAAAAATCACGTTTGTTGTATGGGAGCCCCCCTTAATATTAAATTTCTTTTAATTTTTAGTATTTGTTGTTATAGCGGCAACAGAAATACATCATCTGTGAAAATTTCAACTGTCTAGCTACCACGGTTCATGAGATACAGCCTGGTGACAGACAGACGGACGGACGGACGGACGGACGACGGACGGACGGACGGACAGACAGCGAAGTCTCAGTAATAGGGTCCCGTTTGGCACCCTTCGGGTACGGAACCCTAAAAAGATTTTTCAAATGGCAGAATTGTGACGAAACTCATGCTTTTAGGAGCTACAATTCGTAATATACAATTCGTAAGTATACGGGGTGGATTTCAAGTTTACAAAATGAAAACCCTTTTTGAGTCAAGGTTCAAAAAAACAAAAGAAACTTAAAGCTTTTTTTTATTAAATCCTTTTAAAAATAGTTTAGCTGTGAACTTGTGACGCCTCAGAAATCTGTCTAACTAATTCTTTAAAACCCGTACCCTAAACCGCTAAAGTTTAAGGTACAGGTTTTAAAAAGACCCAGTATTACCGGTACCGATCGGTACGTGCAAAAAAAATCAGCACCGGTCGGAACTGGTTAATTAATCGGTACCGGTAAAGATGGCTGAAAATAAGATAATGAAGTCGGAATGAGTTTGGGTGGATATTGTCCAGTGCTTGGAAGCTTCCAATGTCTAAGGTTCTTCCTTTCTTTCTTTCTATATTGGGTATACTTACGCGGCGTGACAAACAACTTTGTCCGGTATTTGATTCTCGTTCACCATCACGCGAGTTGGGGTGACTGTGATGTTCTCTGGTTCAACTGGAAATTGATAAACTTATATGTTATTTTGTTAAGCGCTAAGTACCTTCTATGTTTTAAGCTGTGTGTGTGTGCGCTGATGCAAATAAATAGATAAAATATAATTAAAACAAAAAGTAAACTTTAGAAAAAACCGACTTCCACAAACCCTATTTGATTAGATTGAGTTTAATACAAACTGTAACTTCTTATCCCCCCCCCCCCCCCTTGGGGAATTAATTTTGTCAAATCTCATATCAGTGCTACACCACGCTACTAAGGAACCCCTGTACAAAGTTTCATGGCTCTAGGTCCACCGGTTTAGGCTATGCGTTGCCTGCCCGTCAGCCACGTATTGTATTTGTACCTGGTATTGAGCAGATCTGGTGGCCATATGTGGTCTTCATCAGCAGTTCCGCATCACAATATTATGCTTACCATGTGCATTTGCACGAGTTATTACCTGCATGGTCTCATCGACCTGCCTCAGGTCGATGAGACCTGTTTCCTGGGGTTTAAACTAGACCGTGGATTGTCCTGGGCCACACACATTGAGTGGTTATGCGGGCGACTCAGCGGCGCATGCTTCGCCATACGCAGGCTGTCGTCGACCGTGAGGAGAGACGTGGTCAGGACGTGTTACTTCGCAACGGTACAGTCACTCCTTCTGTACGGTGTTGAGCTGTGGGGTCGGGCGGCGGATTGGCATAGGGTATTCGTCATGCAGAAGCGCGCCATCCGTGCGATTGTGGGTATACCCACTTGCGAGTCCGCACGACCACATTTCGCGGACTTAAAAATCATGACGGTACCTTCCCTGTTCATATTGCAAGTCGCCTTATTCGTGAGGCAAAATCTGCACTTGTACAGGGTATGTCAGCGAGCCCGCAGCTCGGGCACACTGTTAGCTGTGCGGCACAAGCTGGCCAAGAGCGAGCAGTCCGTGTACGTGTGCGGCCCACAGATATATAATCATCTGCCGGACGAGGTGAAGAGAGCTGAGTCTCTGGCAGAATTTAAACGTCACCTCAAAAAATGGCTTACAGAGCAGACTTTCTACACAGTGACGGAATTCATTGACAGGAAGATGTAGATTTCTCGTGGAATGTATTTTATTACTAATTATTTTATTTCTTATACTTGACATTGGTTTGATTTAATGGATTTCGTTTTACTTGACTATACATGATGATATGGTACTGTATGTACATATCTAAGATGATGACATTGTTTTGACATTTTAATCTAATGAATTATTATTACTTAGTATTTTAATTATTTCGTGACTTTTAATTTTATGTTTTTGACATTGAATTATTTATGGTTATGATTTATTCTTAATACAAAACTGACATGTAATGTATAATTATCAATAAATAATCTTATCTTATCTTATCTTATCTTATCTTATTATGAAAAACCCAAAATCACTATATGTCTGCCTATAATATTTGAAGAGTTCCCTCGATTTCTCCAGGATCCCATCATCAGATCCTGACCTGGTGTCAATGGGACCAATGGGAAGGTAGACCCTTTCAAACAAAAAAATAATTTTCCAAATCGGTCCATCCGTCTAGGCGCTATCGAGGCACATACATAAAAAAAAAAATAAAAAAAAAAAAAAAAATATCCGGACGAATTGTAAACCTCCTCCTTTGGGAAGTCGGTTAACAAATACAAATACAAATAAACAATGTTTGTAATTTGGCTGAGCCTTAGTACTTCATCGATATCCTTTGGGTACGGAACCCAAAGCATAAAAAACTAGTTGTTTTGACTTTGAGCCATTTCCTGTTTAATAAAATATAGGACTCTGCCGCTGCTATTAAATGACTCATCCGTGATTAAGCCAGAATGTGTTAGTAATTCAGTATCCAAGGCTGTAACTACATAATAATTAGGTCAAGAATTCTAATCTATCCAAGTATCAACCTCACCATGGCAACCTTATTCATTAGAAATAGAAACCCCACTGAGCTACCAACATAGTTAGTTCATTTTCAGGAACTCTTTGTGATTTGTATGGAGAAGTGGGTGTGTGCTGTTTGTTTGTTTGTATGTGTGTGTGTGTGATGTAGGTTCTTATATCGATAAATAAATAAATATTATAAACCTCATCAATAAGATAATTCATTGTCTCAAGTACATTATCGGACGCTCCGTGTCGCTTCGGATGGCACATCGGCTAATATTAATGTAGTAGTCGTAAAAAACCCTCCACCAACCCGCACTGAGCCAGCGTGGTGGAGTATGGCTCTATCTTTCTCGGATCCAGGTAAAGGCCTGTGCCATCTATCAGTCATCCTATTACCCCTCAGCAGGAAACAGTGAAGATATCTATTTGTTCCGATCTCGGGCCATCAGCTACCTCTGCCTAATCTGAGCTCACAATAGCCACCACAAAGACCGGGTGACGTGGTTTTGGGGTGACCGTTCCATTTCCCCTTCACTATTTTAGGCGTTATTTAATGGGAAAGTCAAGTATAGAACTATAGTTAGTTATCTCCCTCACTTTCGCACTAAACCTTTGACTTAATTTTATCTAATTTTACAGGTTCTAAAAACTCACACTCCAGTAGCGAAGTAGAAAGTTCTGTTCACCTTTTCAGTAGCTCTTTGTGAATAAGTTAAATGTAGGTATATTAGTGGACTTTTGTTCAATAAATTAATTATAATAAATTAAAATATGTCAACTTAATACTCACACTCAGTAGCGAAGTTGGTAGTGCTGTTGACCCCGGGGCCGGCGTCGTTCCGGGATGAGCGACACATGTAGACCGCATTGTCGTGGGCGCGGTCCAATTGGTTGCCTTCCCAGGCTGACATGTTGAAGAACTGGGGAGCAGAGATCAAATCAAACGTGCGAAAAAAAAAACCCTACACAAACCTAAATAGATTTATAAATCGTTTAAAACTAAATGTTGGAAAAGTATTCATTAATTAAAGATAAAATAATACGAAGATGTAACGAAAGTATCCATTTTAGTTTCGGTCAGTTTTTATAATATCAGGTTCTAGTAAATAAATAAATATCAAAGTCACAATAATCTGCACTGAGACAGCGTAGGTAGGGCATACAATAAATGGCTTGAGCCATAGTTAATTTTCGCAAATTCGAGTACGGTCGCCTGCGTCTAAAAGTATGCGGGCAGGTCATATTAACGAGAGCATCCCGCTTACACTACTTTTATTATTACTTTTAGGCGCAGGCGACCGTACGTACATATTTTTGCTTCCCTGTGGAGACATTAGACTATGTTTTCACCCGACTACACCACAAGGAGGGTAATGTTCTTACAACAACTTACCAATGTACTCTCAGTCGCCTCAAAGTCATTCCTATTAACTTGAGGCTCAATCTTCCTCTCCACTACATAGTACCGATGGTTTTCGGGGGCAATGACCTCGCCGTTCTTCAACCATTGCACGCTGCAAAGTGGCGCGCACTCTACAGTGCAGGATAGTGATATGTTCTGTGATAGAAACATAAACATTTACAAAGAGACATACATCATGGCCTGAGCCATTGGCGGACTTTCGAGGCGCGTCAAAAAAATGAAATCAATTGAATATCTCGCTCTCGTCCCGACGTGCCAAGTCAAACGCCGAGTACTGTACAGAGCTGCCGACTTAAATGTAAAATGACCGATGTCACTAGTGGCTTCCTAGTATTTTGTGTAGTTCTGCCTACGACGCGAGAGGTCCCGGGTTCGATAAGTTAAGCAAAGATTACCTTTTTGCAATATTGCGAATTGTGCTTTATCATAGTACTTTAAAGGTAATTTTTTGGTTTTAGAAACTTGTGCATGCATGAAGTTTCACATTTCTTGGTTTTAGCATAATCATCAGTATCTACTCGCCGGGATTCGAACCCAGGAACCCTTTTAAAGGGCTTTTGAGACAGTTTGTTGGAGATGAATAGGTAGTTGTTTCACCTTAGATTTGTAGAGGGCGCCACTGTAGTGATTCATTGCGTATTTGAAGCTTGGTGGAGCTGAAAGAAACACAAGTGTCATCATCATCAATTTCACCATCAACTTGCCATAAAATCAGTTAACGTGAGTGACTATGATTTTACTTAGATTTTGACTCTGACTTTGATTTTGACTCTGACTTTGATTTTGACTCTGACTTTTATTTTGACTCTGACTCTGACCCTGACTAGGACTCTGAGTCTGAGTCTGAATCAGACTCTTTCTCTGATTGTTAGTTTGTCTCTGATTCTGGCCCAGACTTTGATTCTGGCTCTGAATCTGAATCTTACTTTGCCTCTGTCATTGAATTTGACTAATATTTCAACGTCATTTTTGATAACTTTGACTTTCACTCTCACTTTGACTTTCACTGTCACTTTGACTTTCACTGTCACTTTGACTTTCACTGCCACTTTGACTATTACTGTCGCTTTGACTCCCACTTACCCAGCACATCAACCTCCACCTGTCCAGGCTCCCCCTCCCCCTTCCCCGGCTCCTTGGTATTGAACCCGCGACATGAGAAGTTCGTCCTATGGTCTAACGTAACAGGGTCTATGGTCCAGTTTTGAGAGACGATGTCTGGGACCGCGTTGCCACCGCGATGCCAGCGGAACCTGGAAAATGTATTATTGAGAGTTCAGGGTTTTATTCCGTGTGTCAACCTGAAAAAGAAGATGGGTTTGGGATTCAAGAATTATATTCTTAGGATCTTGACTTAAAAAGTTGGCATAAACAGTTGATAACTCTCATCTGCCTCTCTCTTAATAAACATAATATCCACATAAAGGCATAATCATCATCTTTTCAGATGTTTATTACAGCTGCTGTGTGTTCTGGGAGTCACATTTTCTCTTGTGACTGAACAGACTAATTCGGGATCTGCACTGCTTGCCACAGCGATCACAAGCAAATTCGGCGTTAGCTGGTGGAGCCGGTTGTTTTCGCGCTAGGATAAAGGCAAATACATTGCTTCTAAACCAGAATAATCCAAAACCCTAAACCTGGATTTCTATCCAAGATAAAACGTACCTGACGGTTTCTGGCCGCCCTCTCTCCTGGATATTACAGCTCAGGACGAGAGACTTGCCCTTCACGACGCGCCAAGGAGAGTATGACAGCTTGGCTGGGCCGGGCGGATCTGAAAATTATATAATTCACCAAGTTAAAAACTAAAAAAACGAGTTCATGACTTATCACTTAAACCTGTCCGCGCGGGATGCGAATGTCGTTGAACACGATAATGAGCCTACGAAATATGTCTTCTAAATTCACAATACTACACAAAATAAACAAATATCGATCCCTACAGACATACGGCCGATCCCAATAACCTATCTCTATCCGTGATCTGCAGATTACGCGTTACAGTTGCGCTATGGGATTTATGTAAAAATTGACACTAGCAATCTCAAATCTGCAGATTATGGATTGAAGATAGATTATTGGGATTGGCCAATAATCAACTCAAGGCTCGGTCAGTCAGGTTCATTCTTTTATGATTTTCAAGATGATAAAATAATCTAAATCCACTCACAATTAACAACCAGCTCAGACTTCCGACTCTCTTCGCCCCACCCGGCCGAGTTCTTGCCCTTGCACGAGTAGTTGCCGTGGAAGCTTCTAGTGGTGTCCTGTAGCAGCAGCATGGAGGGATCCACTTCGTTGCAGAGATTGTCTGTGAAGAAAATATAAAGATAAAAAATACTATTCTTTGCCAAGATAAGGTTACATTACAGCAAGGGTTTACAAATACTGGATAGTCCAATTTGCTCATTGCTTGACACTAGCGCAATCCCATTTACAAGCAACTTCTTTTTGGGCGGTGCTTCGGTGGACTCTGCGGCGGACTCTGCGGAGGGTCTCACCCTTGGGGAGAGCTTCATTTTTGTGCTGTTTGGTGTGGAGACTTCGAAGAGAGTCGTCGAAGCGTCGGGTGATCCTAGAGCTGGCACCTACCTCACTCAGCGCATCACCCTGGCGATATAGCAAGGTATGGTACCAGAATATTGAGCGCCTCGCCACTCGACCGCGGCGGTGTCCTCAAGAATACTTTAAATTAGTTTTTAGTCGTAAAAACATTGTAAATAAAGATAAAGAACATTGCCTGCTATTTGGGAGGCGACACGAACTATACTAACTAAACTAATTAAAATGGAATCTGTGGCCACCGCGCAAGAGCTGTCGGATTTGAAGGTTGTTAGTTTAGTGTTATTAGTTGGTTAGTGGTTTTGACACCTCCCAAATAGCTCCCATTGTAAGTTAGATTAAATTGTATTTTTTATAAACATACATAGAAAGTCAAAGTCAAAGCTTTAATTGTTAAACATAGGTACAATGAAGATTTTAAAGTAAGTAAAGTAGGATCTCTATGTTTTGCGCAATGGCATACAAATATTAATAAAAAAAAAAAAGATACGCGTGTAGCACCGTACACGTGTTAGAAGTAAAACTTCTGTAGCTAGATCATTAAGTGGTACCTATACTATACACCTATACCTACCTATACTAAAAGAGATTTAAATTTCCAATTTTGAGATCCAAACTCTGCTTCAAGTTACTTTTAAGTTTCAGACGTCCGATTATTTGAAATTATTTAAACTTGTACTTACTTTTAATACGTCATGTCATTTATTTCCCACCATTCCTTATCTACAATTTGTCGCGCTCGTGGTGATATACTTAACGAGTACTTAACTCATTCAATAGTGTCACTACTATTGTTCTGAGGTCACTACTATTTGCATCTCGCTCAGATTATATACCATCTGACGTCACCTCTTTTAGCCGTCTCGCTCAAATGTATGCATTGCTTTGCTTGTTTTAGAAATCCATATCGACCCGTGTGACATTGATGAAACTCTTTTCTTACAAACTGTATGGATCGCATCGCACAGCTGTCAAACATAAGTTCCGGTTCCAACAAAGAGGTTGAACGAAGTAGTTTTTGGTCACGTCACTGGTTTTGTTTATCCCAGCCAGCGGCGGCGGCGGCGGCGGCGCCATCTTGGCCATACCGGAAATCAAGAACTCGTGGAAGAATGCTTAAAATAATTTTTATTTCTTAACGTTTCATCAGGTTTTTCTCTCACTAATTAACATTCTTTATTGTACGAATGTATTATTATCTTATCTGATTAGTTAAAACCGTATTGAAAATAGTTGCGGTTTTAAAAGTCTTCAGCCGACCCTGACGTCACCTATTCCAATTTCCGTTACATTTCTTAGCCACTCGTGATAGCACCCGGCTAGCAGCAATTGAAAAGCAAATATATGAATAACCCACAGTTGAGAGGTTAAATAAATTTTACCCCCGTGCCCCAAGAAGTTTTACTTCAAAAATAGAGTCACGCCTTTTGCCATACGGGGTGGCAGAGGCACAACTGTGCCCACTTTTAGCCAGTGATATAATACTTTTTATCAAATAATAATATGTTATGTGCTCTTACCTTCGCCCTGCGTGCTGTTACATTCAGGTAGATGTTTCAGCAGTTCCCCATCGAGGTACCACACCACCTCGTCCAAAGTGCTCGGGTTGCCAGCGTCGACGTTACACTTTAGTGTCACGTTCTGATGGTCGGTCTCGTAGACCGGGCCGGTCAAAGCGGTGGTCTCGTCCTGGACTTCGCTGGTCGTCATGAGTAGTGAGACGGTCGGTTTGACTGGAATTTTGGAGGAAGAAAAGTGTTATGCGATGAAGACTGACAAATTAAATACAATGTTAGATGGAGAACTGAATAACGTAGACGCGGCGATGCCGTATGGGAAATGTCGTATCGCTATGTTTGTATGTTTATTAATTAGCAATCAGTGATATAATTCATTACTATCTGGTTCGCCGACAAATCTTATATATCAATAGTTCGTCATTGTTCGGTCGTTCGAGCGGTGTGCTCCTGCGACTGAAGGGGTTGAGTAAATCGCAAAAAATAAGTTAGTTGTGTCTTCCTTTTATGTATATCATGTGATAATGTTATCAGTCAATATAAGACGGTATTTTTCCATATTCGGACATAATTTTCTTCAGAAAAGTCATTGACGTTTCAAACAAGAAAACACCAATATTTAATTTATTTAATATTGCCGTTTTTCATAAACATGTTAAATTGAAATGTCAAAGATACTCACAGTGTATATTCACATCTATAGCCTCATCAGCAGTCCCATTCCCCACTGCATTTGCCAACAGACAGGTGTAGTTGCCCATATCCTGGCCTCTTGAGCTGATGATGATGAGGGATTGCTGGTCAGTGGTGCCCCCTTCGTAGTACTTCTGTTTGTCTTGGGTCCGGTTGACGTGGATCTTCTTTGTGTTCCGGTACCTGGAAAAAACAATGTAACATAGTCATGCCTTTTCAACCGACTTCAAAAAAGGAGGAGGTTCTCAGTTCGACCCGTATGTTTTTTTTTTCTATGTTTGTTACGCGATAACTCCGCCAATTATGAACCGATTTGAACAAATATTTTTTCTGCGTATAGGTAATACCTCAAGGGTGGTCCTATTTAAATTTAATAATAAAAAAAACAACCCCCAAGGGTGGAAAATTGGGGATGAACTTTTTTATACGCAATATCTCCGCCGATTATGAACCAATTTGAACGATTATTTTTTTGTTGAATAGGTATTATCAAAAGGGTGGTTTCATGCGAATTTGAAGAAAATATTTCACCCCCAAGGGTAGAATTTTAGGGGTGTACCCTTTTCTCATGAAGGGCATGAAGTCGGTTTTTTCAAGTTTTTAACTTGGCGAATTATTCCATAACAACTGGACATATCCCCTTATCCATGTAACCCGCAGCTGTTTCTGTGCATCATTTTCCTTCCATATCTACAGGGAATTTCGGAATTCATTGTATCTGGACAGGCTTTCTTCGAGAACTTGAAAATTTTAGTTTTAGATTTGACATTTTGCTCATCAGCACTACCTACCATTCTAATGTTTCGCGAGTCAAAATAAAACTTTTAAGAAAAGAATTATCTGCGTGAGTTGATTACTTCATTCCCCTATGGTCATGGCAATTTTTTGATTCAGCTTAGGTAGGAACCGTAACTTAGATTTTAGGGTTCCGTACCCGAAGGGTGCCAAACGGGACCCTATTACTAAGGCTCCAGTGTCCGTCTATCCGTTTGTCCGTCCGTCTGTCTGTCAGAGGGCCCCTCAGCACGAACCGTAATAGCTAGAGAGTTGAAATGTTTTACAGAATGTGTATTGCCACAACAACAAATACTGAAATACACGATAAAATTGTGTTTAGAATTAAATAGTAGGTTTTAACTTTTTAAGTCTATTTTAATACAATAGCACCTGACATTTTTTGATAGCAAGAGACCACTGACGACTAGATTGAAGGTATTGCCGTTTTAGGCACAGACAACGATGGTGCGGAAGCCTTCGTGTGAGAGTCCAACCCGCACTTAACCAATTTTTTTACTACTAATTACAGTAAACTTACTACTAATTACAGTAAACTTACCATACAACCTCCGTCAAAGAGGACGGGTTGCTCTCATATTCACATTTGAGCAGAATCTTCGTTCCTTCCACTACAGTGACATTGCTGGGACTCACCCGCACTATGGGTGGATCTGGAATTTAGAGAAGAAACATGTTGAGTACACAAAATGATGCAGCATCTCCTCAAAATACGGACTCGACGAATATGACCATAGGTCTTTTGTGGATTTGGTCATATTTTAGGGTTCGCAGCATATGCGTGGAACCCTAAAATACCCATTTCTTTTCATGCTGATTTCAGGTCGACACACTGCTGGGTATAGTCTCTACTCAGCAGCGAAAATTAACACAGTCCTGTGCCAACCCATCCTTGTTTACTTTGTGGCAAAGCAATGATTTTACTTTAGTTCTTTATTTCGGTGACATCACGTCGACTTGATATTTCTAGGATCATCAGGCAGTTGGTCTACCTACTGGCCTACCAATCAAGCTTGTCATGTTTACTTGCAGTGTAATATATACTGTACTTTGTGTTTGGCCTGGCCCTTGTAAATGTTACCCGATGAGCAACATTCCAGCCAAACTTGGGCATACAGAGTGTAACAGAAAGGGGTGTACAAGCCGAAAGAGAGTTGTTAGGGACATCATTCTCAACAACTTTCACTATGGGACCGACTTGATCAGAGCAACTTTATTTTTATAAACTTAGTCATTTCGGGCCAAGCGCTCGCTGGTAACAATAAAGTTGCTCTGATTAAGTCGGTCCCATAGTGAAAGTTGTTCAGAATGCTGTCCCTAACAACCCTCTTTCTGTTATACTCCATATAACTGTGCCTCCGCTACCCGGTACGAGAAACAGTGCCATAGTAATACTTACACCAAACTTCCAGTTCTCTAGTGGCATGTATGGCGGGCTCCTTGGTCTCAATCATGACGTCATTCTCGGCCTCACAGCGAAACTTGAGACCATTCTCGTGCCGCGTCGCCTCGAACGTGAAGTTTGAGACCGTCTCGTAGGTTGTGTCGCTCTGAGAAACACAAACGAATGGAACTTGGTTTCGCTGGGAGAGATCTCTTATTAGGAATAAGCTCGCCTTCGCTTTTTACACTATTTTAATTACTAAAACTCAATTATTTCTGTGTAATGAAGTAAGTAATCATGAAATAATGAATTATGAGTGAAAGTTAGGACCATTGTGATTTTTGTGATGCACACATAGATACTGAAAATAAAAACAAAGTCACACTAATAGTTTACTTTCAGTCACTTCCGGTGTTTACTCGGTATTCCATAGTGGTGTCATTTTTTTTTCTCTAGATTCTCCAAGTGATTCCTTAGTATTTTTTATAAGAAAACATTATAACTTTAAGCAGTGAGTTTTTGGAGCAAGAGATAGACAAGTGTCTCAAGTAACAATTAATTCGTGATAAGAATGCAGTAAATAGTCTATTCGTGATAAGAATGCAGTAAAGTCATCACTGTCCGGTGGCCTAGCCACGCCCCGTAACCAATCAAATCGTTTCCAATTATCAAGCCAAGTTCACAGTGACCAGTTGAAGGCAAACTTTGGAACGCGAAGGTTGTGTCCTGTCCTGTGAGTGTGTGTGTGTTAACATATTAAAATTAAAATTTCACTGCATTTTTATCACGAACAGACTGTAGTAGAAGCGTAACCCGGTATTACTGACGCCCTGATTTGTTCCCCAAGACTTTACAAAGCTCTTTTGTTCAGTTTTCGTGTTTTAAATAAATTACTCCCATACAAAGGCCATACATACAACCCATACAAAGCTATTACGCTCCCTCCTCTTATTTCCCATGCATATATAATAAGTAGAATTTACATTGCAAATACTTTCGCGAATTTTCGTTCGGTCTTGAAAGCTGTTGAAGTATGAATTGAGGACGGATTTGTGCTGGTGATGAATATTGAGAAAAATAAATTGAATAGTCTTAGGCGGCAGTAAAGAACATACACAAGTTTTACGTTAGCTCTATGACCTAACGTAATGGAGCCTACTGTAAACATTAAAATGCTTCTGAATTTTATACGATAATTTTATATAATTAAGTACTAACTACTAATTTAAACTGTAAATAAAAATAATTTTAACTCTTTTAACTTTCCAGCAGGCCTCGGAGAACTCAAGCAGTGTCCTTGCTCACAGTACCACCTCATAACACCGCGTCCTATGAGCACGGATTTAGACTTCGTGCTATCCGCTTGTGGAACGCACTCCCCTGCACCATCAGGGATAGTCCTACTCTCAATATTTTTAAGATTCGTGTGAAGAAGCA
Organism: Argyresthia albistria; assembly: GCA_963457715.1. NCBI lineage: Eukaryota > Metazoa > Arthropoda > Insecta > Lepidoptera > Argyresthiidae > Argyresthia > Argyresthia albistria. The sequence continues at coordinate 8,086,792 of OY735277.1, read as the reverse complement.
TTACCTGTCTTTATAGAATTATGGGTAGTATGTATAGTATTTATTAGTTTATGTATATTATATAATTTACTTCATATTTATTTATATTAGTATGCACTAGTTTATGTAGTCTATTGATTTGTAAGTAATAATTATATGTATTGTACACATGGGTCTACTCCTGCTCAGCAATCCACCTGTCTCATCCCTATTTGGTTTGCTGGAAGAGATCTCTTATTAGAGATAAGCTCGCCTTTGTACACGTTTTCTAAGTTTTTTACTGTCCTATGCAACTGTTTGTATGCAATAAAGAAATTATGAATTATTATGAACTTTAAACCTGCCTTCTAGGTTTATATAACGACTTGTTTGTTATGGTTTGTCAAATTGTCATTGTTATCTGTAACCACAAGGGACCCGTAGGACAGGCTCTGCCTGGTTTGGGATCCGTTGTTAATCTCTAGACACTAAAATTCTAAACCTGTTTCTTTCTTTATGTATTAACTTGTGTGTATTAACCTCAAAGGCAAATAAATGATTTTTACTTTTTTTTTACTTGCAACCCGTACGGAGAAAAGTGTGACGGTTTAGTAAATATATCTGTAAAATTAAAATTGCTCGCCCTATTTATCTGTTTTCACGCCGCAAGCAAAAATTATACCTATGTGCTTTTGTGTAAAATTACTTGTAGTTAGGGGTGGCTTGCAAAACGTGCCTAACTCTGAGTTCAACGAAAAAAAAAAATATAAGCAAATCCTTAGCAACTGAAACAAACGACTATCCTATGAGATTAGTGAAAAGTTAAATTTCAAAATAGTGTCGTGAAACTCAGGGTAAATCTAGTTTTAGCATTAAACTTGATTTATCAACTTGCAAAAAATATGAAATACGTAAAAGTTAAATCGATTTAAATGCTAAATCTAGATTTCAGCACGTTCTGCAGGCCGCCCGTGAACTTATAAAAAGTTTAGTTTCACCGCGTCCGCGTCCTCTCAGGCGGACGTCAACGACACTCAACTCGGTAACACCGGCCCCTCGCGCTAACGAATTACACTTTTATTAGTAAACTTTCTTAACTCCGTGTGAATGGTGCCTTTTATCGAGTTACAACGTTTAGGGGTTTGTGAAACAATCTGCTGTGCTGCCCCTCGATAACTCAATTCTACAGAATTTGTGGAATGTAGCCCATAGCTGCGGCGGTTGGCTAGCCCCCTGTCACGCAAAATGAAGTATGTACTATGTTTTATTACTTACCGATGCTATCTCCATTTGCTGCTCAGCCAAACATGAAACAAAGAAAAAAATAACTTTTCACTTCTCATGCTCGTAAAGTTCGTCCGTATGTTGGGAACAGGCTGCATAAATAGCTTTTTATGCACTAGTGAATAAAGTAAAATCTTCGACTAAGTCTCAGACTCTAAAGACAAAGGTCGTCAGGTAAACAGCCACACACACCTTTGCTAAGTGACACTGCCAAGTGTAAAAAAAATATCAAAAAAAAAGTATATTGGCGGGAACTCAAAGAAGGAAGAAAGGAAGCTAAAGAAAATCTTTCACGAGAATCACCAAACATAAATTTCCAAGATATTAGGCTCAAGAGGAAAGGAGAAAAGGATTAACAAAAGCTGTCGGTTTACCGCCATTTTGAAAAATGTTTAACCAGTTTGAGAAATAAACACGGATTATTACTGCGGTTTACGCTGTGATTTATAAAAACGGCAACTTTTTGTTTTCTTGCTTTCGGCACAGATTAATAAAGTTCGGTAGAATTAATTAGACGGAATTTAACTTTGGTGGAAGTTCTGTCGGTTGGTTTTTACACTTTAGTGATGTACCTACTTACTATTGGTACAAAATTTACATACAGTCACATACATTGCTGGCCCCGTACTAGGATACCTTTTTGTAGTGTTGTTTGTGTTTATGTCCTGTAGTTATTTATAATACAACAAACATTTACAACAAATAAATAAAATCTCAAATCTGCCTCAGTGCTGGGCAAAGACCACCCCTATCTCATACCAATCTTCCCAGTCCTGTGCCGCCTATGCCCAGTCCGGCAAAAATCTGTCCAGTCTGCTACTGTTTGTGTGTCAGTTGCGCCTCTTCTGCCACCCCGGATGGAAGGCGTAACACTGACTATGTTTCCGAGTCCTGAAGCAAGATTCTCGCGCCTTCGATATACGACGGATATCGAGACCTATATTGACAGATGCCCCTACAAAATCACTCGATATTATAGGTGGAGTTATCGTTTTTCGAATGCGCGAGAATCATGCTCCTGTGCATGACGCGGCAAAATCAAACGACGATATTTTTTATCGACAACAAAAAATAACGGACTTACCAACACTACAGTATAATTCGATTACGCCCTCGACTAAACATAAACAAGAGATCTGCAAGTGTTTGCGTCTTTTTTCTCCTATTTTCTGCTTTCACATTTTTACTTCTGCTCGAACATTGAACGTTGTGCAAGTTTCAGTGTTTCGTGTTTTTATGGAAAGTGTTCCGCTTTTTTAGTGTCTCGCTAACCACTTTAAATTTAGAAAAACAGAGCATTTTTTATTGTACCTATATTGTTTTTTTCCTATACCGAGGGACGGATGCACAGATATGCCCATATTTGTTAATTTAAGCATGTAATGATTTTAGACGCGAATAAATTAATGTACCTAATTGTAATTACATTGCATGATTACTCACATAAGTGTAATGTTTATGCTGATTTGAAAGCATTTACTTAATTTATACATAGTAATAACGAATTAATTAGTGTACTTAATTGTTGCTCACAGTGCTTGTGGGTTGAATATACGATTTTGTTTTAACAAACATATTATTATGTATTTACATATATAAATACAATGAATAAATAATAAACAGAAAATTAAGGTAACGACTAACGATGAAACATTTCATCCATTGAAAAGTCCATTATTCTCCCCAAAACCATTTTCCGACTGTTTTTTTACAAATGATGATAAAAATTGGCTCATTAAAAAGCATCCGTCACAATTACACTCGCGGCCAAAAACTGGGCCTCCTCAGAAAGAAGAAAGCCTAATAAAAACACGAAGTGCGAGTCGGACTCTCACACGAAGGGTTCCGCGCAAGGGTTCGTACAAGAAGAAGTACAAAAAAAACACTATTCTTATATTTTGTGTACAAACAAACATAACATGGCAACAGATACACATTCTGTAAAAATTTCAACCCTCTCTAGCTATTACAGTTCGTAAGGTAGAGCTCCCGAAAGAAGGAAGGGCCAACGGATGGACGGACGGAGGCTTAGCAATAGGGTCCCGTTTCGCACCCTTCGGGTACGGAAAAATGGGCCAAATTTACACCAGCCAAAATTTTGCGGAAACACAACATTGGAGGCCTAAATTGTAATTAAAACAAGAAGGAATTAATTAGGAAAATAACCAGGTCGGGTAAATAATTAGAGATTCATTAGAAAGGCAAAATTTCGTTAATTATTAATACCTGCATGCTCAGCTTGTTTGTGTAATAAATCCTCTCTTTATGCAAATTACCGAAAATGGTATAATGGCAGGATTTAGGGATTTATCAATACTCAATAACAATTTCAATACTCCATTTTGGAGAGCGCCGTGGTCTAGAATACTCACGTTTGCTTTTCACGTAGGAAAATCAGGTTCGAATCCACTGTTTGATATATCTCTCTACTTGGATCTACCTGTTGTTGATTTATTTCTCCGTTCATTCTGGGTTTGCTGGAAGAAATCTCTTGATAGGGATAAGCTCGCCTTTGTACATGTTATTTCCATGATTAACTGTCATAATGTATTGATTTGTGCCTCTGCCTCGAAGTATGGGAAAAGCGTGACGTTATGTTTGATATCATTAAAATTTATCATCACGCTTTTTCCAATACGGGGCAGCAGAAGCACAACTATGGCCACTTTTAGTCAGTGATTCATTGTTCCATTTTGCGTGACCAGTGCTATAGAGACATGAAGGTTTCCTCACGATGAACATTGAGAACACGCCTTTATTAGGCAAACGTGTAGAATTTATAATTAATGGTGTTTAATTCACTCGACACATGAGTCGGAATGCACTTAGCGCGCGGGAAACCGCCCCACTTTGCGCTTTGACCTTAAAATCGCTTTTCCCAGGTGGTTTGGCTCAAATTAGCACTAAATCTTTAAGTATTATGCTACTTTTATGGTGATTATGTGACTAACGGCCGACTTTTCAATATGTATCTGTGAAATATCAAATTGAGCTATTTGTCTGTTTATCTAGGAATTGAGTAGTCTAGTTCCAAAACCCGCGGTAGTAAAGTCCAAAACCAATAAAAAAAGCTTAGCTGACCCACTCAGGCCAAAATGTACTAGGAAGTGAAAAATTAATTTGCTCTGATCAAATCAGTTTCACAGTGAAATGTGCCCAGAAGGTTGTTTCTAACAACCCCTCATAATATATCTACAGTTTTTAATTTCGACCTGTATGTAAGAGAACAACCAAAAGACTATAGTAGTACACACAAACGTTGTACTTGCTCCTAGGTCCAGTCCAAGTCTGATGAGCTTGTGCATAGTTTATGCGGTACATTATACCGTGCAATCAACTGTAGACTGGTGAAAAGGACGCTTTGGTATGGAGACGCCATTTTGTTTGTTTTTTTATTTTTCACATAAGCTTAACTTAATTTTCTTTTTAGTCCGCTGATATAAAATAAAGGTAGCGTAAATGTCTCCACCGAGGGACGGGCCTACTTGGAGTAAGATTGAGCCACAATCCACCACGCTGGCTCAATGCGGGCTGATGAAGGTCGGGCTAGTAACCTAAAAAAACTGACTGTCAAACTAAGGCTTCCGACAGTTTTACGACTACTACAATTGAGAAGCGTTAGTCTCCAGGCCCTACAACTACTTCAGCAAGATGTTACTGCCCGCACGATCATTTCCGATGTGAGAATTCTGCTAGCCCACGGACGCAACTTTTATTTAGTTAGTTATGAGAAATTCGTTTGAATCATAGAGTAATCGAGTTTTTCTGTTGTTGCAGTAACCCCTACAACAAACTTCAAGTTTTTAAAAATTCGAAAGGCGCTTCCAGTTCAAATAAAACTGAGTTAGGGTTGGTCTAATAGTGTTTGCTGTTTGGCCGGCTGTGTAAATGTTGCCAGGATTGAATGACCGGAAATAATATAGCATTTGTACGTTGCTGGTTGCTTATACATTCTGCTAAATATAGGTAGCTATGTAGGTGGCTGAGTGTTGATGCTAGCAAATAACACGATAAATCACTGTTTACTTTAAACGGTTTATTTGGCCACATATACCTATCCTTTATATACAGAACGATGCGGATAGCGTAGACACAGATGGTAATAATCACAAGGAAGAAAGTAAAGTTCAAAGAGAAAGCAGGCAAATGCAGTACAAGCAAAATAAATAGATCGCGAGCGGCAGCGAGTGGAGCGCCAGCGTAAAACCGACACAGGATTCGCGTCTGAGGTTAGATTCCGACTGGCGGGCGGCGCGCGCGCAGCGAGGCTGGGCGGCTGCTCCTAGTGACGTCAACAACGAACAATAGGACCAGCCATACAGATGATTGCGTGCGGGTTCGCTTGCTAATTTAATAATATTTAGTTTTGTATGATGAAAGTATAAAAGAGTGATGTATGAGAGTAATGAATGTATTAGTGTGAGTAAATAGAATACGTGAATAAGTAAGAAAATAATTATAATAAATGTTATGTACAGTATAAATAAATTATTAAAATAAACTAAATATAAGGTTAAATATAACGAGTCACCTACACTAAACTATGACAAAATAATACATACAGGTAAAAATGGGTAGTGCGCTGGGTTGCTAACCCATAGATGGGTAATAACCAGTGATTCAGGGGAGTATTGGGTAATTAGTAATTATTACCCAGTAACCCCGGATTCTAACTTAGTAACTCCCCTGGATTTTCGGGTGAATTCCCAGTAATCTTAAACAAACCAACTTAATTTTTCACTTCCTTATTTCCCTGCCCGCACGTGTAAATCAGAAACATTTCAGAATATCGCATCTTATTTAACTTTCTTTTGTAATTTCTCAAAGGGAAGGTTGGATGCCTCACGATCGCTCATCGCGCCATAATTAATGGAAAACCCTGTTCTCTGTGAAACGAGCACATGTTTGATAAAACAGTGACATTGGTATGCTTAGCTACTAGCTCACCCGTCCTAAGTCCACGTGCCGCGCGATTTTCAACCTACTCACATCGAGATAAAGTTCAAAACCTATGAAAAAGGAAAACAAAATAACGTGGTATTTATGGACGCTAGACGTATGATGAGTACTTATTATATTATAGTCGATTCCTCGACCCTATATGGATCGATTTCACGATTCTTGCCTCATACGAATGAGATTAATTCACACGAATGACGCGTCATTCGTGTGACGTGAAATACGGTGTTACGCACGCTTCAAATAACGTTTCAAGCGTTTCCAATCTGCTACGAACGTTGTTGTTACGGCACGCTGCAAATAGCGTTGCAAGCGTTACGAATCTTCTACGAGGGTCGAATTCACGAATTTTTATGTCACACGAATGAGATTAATTCATACGAATGACCCATTTACGGGGAGCTAATTGTTCCCTTACGTACTTCCCGGGTGATGACGAGCAAAAAATCAACAATCATTTCCAGGTCCTCAAAAGAGAAAATGTCCAAATACAATGAAATATACAAAACACGTGACATTGGTGACCTTGACCCAAGTTAGACACTGCTACTTTTATATGAGATAAATATCAGTTTAACACAAAATGTGTCAATTTCACTGTGCATTTGTAAAAACCTCATCACCGTAACAATTTTGTAGAATTTTACACCTGTAAAGCTTAGAGCGAGTTTTACCAACAAAGAGTAACTTATTACTCAAGAGTAAAAAGATCCAGCCTAAGGATGGATTTTACCAACAAAAAGTTATGCGAGAATAACTATTGCGGTGATAATTTGTATGCCTAAGATACTCTCGAGTAAAAGTAACTCTTTCGTTGGTAAAATTCGCTCTTGTATTTTTAAGAATTTGATTATTTAATTTAATTTAATTTTATTGATTAATGTACAAATTCTAATTTAATCTTATTAAATTGAATTGTAATTAATATTGGACTTTTAAATTCTGGAAAATAAATACATAACAATAATAATAATAATATAGGGTCCAGATTCCCACGACACGGGGTAACTGTAAACGTTTGTGAACTCATGATCGAGGTACTCAGGCTTTATTTCAGTAAGGAGTATGTGTGGACTGAATTATTAATGATCATGTATTGTGTAGCTTGTTTTGAAAGTATAATGGAATATACATATATACGTTGATGAATTCGTTAAATGTTTTCATAATTTGATCCCATGATAATAAAAACGTGTAATAGGCTTTTATATTTATTTATCTTAATATGCATTTATTTTTGATATAACCTGATGCAACAAGTCAGACAAACCATCTGTGAAAGATTACTGTAATTCGATTCTGTTAAAAACTTGGTAGTTAATTTTAGGATGTATTTGGATGTAAGTATATTCTAGCTTTGTAGGTACTCGTAGGTATATTGTTGTACACAAAGGTCTACCCTTGCTGATATATCAAACTCTCTCATCGGAACTTGGTTTGCTGGAAGAGATCTCTTTTTTGAGATAAGCTCGCCTTTGTACACTGTTTTTATTTACTTTTTGTCATTGCAATTAATTGTGTGCAATAAAGAAATTATGAATTATGACTTGACAAAAGCTGTGAACAGTTCTAAAAATATACAATTTTATAAAACAAGTGCAGTGAAATGTGAACTGATATGCATGCATCAGCTTTAAGCTGCTTGTGCATCATAAATAAATAATATAAATAATAAGACATGATTCAGGCAGGAGTCCGTAGTCTCAGAAATATCCTGGATTTTCCTACCACTGAAAACGCAAACCCATAAACCCATAGCCCATTCCCTAGTTTCCCCTTAGTTTTTCCAATAGACCTGTGTGCCTGGCGGGAATGTTCTTTGAGTGCACTTTTGTTGCGGGTGTATTCGGGGACAGACCCAACGGGTGCACCACATTTCATATTTGTTTCTAATAAATTGTCTGAAAGGGGCCTCTACGTGTTGGACCCATGTCCCGGGACAGCAATGTCCCGTGAATTCTTAAATCAGATACAAAATAATAATAATAAATCTGTCACATAAAATTTAATACATAAAATGCAGGATCATTGATCATTCAACTGTTTTTGTACTGTTGACTTTGTAAATTGTAAATAAATAAATCACTGGCATGGGAAAAAGCGTGACGCAGTGTTATGTATGATTTATGTATGTTTATAGAGCTTATCAGAAACACTTTGACTACTTTGTAATAATTCGTATGCTTTCAGAAATAATTTAAGCTTGTTTTAAATATCGAAGTCAACGCTAACTGTACACTGTACAGTACATACACTGTTATGTAGTATACTTTTGAACTTTTACTTTGTAAAACTCGACAGTAAGTAAATTACAAAAGAAAGAAAGCTTTATCTTTTTATCTGAAGCAAAGCTCGTATTTTTACGAATCTCTCTGCAAAGTAAAATATTAGTCTATCGGATAAGCCGGTCAAGCGCGATCTGCATTTGTAGTTGCAGGAACCCGTAGACCAAATGTCCAATCTAAGAACATTCTAGTGTGAAGTCCTCATTTGTTGTGGTAGAAGGATAATATTTTTTTATACTCCAAAGACAGTATTTATATTATGAATGATGCACAAAAATTCCGTATATTAAAGATCCGGCCTTTCGGTGGCGACATTATTGCACGACATAATAGGTCGGGTAAAAAGTCTTTTCGTATTTTGTATGTTTATATTTGTAACTAAATATCTTTGCATCTATTAATTTTATCTGGCTGGTTTTGATGTCATTAAAAAGTTTATATTTCAAAAAAGGAATAAATATAATAAAATTATGTTCCCGACAATTTTTCATTTGTTTTTCGTTATGTGGAGATGAGTGAATCTAAAGGAAAAATTCAGAACATTTTAAATTTGTAGAAAAAAAGGAAGACATGCAACGATGGCCGTATTTTTTTTTGTGATGTTTAAGAACCTAATACAGTGCCAGTAAAAGTAGCACAAAGTTGGTTTAAGGCGTTTTCAATCCGGAATTTTTTGAGTCAAAGATGCACCTTTTTGTTCAAGCCGTTACGGTCTTCATACAAAATAAGAAGAAACTTTTTACAAGATATTTTTTGAATGATAATTATATTTGATTAATGTTAACTTAACATGTTATAATAATTGTGATCCGAAAGGAAGTTTTAACACCCCGGCTGCCTCTTTAAAGAACTATGGCGTCCACGATATATCTAGATCTAGATCTAGGCGGCACAAAAGGAACAAAAGAAACAAAAAACTGGCCGATTGGATAAACTGAAATAATACGGAACCCTTATAAAACACAACTAGATTGAGATAGACAGCCATTAAGTCGACACGATCCGACTCTTTGTGGCGCTATTAAATTTCTGTTTTAGGGATGCCATCACAGCATAATTTTAATCTATCGATAAACTAAGATATATGTGATTAAAACATAATCTAAGAGCGCCAGGCATAACGAGAAGTATTCAAACAACATAACAATAAACAATAATATTGTAACAGAAGTGTCTTGTAAGAAGCTAAGCTCACTTTTGTACATGTATTTTTATTGGTTTGTACTTTTTGTTTTGTGCAAAACAGTTTAATTGACCGAATATTATAGAAGAAAAAATAACAAGCATTGTATAATTATTTGTATAAATATATCGAGTAATAGAGATGGCACGGTTCACTCAGTTTATAATTCTTAACTCATCGATGTATTTCATCGACATTTTCCCACCACGAGCTAGACCAAAAACCTCCTCGAATTCTCCGGGACATTAAAGACCCTTTATTCCATATAATTACAAGTTTAATTAGCAACAGAGTAGTTTTTACAGCATTCAATTTGTTTTCTTGTCTGTGGAACTTTTTTATTTTTCTATTTCCACCTTTTTACTGTCTGTGGATAGACTTTTATTTCTGTTGTTTGAAACAAATTGGACAGTAAATTAAGATCGTTTCTTTAATTCCGTTTGTAATTTATGTCTGTGGCAGCGATTGCTGGTTTCCTAGAGCTTATCCTAGTGTGTAGAGATCTTCTATATCTCCTTTGCTATGACGAGGGGCTTACCCCCTGGAAAGCGAAATTAATGAGGATGCAAATGCGCCTCTAACACCCCGTATGGCAAAAGGCGTGACGCTATCTTATAATACTTTTTCAGCAATAAGTATGCGTAATATGTTTAATGCTTGCTCGTCACAACTCGGTTTTGAGGCGACGACGACGTAACATAATATTACACTTCTAAAATACGTAAGATCTTTAATTAAAACAGTCTACAAGATACGGAAAGAAGATTGAATTCTGTAGTAGACGTTTCTCTGGGCCGCTCTCTTTTCGACAGAGAAAGTAAAATAAAAAAGTACACCTTTCAGTTGACCGTCTGTAGCTGTAATTGTTGCCACAAGTGGTATGAATTATGATAATTTATACTCTGTTCATTTTATTATTGAAATTTTCATATTTCCATCTATTGAGAATTTAATTACAAATAATATAATTTTTGACAAAATGTCGTCAATAGTAGGGTTTCTGAGTTAATTAAGTATAAATATGTAATTTTGCAATTTTTTTACATATTAAAACTAAATTATCTCAAAAACCCTACGGTTTACGACATTTTGTCAAAGAATAGTTATTGTTTGTAATTTAATTTTCAATCGATGGGCATAATGTGTTAAAGGTGTACATGAAAAATGCAACATTTTAGGAAATTTCACCTTTTGGTAACCCAGAAAGATTCGATGTTCTTTATTGATATTCTCTCAAAAAACTATCTTAGCACAATTATGACATGTGTACATTTTAAACTTTGCCCTAAACTTGGGACAATTCATTGTCCCAAAAATAAAAGTTCTAATGACGTCTCGCCTCTGTTCTACATCGTTTAGGCTCTACCTATTCCGACCACTGATTATAATATAATGTATAAATATAGTAAAACAATGTCATAAGATAATTGATACTTGAGCGCAACAGCAAATTTCCGGAAAAATGTCGAATCGATAGCCCCCCGACGTCATCGTCTCACTAATGGCGCGCGCGAAGTGGGTCGCGGCGGTAATTTTTCACACTGTCACCGAGCGCCTTAATAAGAAGACCTTTACACGATCTGTGTTGGGTGGGGCGGCACGGAACGCGTTAACAGCACCACGCGTGCGGGTATCTACACTCTTGATGCTATTAACATGCATATTGGGGGCTACTTGGGAGGTGTCAAAACCACTAAACAAGAGGAATTAAAGGCACTAAACTGACAACCTTTCAACCCGAAAGCTCTTGCGCGGTGGCCACAGATTCTATTTTCAAACATACCATTTTAATCAGTTTAGTTAGTATAATTCGTGTCGCCTTCCTAATCGCCGGCATTGTTAACTTATACAAATAAACAAATCAACCTCATCCTATCTTTGTTAGCTGGAAGAGATCCCTTGTTAGCTCTCTTGTAGAGTTTCGCTCTTCTCTCAGGCTTGGCCATTTCCTTATTTTTTGGCCTAAAATGCCGATTACCTTGGACTTTTCAAGGGTTAACCCGCACTGAGCCAGCATGGTGGAATATGTATAATTTGACGGGTAAAGACATGTGCCCCTTTCTGGGGACCGCCGTTGCCGCTGCTTCCATTGCCCGACCCTCGATGTCTTCCCAAGAAGCAAACATTATCTTCAAGTCGAAAAGGAAATTCGGAAATTTGAAGTTACTCTCCTTTGCATATGAACGTAGGTAGTTGAGATGTAGCATTCTAATAGGTATGGGTTAGGGATATCATTTCATATTATCATTCTATGTATGTATTTTTAACATAAAATGTCAGAGGCACAACGAACGGTGGCTATTTTGCGTGACAGAAGCTACATATTGTAAGTACATTTATTATCATAGAATATCATTACATATCATGATAGATAGATAGATATATAGATAACTCATTTATTCATTGGACATGGTACACACACATAATTAATAACAACAAAAAACAGTAGGTACCTAAAGCTGTGTGGTTATATATGTGACTGTACCACGGCAGTGAAATGGCCCTGACTCAGCAATGTCACAGACGAATCTGTGACGCTGGTATTCTGCGAGGGCCAAAACGGACGAGATCATGTGATCACAACAACACAATCGATCAATTGAAACTTTTGAATTGAACTCAACTTGTTTACAATTCAGATTCGTATTGAACCCGAGCCAATGCCAACAGAACTGAACTAGGTAGTTTTAAGTTAAAGAAAGCATTGCCGAGTTTACGAAGCAATTTGTAGCTTTTAAGCTTTCCTTGTTACGTTGTAGACGGAAGATTTTGGGTTGCCAGGTTAATGTGTTGTAAACATTGGGAGTTATTCTATTCTAACTAGGACAATGGAGGGTCGAGGACCAAGAAAAATAATGTAGAAAAGTTAACTTTATCCTTCAAAAAATAAATAAATAATTATGATCGTAAGGATCTTCATACCTTAAATGTTTTTAAAATAATTCAAGTTATGGATTAAATGTGGATAATTCGTCATATAATATCAAGATGTAGTAGGTATGTCGCTGTATCGGAATGTTTTGTTTCGGATAACGCGCAAAAACCGATATAATTGTGTAAGAAAATGTTTTTATGTTGTTATAAACTAAATATTTCATATTGCGTGAAAAATCCGACACTTCCGGTAGCTCCCGGTGTTGCCAGCAACATGCAACACTAGCGCCGGAAATGCGCCGGAAAAAAATGGAAACATGCTTGAGTAGTGATATAGTGGTTCCGTAGTTTACACGCTTTAAATTCTTTGTGATTTTCACATAGTTTATTCCCGAGTTCCTCTCTCGCGCTTGAGAAAATATGCAATTAATGGTGCCGACGTTTTAACTGTCTCAGTGAAATGGTATTTGTTTATTCTGAGCATTTTTTTTTGTAGAAACAAAGGAAAATAGCGTCAGTTTTTAGGGTTCCGTACCCGAAGGGTGCCAAACGGGACCCTATTACTGAGACTTCGCTGTCCGTCCATCCGCCCATCTGTCTGTCTGTCTGTCTGTCTGTCTGTCACCAGGCTGTATCTCATAAACCGTAGTATGTATACAGTCGAAATTTTCACAGATGATGTATTTCTGTTGCCGCTATAACAACAAATACTAAAAAACAAAAGAAATTTCATATTAAGCGGGGCTCCCATACAACTAACGTGTTTTTTTTTTTGCTGTTTTTTGTAGATAATAGTACGGAACCCTTCGTGCGCGAGTCCGACTCCCACTTGGCCGGTTATTCTTAAACAGTTTGCCAGCGGTGCAATGGTGATCTGGTTTTGCCATATATTAAATACTGCATTTTGTGTGATTGGGGGCTAGCCGGTTGTCTTTGCGAGGCCTTTGAGAGGTTTTTTTCTAAGTACACTTGTTACAATCATAGTAAAATAAGTGAGCTTATAAATTGGTAGGCATGGCCCTACAAAAACAAATGAATTGATATTGTTAATTAAAATTTTGATATCGTTATTAGATCTTTCGATTCACTACGCTAAGGAACCCAAAAAGTCTGTAAAAAGTTGCTTCCCAAGGCTTCCTTAATAATGAGAAGAAAAGATAAAGCAGGGAACTTAAATGAAATGAAGCGATGAAGTGAAATACTTCCCTTTGTCGTACTTACTCTATGCGATGCCTTCAAATTAGTTGGGCATTTGAGAGGAAATTCTATCGATAAAATATCAAATCGTGAACCTTTAAATACATTTAGTTTCAAGTTTCTAGTTTTATGAAATGAAAACCAGCGTTACGTGCAGCTCACTGCTACACGTAACATATGCTGAGTTCAAACCATTTTGACATTTAAACCTTAACCATAAACTGTAGGTACTATTTTTTATTAATATCCCTGTGTTTATTTGTCAAATAAATATATTTCTATTTCTATTTCTTAAAAGAATCGTTTTCCAGCATCAAATCGAGTGAATGTAAAATAAACCTGACTGGTGTATGTGTATTTAATTTACAGACACATTTGAAAAGATACACTATGTGAGTGTTTATTAAAATTGTATTTAAAACCTTTAGAATAAGTCTACCTGTAATGTTACTAATTTAGGAATGGAATGTTCGCTCACTTCTAGGTATTCTATCATTACGAAACTTCGTCTGTGTCTGTAGTTCAGATGACAACAAATATCTATAGCTGGTCTGGTGATTGGGTACGAAATTGGAAAACGGAACCCCGTGGATTCTAACTTTGTAAACCCATTGAGTTTGGGGTTATTTGTTTCATCTTAACAAAACCTCTTGATTTCAAAAGAGTAGTTGTTGTTGTTGTTGTTAAACAACATACAAACCGTCACGCCTTTTCCCATACGGGGTGGCAGAGGCACAACTGTGCCCACTTTCAGCCAGTGATTCAATACTCAATTTTGCATGACAGGGAGCTAGCCCATCGCCGCAGCTATGGAGTAATGAAGGTTTCCTCACGATGTTTTCCATCACACCGTTAGAGTGTCCGTATATCGTGCTTAAGATAAATGACTTATCTCATTGGCACATGGTCAGCACCGGTATTCAAAGCTGCACCTCCTGCATGAGAGGCAAGTATGAAACCCACTAGACCACGGAGCTCTTTATTGTTAAAATACTTTATTATGATTTTATTCAATATGATTGATTGATACAATAGTAATTGTATTTCCTTGACAATGATAATTACGAATAAATATTTTATATCTTACAAATTATTATATGATTACTTAATATTTGTATTTTTGTGTTTTTAATTAAATAATGTACTTATCTCTAGTTTCAAGGTATTTATGGTATGGGCTTTTTGCCTGGAATAAAGATCATTATTATTATAATAGCAATTTTTTTCCTCGTATGTAGGTAGAGCCATCAAATCTTCACACCGGATTAAAACGCTTCCCTCTTCTAGAGAGCACTATGCCCTTAGGGATTCTATAAACGTTTTGCACGTAAAAGAGTATGAGTGTTTGTGTATGTTTGTGGGTGTGTGTGTGTGTGTGTGTGATAACAGATGCTATAATAATTCGCCAACATAATCATGTCATTAGTTCACAGGTCACGATGACTTTTAACGTATTTTTCATGTAAATGTCCATTATATTGAGTCATATCATTTGCATTTGTTTGTCGTAGCACGACTTTCATGGGTAGTTTGACAGTTTCATAAGCATCAACGATGCATTTTGCAAGTTGTACAACCAAAGAAATAAAAACATTGTAAATTGAGACTGAAATATTGTGGCAGTTTTTTATTTAAATTTTATTTGTTGTATTAAAATAGATATTGTTTATGTTATTAGCTTGTTTTATATTAGTCAACGAAGATCAAAAAGGTTGATTACCGATATTTTTTAAATCTTATGCCAGTCGACAAGGCATTATGTTGATGGTGCTTGTGCGAGTAAGTTCAAATACCTACTTAGTATTCGCCACCACAAAACTTCACCGGTCTGTCATTCATTATTTTATCGATATCGATACTTCTGTAAACTATCGACTATGTCCAACGCTATTGAGAGACAAGATAGCATTGTGTACCGAACAAACTTTACTGCAATTATTTTAATAGATGACGTCTCGGGAACAGGATAGGTAATTCATCTTGTTCATTTGCTTTCTACCTTTTCAGTTCATTCATTCATCTGTAGGTCCAAAAGATGGATTTAAGAAGTGGAGCCATCTGGAATTCTGATGCAGGGGAAAGAAGGAGAGGGGCAAAGTTTGTATGGACAACAAAATATACTTGACCTATGAAGCTGTAATTTGGCAGATAGGTAGTTTAAAGATTCAGGACGTCTCAGTTTATTATTTTTTTCAAAGTTCTGCCTCCACGAGGGGCAAAAAAGAGGGCTGAAGTTTGTATTAAATACAAAAAAACTTTACTTATGAAGCTGATATTTGGCAGGTAGGTATAGTTTAAAGATCTAGGACGTAAGTTCAGTATTTTTTTTTTCATAATCCTGCAGGGGGCAAACAAATTAAGTGAAAGTGATAGTGCTTTTTAGGGTTCCGATCCTTGAAAAGAAAAAAAAAGAACACATATAGGATCACTTTGTTGTCCGTCCGCCCGTCCGTCTGTTCGTGTGTCACAATCACAACCCTTTATATCAAGAACGCGTGGACATATCAACCTGAAGTTTATATCAATTGTTAAAGTCTGTAGTCGCATAAAGCTGTGAAAAAAACAACCTTCTAGTTCAACGCAATTGAACGATATATAACGTCTATGCTGTAAAATTGTTGAATTTTCATAGTAATCGCAATGGACCCAAAACCTATAGGGTACTTTCCGTAGGCCTATAATCATGAAAATAGGCACAAGGGAAAAATCTGAAAACTGCAAATTGCTGTCCTTCTACAAAAATATTCAATTTGGTTTACATGGATGACATAATACTTTAGTTTTTTTATGTGGAATCCTAATTACATATGTTACACTCAACAAGTGTGATCGGAACTCTTGGTGCGCGAGTCCTACTCGCACTTGACCGTTTATCTTTAGGTAACGCAACGTTATATTGTTAGAGCTCGTTTAAGCTCCTTGGTTTACAAGTAAAAACAAAACCAAGGAGTGGGGCGCGTTATTTCAGCTTAGACTAGCTCTACGCAATTTCTTTTTAAATTCTGCTTTACGCGAATTTAAACGAATCGGAACCCTTTACTTGTAATGTACTCGAACTTGGCACATTTATCTCTGCAGTAAAGTTTTCCTCTTTTTGTCCACGTTTTAGTTTTATGCACAAATCTGAGCGCTCTTTTCTTAGTCCTTTACTAAAGAACAAAATTAATGTAGTCAACACAAAATAAGTTAAGATATTTTAGTAAAAAACAGTCTTTGACAATGCTGTATTTATTGTTAGTTGGGTCAGTGACATTGTCCTTATCGCGAGGAAAACCTGGAATCGATTGGCACAGGATCATCAGATTCAAAAGAAGAAGGCTTTTAGGTAATTTCGGCATACTGTAATTACAAATTATAGTATGGATATGTCAACAAAAAAATTGCTCAAATCAAATCGGTTTCATCGCAGAGGAACAGCTGTGCCCACAGTTATTCAACAATCCATTTTGCTTGACAGGGGGCCGGCCCATTGCAGCAGCAGAGTAATGATGGTTATTCAGAAATATGTTCTTAACCAATAAAAAAACTGGCCAATTGCGTGTCGGATTCGCGCACGAAGGATTCCGTACAATCGCTTTCACAGAGAAAGTTGTTCAGAATTATGTCCTCTACTCCCCAAATTTTTTTTTCGCTCCATGCTCCAAACACGTATTTACTTGTCATACAAAACCAAGGAGTGGGGCGCGTCATTTCAGCTTAGACGAGCTCTATCATGTTGTAATTGATTTATCAAATAAAGAACTTTAAAAAACAAAAACAATTTATATGTAGGAATAAAAATAATCTTAGCAGCGAGTTCAGTGTTGAGTTAGATTAACCCCATGCGCTTTTGTCGTTGGTACGAACGACAACAATTAACATCAAATCATATGTAAGTAAGTATACTGTTTTTTTTTTTAATACAAGTATCTCCATAGGCTGCGCTTTACGTGTAAAACAGAGTATTTTTTCAGCTAAACTCAAAACTGTGCTTGTGTTACATCGTATGGAAAAAGGCATTACAATATTATAATGTTTTGTTATGTTGTAAATATGCTTCAAAGATACGAATTTAATTGAATTGAATTAGCCTACTCTCCATTCGTAATTTCTTTATTGTACTGCAGAAGAATGACGAGCAGAAAACGTATAATAGATAGAAAATGCACAAAGGCAAGCTTATCTCTAGAGAGAGATTTATTCCAGCAAACCATTGGGAAAGGGATAGGCAGATAATTGGACAGGGGAAGAACGTTCCATTCCATTCTCTGTTCGGCCACAAAGCGATGGCGGCCGCAATAAGTCAAATTCAATAATGTGCACAAAACAAACTACCACCTTTTGCACCAGCTGCTGCACTTTATTGAGGAAGCAGCTTGAGGAAACCCGGTTTGAGGTAACGTAATACGGATAGTATTTTAATTGGTATTTTAATAGTATGGGTACACCCGCACAGAGCAATAGGAGTATGGCCACAGATTACTAAATAGTTACTACGTAACAGATACTTCACTCAGTTTGAAATTTCTAATACCTACTGCTATAATAGCCTACTCCGTCGCGTCAGCAAACGCTGCATTTTAAATTGTGCCTAAATGCTCAAGCATACAGTTGTGATCGCCTCGCACCGCGCGATCTCACACTATCGCAGGACTGCCTCGCAATCGCAGACACTCGTACGATACGAACACAGTTCAAAGCGTGCGTGCGCTTGGCTTGCGAGAACCATACTGACTTGGGCAGCCGGGCCGTAGCCGGGCTGCCCGAGAGCTCGGGCGGGCGGTAGGTAATTATAGCGCGCGAGTACATTCAGTGACACAGGCCTGGTATAGCTCAATCTTACTCTTATCCGGTTAAAGGCTTATGCCCCTCAGTGTACCCACCCTTGTACGAATACTCGCCTATACCATTAGAAAGGTCTTTCGAAGTATATAATTTTATCTATTGAAGGTAACTTCGTAACTTGCGGGAGAAAAAAGTTATGATGAAATGAAAATTTCCATATAAGTCCATATAAAGAAAACCGACCGTGCGAGGAGAAACGATGATGATACCCCTGATGCAGAGACTATATATCCAATTGACTGCGCCTGCCGGGGAATGCGGCTCGCCAAACGTTTGTTGTATTCAACAAACGTTCGCATACGCAACCTATGTACGATGACGGGCCGCCAGACAGTTTCGCAGCGGCTGACTATGACTAATCAATCACAGCTCTCTTACCTCGTCCCCCGCCGCCCGTAAATTGGTGAGTTGTGTTTCAAAGGAAAATGTATCTATGCACTGGATAGGTAAGTGCTCCCTACACTGATGAGATGCCAATGATGATGGTTAATAGTTTTGTATCTGTCGATGCGGTATCCTAACGTAGATTCAGGTTCCCTCACCTTGATATCAGCATGCTCCTTCACCACCAGCTCAGTCCCGTTGTACCACGTCAGTCGGGCTGCGGGCTTGGCGCCCGACACAGTGCAGACTAGGGTCACGATGGTCCCTTGTACAACGTGCTCGCCGACGCCGCTTACTGCGATCTTGTTTGGGGGGACTGGAAGAGAGAAAAATATTGATTAGGTTTTGATAAGACACAACGATATCCCAGCTAGGGAGGAAGAAAATACCCCAGATCTTGGATATTTACATGTTTGTGATGTCGCTGATTTTGATGCCATGACCCAGGGTATCTTGTGTGGGTGGGGCCAGAAGGAATGGCGATGGACTGAGTCAGTAAGTCTTAAGTACTCAGACATAACATTGTATTTTAAGGCCCTTACATATTTTAAAAGAGGTACGGGGGAGTTTCTTGCCCTTCTTTGCTCCATCCCTAAGCCCAGAATAAGCATACAACTTCCGAACGGGCGCAGTAAGCAAATGTGAGTAAATGTAGCCCATTAATGTCCCCACCGAGGGGCACAGGTCTTTACCCTGATCCGAGTAAGATTGAGCCATACTCCACCACGCTCGCTCAATGCGGGTTGGTGGAGGGGTTTTACGACTACTACATACTACGAAGTAGTGATAATAGCCGGGACCTACAGCTTAACGTGCCGTGATAATGAACTTAAGACAAATTAATCATCTCATTGGTACATGGTCAGTACCGGGATTGTAACCTGCATCTCCTGCGTGAGAAGCAAGGTGAACCCCACTAGACCACGGAGCATCTTACGGAACGGGCGCAGTAGTATACAAAAAATATTAATTGACGTTGACTAAGCAATCTGTATGATTTTATGGTCAAAAAATTTATTGAACTTTGAACTTTGTATGTGTGCATTGTGTAAGTTTTATCTCATTATGTCTTCATCGAGGTGCATGGGCCTTTACCCGAATACGAGTACTAAGTCATTACGATCAGCGGATGTTCTAGCTGTGATAGAAATCATCGTAAGGAAACCTTCATTACCCCATGGCTGCCCCATTGGGGCTAGAGTATCATATCGACCATCGAGTATGAGAAAACGCGTGACGCTTTGGTTCTAGAGAAGATTCCTAAAGACAAAGTTTTGTACAATTCAGTGACATCCAGCCTGATCTGTTTCCAGTCTCCTCGTAATGTAAAACGCCAGCAGAATATCACTGACTATCTATCTTGCCGAGTCCCGCGCGACCGATTCGGCCGAAACTTTCCGAGCGGAGACGATTTCGGAAGGTTGTGTAATAAACCTAGCATATTGGGTCTGCAAGTGGTACTACTGAGTCTCGATTCAAAGGTGCTTGGAAGTCTGTGATTCTATATTCATGACTCTATGTTACGCCGGTGTTGCCCGGAAACTGTTACCGCGGTACTGCTCCGTATGGTGCAGCGGAGTTGGCTAGCTACAATGAAATGTCATTTTTTTTTTAATTCTTTATTTAAAGTTTATCATCATCATTATTGACGACCTCTGTGGCGCAGGAGTTATGGCTCTGCCTGCTATGCGAGGGGTACCGGGTTCGATTTCCGGCTGGGGATATTGAAAAACAAATAAAAAACTCTAGGTCTTGGATGTTTACCTGTTTGTCGAGACGATTTTGTTCAAGGTTACCACCTGTCACCGATTTAAGAGAGAAAATCTAATTGGATTGTCATTTGTTTCTGATGCTAAAGGAAATGCATTTTTTTTGTTTTTTGCAACTCAGGGTGCATTAAGTAATTCTGCAAGTTTTCAGTTAATCTTAAGTAATGCTTTCTAAATTCAAATTAAAGTCGCTTTATATTTACAGTTCTTGTGAAATTATAGCTTTAGGTAGACGTAAATCTAAGCAAACTTCCTTCAAAACATCAATAATAATAATAATTTGCACTAATGTTCCACTAGCTTCCATTTTCAAGGATTTCTAGTCTAATAGCCTAAAAACATTGAAAGTTTGAATCGCCTTCGGAACAGTCAACCAGAAAGTATAAAAAATACTCTAAATTAAAATAGACTTTTAGACTTTTGTGATGTTCGACTCAATAATAGCCGTTTCAAAAACCGTAGTAGCACATCTCGTACGAGGGTATAAAATAGTCGCTGATCTAACATTCGACACTAAAGGGGCTTATACTCATAGCAATTGAAGGTGGACACTTCGCAAGAGTATTTTGTACCAAATTATCTCATGTCACATCATTGAACTACTAAGCTCAATGTGTCACATGTATTTAAAATGAATATTTACAGGTTGAGAAGTAAATGGTCAAAACAGAGAA
This sequence comes from Argyresthia albistria, assembly GCA_963457715.1. Classification (NCBI taxonomy): domain Eukaryota; kingdom Metazoa; phylum Arthropoda; class Insecta; order Lepidoptera; family Argyresthiidae; genus Argyresthia; species Argyresthia albistria. The sequence continues at coordinate 8,065,401 of OY735277.1, read as the reverse complement.
GAAGAAAACCTTTGTCTTTGATGTTCATAATATTGTATGTGATGCTGAAGAAAACTCTAGAAATAATAATCTAGAAATAACTTGAGACAAAAAAAAACCAGGTCTTGGATGTTTAAATATTTGTGATGTCGCTGTTTCTGTTCAAATATTTTTCTTTTTCGGCAAGGAGAAGAATCTAAGGCGTTCCATGAACGTTTGATAGAACGTATTTATATGTATTGATTCGATTCCGCAATAGTACATTATTTATTAGATACTTAACCCCTTCTCTCTCAGAAGCACACCGCTCGAACGACCGAACAATGTCGAACTACTGTTATATAAGATGTGTCGGCGAACCAGTTAAACATAAATTACGACGAAGACTAACGCCTAATCTAGGATAAGTGGGTATTTAATGAACGAAGGGGTGCAGACCATATTGATTGGCTAATATGCACATTTTATGACCCTTGAATTTCTATCAGCCTTCGATATTGCATGGTGTTGAAAATTCTAACGCCCCTATATTTATAGTGCGGGCTGCACATTTCAGGGTTTATCGATTGCAGTGTAGTTTTATTGTAGCAATGCCTGCTTTTGCATGAATATGACTATACTATTGTTTGTTTAAAAAAGGTAAAGGTAGATGTTTAATTAAATAACCCTGAGTTTCTGTAAGAGCGGTTAAATGTAACACGACATTTGAAAATCAATGTTCAAAAAACACAATTGTTGATTGTATTCAAAGTTGTTGGTATCGTTGCTGGAGAACTTTAAACAAGGCTGTAAGATAACGAGTTTGTTGTCAGTTTAGTTCCTTAGTTAGTTAGCTATTATGACCTGAATATTGGCCCTAACCACACATAATATCTAGAAGATGTCAAATAGACTAACTGCCCGGTTTCCTGGGCGCTGATTAAAGTTAACAGGTTGGTTAAATCAGCTTCAGCCAATCAAGAACCGCTATTATTCAAAATGACGGGACTTGATTGGCCGACACTGATTTAACCAACCTGTTAACTTTAATCAGCGCCCAGGAAACTGGGTGTAACATCTGCTAAAGATATGTGCTGTAAGGAGGATTTAACCTAAACACAATCCTGAACGCTCAACTTTGAAAGCTCAATACCAATATCCAGAACTTGCATCCTATTACGCCTTCAACCCAATCTGTGCCCAATGGTCACATAACTATCTAAACTTATTGTACAGACGCCTTTGGTACACAAAAACAACATAGCGTCACGCCTTTTCCCATACCGGGTGGTACCAATTTAGCCAGTTTTTCAGTATTCCGTTTTGCGTGACAGGGGCTAGCCCATCGCCGCAGCTACAATGTACGGAGTAGCTTCCAGTAAATGATATTATTGCAGTAAATAATTATACAAGGTGTAAATGAATTAATGCAAAATGAGAAACTACTTTATTCAGTATTCATTTATGAGAAACTACTTTATTCAGTATTCATTTATGAGAAACTATCTACTTTATTCAGTATTCATTTATGAGAAACTACTTTATTCAGTATTCATTTATGAGAAACTACTTTATTCAGTATTCATTTATGAGAAACTACTTTATTCAGTATTCATTTATGAGAAACTACTTTATTCAGTATTCATTTATGAGAAACTACTTTATTCAGTATTCATTTATGAGAAACTACTTTATTCAGTATTCATTTATGAGAAACTACTTTATTCAGTATTCATTTATGAGAAACTACTTTATTCAGTATTCATTTATGAGAAACTACTTTATTCAGTATTCATTTATGAGAAACTACTTTATTCAGTATTCATTTATGAGAAACTACTTTATTCAGTATTCATTTATGAGAAACTACTTTATTCAGTACTTTGTTAGAGACATCGTGCCTCTATAGCTTGTTCCTCGCTTGCACGCTCTCATTTTACCCTCTTGGGGGTTGAATTTTGGAAAACGCTGTAATAAGTAACTCATTATTTTTGCCGTACTCAATTCATACGAAATTTCATGCAAATATGCCCAAGCAATAAAAAGTTTCCTACAAACTTTCATCCCCTATTTCACCCCCTTGGAGGTTGAATTTTGAAAAATCCTTCCTTAGTAGATGCCTTCGTCATAAAAGAAATACGTGTGCGAAATTTTAAGTTTCAATCCTAAGGTTTCAACCTGTGCGTACATCAGGCGGAACGTGTTACTTTTTCGTGCGTGCAGCCGGCGTTCATCGATTTATAAGACGTTATCACGTCAAAACTTATTAAAATTCTTCTACCCGTATGAGCGTTAAGGTGGGAACTGACCTACGTTACGGGGTGTAATGTCATGTTACACAGCGAGCATTCATACAGTACTGTATGAAGTTTCTCGGTAGCACTACGTACTGACAGCTTGAATATTCGCTATGTGACATGTTACATTACACCTCGTAACGTTGGTCAGTTTCCACCTTTCCACCTTTAGAGTACTACAGACAGACACACATACACACATACACCCTGACACTTCAAACTAACACCACTCTTTCCACCATATTTTTCACTAAACTCAACAACAACGGCTGCACTATATCGTAAACTACGTACCCTAAATATCGATATCGGCATCCAATCTAGAGCCCGGCCGGCCCTAAAACACTATCTTACCACTTATTAGCTATCCTGACTCGCAATTTATAGGGCGTGCCGTAGGGTCTAGGGCCCAGAGCAATTAGGACTGGATGCGCATTCCAAATATCGTCATAAGTCTGTCCTTTAGACATAAACACTAGTGGCTCTATGAGCTGTCGACCTCTCGCGAGTCAAGCTCCTCTCATCCCCGAGCCCTTAAAGTTTGTCGGATAAACAAGTGACCAAGAAACAAAGAACAACATTTTCTTTCATGCCAAACTTTTACTTAATTAACCCATTAACGGCTAGCGGTGCAATTTTACCAACGTGCCTATTTCGCACAAAAAATGTGAAAAACATGATAAATGTATGGTTGCCAGAAAAATAAATACACAAACTTAACATCGCACCTGGTTTCATACATGAAGTATGAAAGTAGCCGCGCCGCACCAGCAACTTTTTAACCATTTGTAACTCCACAACTCCGATTCGCACATTCGCACCCTAAACGCGAAAACATGTCATTCATGAAGTCTTCGATCTTAATAATCATAATCATAATTTATTAATAATAAAATATTACATGTCAACTAGGTATAAAAATATCTGTAGAATAAATTAATTTCAGGCATAATGATTATAAATAACATGTCAGGAATCAGTAGTAATAATAGTCACTAATAAAAGTCAATAATAAAAGTAAAATAATGTCAGAAACAATAATTATGTCAACGTAATACGAATAATACCATTACCGGTAAAATTAAATTAAATTACATGTCAGACAAAAATTACAGGTCACAATCGTAAGTTAAGTCAGTCATTAACTTACTCGTCAACAAATTCTGACACTGAGTAATATGCTTTGCTTAGGAGGTACTTTTTAACCTTCGCTACAAAGATGTTTAGCACGTTGATGGATTTTATCTCCACTGGCAGTTTATTAAATAAGGTAGGACCCATGCCCTTCAATGACTTACTGGTTTTAGCAAGACGACAGGTCACACTGTGCAAGTCATGGGGCCGTCTAGAGGAATACCTACGGTCTGGGTTCTGGAAGCTTGGGTACTCTGATGGGTTCTGCCTCACATACTTGAGTACTTCCAAGATTTACATTGAGGGGAGTGTGAGAATTCCTAGCTTAATGAAGACTTAAATTATCCTCTCCATCCTAGGTTTGCTGGAAGAGATCTCTTATTAAAGATAAGCTCGCCTTTGTACATGTTTTTTTCTAATATTAAGTGTCTGTATTATGTTTTCTGTGCAATAAAGTATAAAGTATAAAGTTCCCGAGCCGGGGTGTCATTCGGTACTCCAGCAATTCTACGCACTGCACGTTTTTGAATGAGAAATGGTCTGTCGCGTTCAGCAGCCATTCCCCACAAGTCTATACCATACAAAAGTATTGAATGGAAGTAGCCATACTATGAAGTTAGTAGTGCCCTCTAGATGCGTTTAATTTTGCTGTTTATTTTTTTGCGCAAAGTGTCTATGAGGTGAGTCCACTGCAATCCTGCGTCAAAAGTGAACCCAGCAAAGCGAACAGTATCGGTGGCAGGTAGGGTCACCCCATTTACTACAAGTGGAATCTGTGGAGCCCCACCTACGTTGCGCAACGAGAACCTCAGTCCCTGAGTCTTATCAAGGTTCAGTAGCATACCATTCACTGTGAAGTATATAGATATAAATTTAGATATAAAGTTATCGATTGCAGGTATGCATTTAATTCAGCCTCATCTTTACCGTCCACGATGACACAGATATCATCAGCATACATCAGGGCCTTCGCCGTTCCGGAGACGATATGGGGTAGGTCGTTCATCAGTATCACAAATGTGGTATTCCCTACGTTGGACCAGACCAGGTTCGGAAGATTCACCGTCGTCGATCACCGTGATCTGCGTCCTGTCGGCGAGAAAAGACATTGCCTATGATCATATGATCTATATGCATATGATTGCATATGATCTATACTCAAATACTGGTGATTCGACTGTCAAAACACTGGTATCAAACCACCTGGTCATAGTAAAAATCTCTCCTACTTCCGAGCTGATGACGATGGCGTCTCCACGCTAAACCCTCCTTGGTTTGGGGGCAACCTAAGCCAGCCAGCTAAATTGACAACTTAATGTGCCCTTATATGTAAAATATAGAGGGCGGGTGCACTATGTAACTTGACATGGTATTGCTAGTACTACGAGTAATGGGAGAGTATGTATTCCGAAGGAGGTAAAACCAGGGGGTGTCCTCCGCTGAATTGGTATGATCAGTCGGCATGCCGCGCCGCGGGGAATTTGTCAGATGGTCGCCGCTCGGCTATCCGGAGCGCGCGCTAGCCGCGTGAAAGCAATGACGCAGAAAACAACCGAGTGCGATTCGCAACCCTGCGTGGTCGGCATCGTGTCAGCAGCGGTGTCTTATGTAATATGAACGCTCGTGTCATACGATAAGTTTCAATTTCACATGCCAGCATATGAAGTAGCATAGACAAATATTTTTTTGCACCTAAACTTGGAGTGAACCTTCTGTACGTAGTACTATTAGTTATTCTGTGAACGTATTGGACGTATTGTTTTGACAGTTCCCAAAAAGTATTTATTTTAAGCCTAATTTAGTTTAATATTTATAAATCCAATCAAAAGTTATGTAGGTATACTAAAACTATCGAGTGTCCTCTTCAATAAACTCACTCATGAACTGAAATTATAAGGAAGGGATAGTGGAATGCCTACTTTTAAACGGATTACCAAACCCATCACCCTTAGGGTCTATTCATAATATTAAATTAACTATTTTGTTAAATTACCGGCTTACAGACAGTAAATTAAGGTCCATTTGCACCAAAAACACTAAATACGAGTAGCGTCGTAATTCTATTTATCAGCTGTCAAAATGTATAAAATATGTCAAACTTAATTGTGATTAACGCGCTAATCACAATTAGTATTTTTGGTGCTAGTGACACTAAATTAAATTATAAATATTTAATTTAGAGCGAATTTTACCAACGAAAGAGTAATTTTTAGTCGAGAGTATCTTCTACTTTTTCGTAGAATGACCTCATTTTGAACTGTCATTGTCATAAAAAATATCCCCGGGATAGTTATTTTTGCATAACTTTTTGTTGGTAAAATCCAGCCTAACTCGAATCCGCCTTTCATAAATAGAACCTTTTAAACAAAACATAATAAGAAAAACTGTGACCTTTGGAATATAAAGGCTATTACAATTCTATTTTTAAACCCCATTCAAACAGTTTCAACAACATTGAACAATTTCTGCGCCTACTTTACGAAGAAACGCACAATAGCTAAGTGATTTCTTACAGGCGCCCCGAAAAAGTGTAATCAGATTTTGTTTGGTCCATTTCCTCGCTAACGTATTTATCTGTGTTATATTTCCCGGAATGTTAAGGGAATCTGGTTTTAGAGGGAGATTTTGAAGTTTTTTTTGATTTTTTTTTTGTAAAAAGCTAATAGAATCTTACACACGTATGCTTAGTCGATTGCTTGACAAATCCTTAACATTTAATCTCATTGCGTCGTCAAGTAGGTAATTAAATTTAAATGAAAGTTTTTTGACATGAATGTCTTTGGTCAGGTTGAGTAAATCGTGAAGAGGAATCGACGAAACTACAAAACGGTAAAAAATATATCTAAGTCCAACGTAGTAAAGACTTAGACAGCGAGAAGACTGCGTCACGTCATTTCTCATACGGGGTGGCAGACACTCACTCTTAGACAGCTATTCAATAGTCCCTTAACAACACCAAACCTCCACTTAAACATACCAATGGCGACATTTAATTGCTTCCACTTTTTCCCTTTTAATTCGCCGGGCGAATAAATTTTCATTAAGCAGCTAAGCTCTGATAGCGTTCTAATTAATGGCACTAATTTCAGAAGTCCCGTCAGAGGAGATAAGATGCTGGCCTGAGGGAGAAGAGATTAAAATTATAGGAAGGCGAATTATGGCCGTTTGGCGATGATTTTTTGGAATATCGAATTATGTGAAACAATAGTTATCTACCTGTTTGAACTCCATCCTAACTGCCCTTTATAAAAGATCTAACAAATAACAAATTCGAAGCACAATTTACTTAATAAATGGCAACTAAAAATATTTAGTTTGTTTGATTCAATTTCAATTCTATTGTTGGTCTAACAATTTCGGTTCATTCCGAAAATGTCACGTCTTTTGTCACTGTAATTAGAATTAGGTAGGTTCTCGAAAGAGAATCTAGAAATATTAGTGTTTATTTTTGCTCGTTAGCATTGACCAGGAAGGACGTGAAGGGCTGTAGGTTCCAAGTATTAGTATATTATTCCTTAGGACGTGAGCAGTTGCCTCCCTTGTTTATTGGAGTTTAATTGGGACCTTATAAAGACGCACGGCAGAAATCTGTGTCAGGCTAAGTTCTCCACGCACCTGCCATTTGACATTACAGGTACCATTTCAGCTACTTTTGAGCCCTCGATAACTCTCAGTGTATTAGACCTACCTACATAGATGAAAGGGATTTGAGTAACTTACTATGGACCATTGGCGTTATTTTTTTAATTCGCGGTCACCGATATCTTTATCATTATTTGGTAGCAGTATCATAATATATTATATTTAAAGAGAAAGCATTGCTGAAACCACTTCGAAGCTGAGATAATAGAGCTTCAAGTTACACTTTTTGTGGAAAAACTTTAAAGTGAGATATCTCAGCCCCGAAATGATTAAGCTGTATGTACTCCATAGTAAGATTAGCTTATTTTTAATTGCTTTTTCAAAATTTATAATTTTCATGAGTGGCCGCCAATACTCAAAATCGACCAAACTCTATGAAAACGTCAAAACAATGCCAACATTACCCAATGCCAGGCTTGTACATCAAAACTTTTTAGATAACTAAGGACACCAAAAACAGACGCGTAGCTCAAACCAGTCATGTCATGATAAAAAATCCAAACAGATGTAGAGATTCTATCAAATATCAAAAAAATATTGAATCACTGGGTAAAAGGGGCACAGTTGTGCCTCTGCCTACCCGTAAAAGTGTGAAGTTATGTATATGAAATTGATCAATATATTTCCTTACCTTTAACATCGAGACTCAAGTCCTTTGTCAAGTTCTCATCTAGGGCGGCGGAGGACACCTCACAGCGCAGCCGCCCGCCCAACTCCCCGCGCGTCACAGTGAGGGTCAACGTGTGGACCACTGTACTGTTGTCTGGCGTTGTGGTTTGAGCTGTAGACAAGAGATTTTTTTTTTTTTAAATTAATTTAAATCTTTAGTCTCTGCCCACTCCAGCAGGGGCAGCATGCCACATACGAGAAAGGACCGTGTTCTGAAAAAAAAACTCTTGTCGAGCAAGAGAAGTCTCACAAGGGTGGACACACTTTTACCCATTGTCCTTTCTCGTCTAGTTTCCATATTTTCTATTTTACTAATTGACCGAGCGAGCGAAGCGAGCGAAGCGTCTCCGTTTCAGGTTTGGGCAAAAATGCTTTCGTATGTCCGGTTGTTCTCCTCTACAGGTCGCATTTATGAACCGATTCTCGTGAAATTTTGTGAGCAGGTTGGAAAAATAAATAGAATTTTTTACTCGAGCCAGTTTTTTGATTTTTTTCAAAATGGCGGAGATATGGGGTTTTAAAATGTAAAAAAATCGCTACAACCCAAACGGCTCGATGGATATTAACAAATGAGGTGTCGTTGGATTCGTAAAGACCATGAGAGTGAAACAGATGAGCGAGCGAAGCGAGCGAAGCGTCTCCGTTTCAGGTTTGGGCAAAAATGCTTTTGTATGTCCGGTTGTTCTCCTCTACAGGTCGCATTTATGAACCGATTCTCGTGAAATTTTGTGAGCAGGTTGAAAAAATAAATAGAATTTTTTACTCGAGCCAGTTTATTGATTTTTTTCAAAATGGCGGAGATATGGGGTTTTAAAATGTAAAAAAATCGCTACAACCCAAACGGCTCGATGGATATTAACAAATGAGGTGTCGTTGGATTTGTAAAGACTATGAGAGTGAAACAGATTATATAATTTTAGTAAAAAGTCAATAGGTTGTATTAAAGATCGCGAAATGTAGTTTACAAAGTTATTGGTGCGGCTACTTTCATACTGCATGTACGTAACCAGGTACATTCATAAGTTTGTATGTGTTATTAAAAGAAAATTATTTGGGTTATTTTTTTTATGTGTGTTAGCAGTTCAGCTTTCCCACCGACATACTCGCGAGGTCTACAGCTCACAGAGCCACTAGTTATAAACTTTATAACAACATATCATAAGCCGTGTCAGTGGCTTATTATGCGGTTGTTTCCAAGGTGGGGAGGGGGGATGATTATTAGGGAGCTTTCACGCCAGCTAAGTTTTCCTTAACCGAAAATAAGGCGTTACGCGATTATTTTCGTTTTGCAACATTTATTACTAAATGCTTGTAATTCCACGTAGCCTGCCTAAAATAGAATTAGAATTTGTTTATAAGACATTGCTTAATTCTGAGTATTAACACTTGGGAACTTTTCCATCAGGCAATTCTGAAAATACACATAAAGTTACATTCTATATTGAGATGCTATTTGTGGAGCCCTCTCTAAGTGTACTTAGCTATATGCATGGCACATATAAATGAGGTGCGCTGGTTCGTTCACTGATAGAGCTCGTCTAAGCTGAAATGACGCGCCCCACTCCTTGGTTTTGTATTTACTTGTCATACAAAACCAAGGAGTGGGGCGCGTCATTTCAGCTTAGACGAGCTCTACATGAAATGACTCGTTTATGATAGGTTCAACAAAGTACCTAAGCCTTATATTATTGGACTATGAACCCACTTAACCAATATAACTTTAGACAGTAAAAGCCTTTAAAACCTATTGTATTTGGAGTCTGGCTCATTAATCTAAATAATTACAATGTTAATGATCTTAAGTCGCCTTTTTGCTAAAGGCAAACCATATATTATTAGGCCACGAGCCAAGCCAACAACAATGGTACCAAATTACAAACTACTTTGTTCGAGAGATAAATTAAATTTGTTTAAAGCTTAAAAACTCATTTGAATGAACCTTTCTACTTGTTTGGGTTCTGTTGGCCAATGGAGTGTTGCCCTAAGCGGAGGGCATGTATCCCGAATTTCCATTTCAAAAATACTGAAAGGTTTCTGAGTCAAATAAATTAAGCATATACTATATACATGCAGCTTGAATTGAGTAAAAGTAATAATCGTTACTTGTACCTATTTGAATTAAGAACAGTTTACTTTCTTACATAGATAATAAACGACGAGAAAGATGAACATAATTTTCTTAGAGTTTTATTGTAACTACAATTTATCTCTGTAATATTGTAAAAACATAATTTAATAAGCTTGTTCCAAGCGTTTGCCTCAAGAAGACGCAATGAGGTTGGAACGAGGTGGGATATGTCCTGATAAATCCTTGGCGTGACGTATTAAATTACTACTACGTAATTAGTACTCCTGAAAACACATGTAAGAAAAACAATGTACAAAGGCGTAACAACAACAGGTTTCCAACAATAGTTAATAAATAAATAATTAATTTCATATTTAATAATTCCGTACAAATACAGATAAACCAGTACACAAGGCAACACTGACCCAATGTTTACCCACCAAGTTGAGTTTGTTTCTTTTTGTAGCGGAACCTTTTTGGAAATGTAAAAGATCGGGAATAGGGTATTATTGCTTTTGTGGAAACATTTTTGAAAAAAAAATTGAGGCCGTGATAAATGAGTAGAAACTTTAATTAAATTTTGTGAAACCGGTAAATGCCTCAAAATCATTAATTAATTTACGACGTGCATTGTCGCGCGGAAACAATAGCCGCCATGATGATTCGCTCGCGACGTCACTCGATACTAAACACACGACGACTGCAAAGACCAAGTACTGATTTACGTCGATGGGATACTATCGGAGTGACGTCAAGTCGGAATCAAAATGGCGAAACGCATAAACACGACTTTTCAAATTGAATTATACAATTTACCTTAAATTTTATGGATTATTTTATTATCGACGATTCTCATTTAGCGTTTTGGGTATCTCGGACACGCATTTTTAGATTAATTCTAACATGGGAAATAATACCGTATTGAGGGCGGAACAGGAATTCGGGTAGATACTTATTTACCTTTTAACATTCTCATTATTAAAAGGGAGATTTTGTGGCGGAAATTGTTAACCTAGCAACTAAAATACGAAACATTAAAAAGATCTGGCTCAGTAAGTAAAACATTTACTTGGTAAGCGCAAAAACCGCATCGAATATGGATATTTTCTGAGATGCTCTTAAATAACTATCCTGGCTGCTACAGCGCCCCCTGGTGGTCCTAACCCGTAATGCATATCTTGGAACCTGCTCTAATGAAAAAATCCGCATAGAAATTGGTCCAGTAGTTCTCCAGCAAAATGGTAACGGACGTATAAACATTACTTCAAAATACTCCCACTATTTCTGGTTCCAACTACACTCTTCTGGCCACAACATAGGTTTATGTAAGACTTTAGGTCATAATCATAGTATTAGCACTAGAAATAGAAATAAGATTGCTATGCCCGCGTTCAGACTCAGTAAGGTTGCTCACTCTTTTATGGGAGTATGTGTTAGTTTTTATAATAAAATATCTACCTAATGAAGCAACGGACCTACCAGAAAGGAGGTTCAAAAACTATGTCAAAAACGGCCTATTGAAGAAGTCTTATTCCAGTATAAAAGAATATTTAGATGACAAAACTGCATGGTCTTTACCATCTCAGCGCACAGAAATCCAAAGAGGGGCGATGGACTGAGTCAGTATAACTGACACCAAAAACTTTTTTTTTCATCAAACCTATAATGTGTGGGATGTCTATAGATATGTCTTTGAAAAAGACATAGAGACAGACCCTTCCAAAGTGAAAAAAATTGTGTCTTCCCCCCTCTAACTTTTAAAGTGAGTATCTCAATACAAACTTTCAACGAAAATTGGTTTGAACAAAATATAATTAGCAGTTTTTAAGATATAAAACATTTATTAAAAACCGCAAAGATAAGTTTTTCATTCATACAGACACTATGAAAAACAAAGTTACAACACAGTCTTATAATTACATGCTACTACGGAACCCTTCATGGGCGATTCCGACTCGCACTTGGCCACTTTTTCAATTTATTTCTTAATTAATCTGGCCAACAGTCTAGAATTTAGGTTTAGGTTTATTTCACCTATGTCACGTGTTTTGTAGATTGCACAGTAATTTGGACAGGATCTCATAAAGCACCCGGAAATGTCAGTGTTGATTTGTGTCTCGTTAGCACTATCCGGGTAGGACGTGAACATTACTTTATACTTTATTGCACAGAAAATATAATACAGACACTTTATATTAGAAAAAACATGTACAAAGGCGAGCTTATCTCTAATAAGAGATCTCTTCCAGCAAACCTAGGATGGAGTGGATAATTTGATAAAAGGTAGACCTACATAAGTGCACAACGATAAATATTAAAATAATAGACTACTTACTAATAAACACATAAATACAGATAAAAACAAAAAACACAATATAATATATAAATAGATACTAAGGTATATTAAGGTAGAGAAAGATAGTGTTCCTTCAAGCGTTCAAGCTTCAAACATTCAAAGTATTTCCTTTGGATCTGACCAACTGAAATACATATTATTTATACTTACAGTACATGATTATTTACGGTTCAGTAACATCCTGTGTAAATTTTGTTGAAACTGTCAATGACAAATTACCTCCCTCCCCTACCGCCGGCTCACCCCCTACCCTCGGGGACTTTTCATTTCTTTTTATCTGGACACCTCAAAGAATAACTCTACCACTTTCAAAACTACACGAATTATTCGGTCTGATCGTCGAATTTTGAGCAAATTTTCCTATACTAAATATAACACAAAGTAACCAAACAAAACCAAACAAACAAACTACAAAGCGTCCAAAAATAGGAACTACTTCACAAAAGAGAGAAATGAGATAAAATACCTCAAATAGAACCTGAAAACAAACACATCAGTCAAAGGTGCTCGTAGGACGTTGACCATGCCGGTAGGTGAAAATGGAGAAAAACTGTTCGGAAATGTTACAAAAACGAATTTAGTTTATTAAATTGAGCTAATTGGTACAATTGTATCTCTGCCTTTCCAAATGAGAAAAAGGCGGGACGATTTTTGTTTGTTCGATAACAATCAATTTGCACAAAGCGTTTTTAAAACTGAATCAGGCGCGGCGGTAGAAATTGGAGTTCTGGAATTTTATATTTCTGCGGTTGCTGTTTATGGTCATTATGTTTATGTTCATACCCTAGCCTAGTGTACTTCTCCATATACATTAGCTGACCTCCAGGCCCAAAATGTATGGAGCAGTGAAAAATAAAGTTGCTCAATTCGGTTTATAAGTTTTTGTTCCGAATGATGTCCTTAACCACAAACCATCTATATCTATGGTTTTTGTCTTAAACCAAAACTTCACCTTGAAGTACCAACATGGTGTTAATATGTTTTTATTTAATTTCCTCGCAAAGTACGGACAAGTGATCATAATCCCAGAACGTATAGTCACCCTGTCGGACAAACGTATCATTTCTTATCCATTACGAGGAGCAATCTAACAAGTGTCAAGGCACAATACAGTGTCTTTCAGTATCATATCATAACACATAATTGAGAAGAAAGGAGAAATACGCTGAAAATTGTTTCGTTGCTAAGGCGAATGCACCTATACTAGGCAGGGGGGCAATTCCGGCGCTAGCGAGATCATGTTCATATTGTTCATGGTCGAAATATCGATTTTGAGATACCGAAATCTCTACCAAAAACAAGAAAAAGCTATTCTTACGACTAGTCTTTCGACCAACCGAGATATCTCGACCCGTTTTCGATCAAAATAAATATAAATCGAGATCGTTTTCGACGCATTTAGGCGGTATCAAAACCGATATCTCGACTGAGGCGATGATCTCGATAGCACGAGAATTGTGGGCCAGGGAAAAATAATTTCGATTTCTTAGTTTTTGCTCATGAATTTGAGATGAAGCAAGGAAAAAAAAATAAAAAAAAATCTATATATTGTAGTTTATTAATTATTTATTGATTGTATCCATAAATGCACACTGCCAAGTTGACACATATATTTCTGTGTTGTAATTTACATAGCTTTTACGTATTTATTATCAAACTTAACATTTAGAATTCTTTATTGTATCTTAATTTAAATTTTGTTAATAATTTACTGCCTTATTCATGGTAATAAGCTCTCACAGACCAAATGTGGAGATTTTGGCAAAAGTGAGTGTGCATTTAAATGCACTCTGCCAAGAAAAGGGTACCAGACTCAAATAGTGTAACCCTTAAATATGAACTTGTACAAAACTAAAGAACATCAAACCCGACCTATGGACACCTCCATAGTATAAGGGATTTGAAATGTGGATGGAAATATCTTACAACTCTCTCGAAACTACCACCGAATGTTCCATTGTGAGAGAGCTTGAAATAAATGAATACTCTCTGAGATGAGATGTTTTTTTTAAATAACTGATTTACAGCAACTTTCTTTATATCTCCATATCTGTTTTAATGGGACAAATTAAAAAGATATCTCTATTTTGACCTCTCTTTCTGATTCCTACTCCTATCATTGTGTGGGAAAATCTATGTATGTGCCTAATTCAAGGTTTATCAGAAGGGTTTCAAATATGTTACTCTGATTAAATCGGTTAAAAGTTACATTTTCTCAGAATTAAGTATCTGTACAAGCCTTAAAAAATAAAATATGACTACATCTTTTTGGCACTGCCTGTATAAAGATAATTAAGGTTTACATCAACTGATCCTGTATCAGTAAAGAACGTGTGTAGTAATTTTACGTATAAACTCCGTGTCAGCTCTCACACTACACCAGATACCACCGTTCTATACGGACTGTCGGGCGAGTGGTTTGATGCGGATATTTCACTGTACACACACAGTTGAGGCAATACTGAAGAAGTGCCCTTAAGTGTACATACATTGAGGACAGCCAGAGATTATATATCCAATTGACTGCGCCTGCGGGGGAATGCGACTCGCCAAACATTTGTTGTATTCAACAAACGTTCGCATACGCACTCTATGTACGATGACGGGCCGCCCGCCAGACAGCTGATGAATACCAGCGTCACAGACTCGTCTGTGACATTGCTGAGTCAGGGCCATTTCACTGCCGTGGTACAATCACATGACCACATAGTGGCCCCTACCAGCAATCTTGATTTTATTGTGTATTGTTCTTAATTATTGTGAATATGTTGCTAATTGTATTTTATTGATTTTATTGTTATTCTTATTGTTGTAATTTATTTGTTTGTACTGTATAGTGAATAAATCTTGTATCTATCTATCTGTAAATCGTCATAACTCCAGCGTCATAGCTGCTGCGATCGGCTAGCCCCCTGTCACGCGAAATAGAGTATTGAATCACTGGCTAAAAGTCAGCACAGTTGTGCCTCTGCCACCCCGTATGGGAAAACTCCTTTTCCACAACCATCAAATAGTTTCAAGTGGCACGCCTTCCAACACCACTCGAACTATAACACAATTGTATGTTCTAGAATCCTCTAGAAATGTTCGAAGCATTTTTCTTGTAGAAAATTCGATGTCAAGAATGATGATTCAATTCTCCATCGAATCTACAATGTTTGCTGCGAACGTTCGCGTTGTGCAAACTGTGTGAATACCTTGTCGTATTCAGTTTATACACAATGAAATTTTATCGGTAATCATCAGGTACCAATTTTTCTAACTCAGTAATTGATAAGCGGTCTTGTTGAAGTCGTAATTACGTAAAAACAAACTCATTTTTTTATGATAACTTTTACATTGAAAGGTCAAAAAAAAGTTATCATAATAATTGAAACAAAAAGTAAACTTTAGAAAAAACCGACTTCCACAAACACTATTTGATTAGAATTGAGTTTAATACAAACTGTAACCCCTTATCCCCCCCCCTTGGGAACTTAATTTTGTCAAATCCCATTTCAGTGCTACCCCACGCTACTAAGGAATCTCTGTACAAAGTTTCATGGCTCTAGGTCTACCGGTTTAGGCTATGCGTTGCCTGCCCGTCAGCCACGCATTGTATTTGTACCTAGTATTGAGCAGTTCTGGTGGCCATATGTGGTCTTCATCTGCATTTCCGCATCACAATATTATGCTTACCATGTGCATTTGCACGAGTTATTATGAAAAACATAAAAATCACTATAGGTCTGCCTATTATATTTGAAAAGTTCCCTGGATTTCTCCAAGATTCCATCACCAGATCCTGACTTGGTGTCAATGGGACCAATGGGAAGGTAAACCCTTTAAAACAAAAAAATAATTTTCCAAATCGGTCCATCCGTCTAGGCGCTATCGGGGCACATACATAAAAAAATAAAAATAAAATAAAAAACATCCGGACGAATTGTAAACCTCCTCCTTAAGGAAGTCGGTTAAAAAATAATAAGTTTGTTTTCATGTAATTACAACTTCTTTGTGTGACCAAACCATCTTAGCTGTCCTTACAGCTATGCAACATTTTATTTTTAATAGATAATGGTACGGAACACTTCGCGCGCGAGTCCGACTCGCACTTGGCCGGTTATTGATTTGTTGTTTTGTAAGCCTAATTGACTTAGAAATCGCAACTTTCCGGCCAACTCTGCATAGCCATCTATATAAGTGCCCCGATCAAGGATAAAAAGTACACTGTATTACCTTGTTCTATTTCGGGGAAAACGGCAGTAATATATTGCCTATAGAGTTACAACGTACGGGTTAATTTCGAGCCGACGTAAAGACTAAAGGTCCAAATTAGGACCATCTGGGTTCCGTAATGGTGCTTTAGGCTGATGTATTACCGCCTTTATGCAGTACACCGCCTATATACAGCCTAAAGCTGTTTGTCGAATGTACCTCACTGTTTGTAAAGAGGCGTGGGTGTTTATTATTGCTGGTAATGCGAGATATCCTGAATAGATTTTTGTGAATATTGAGCACATTGAAAATGAATGTATTTCGTATATATTTACAATACAGAAACAATACAGAAAAGGCATGAACAAAGGCAAGCTTATCTCTAAAAAGAGATTTCTTCCAGCAAACCCAGGATGTACAGGATACATTTTAAAACTCAAAACGGCTAGGCCTATGTGCTAAAGTAAAAAAATTGGTTGCCTGTAAAGTCGGTATACGGGCGAAAGTTTTACGTGACAACGACTGTGAGTGGTAAAATAATTTTAATCGCTCTGTCTCTCTCGCTCTTAGGCGGGCTAACTGTGCTCGAGTGGAAGGGACGCGTGCCTTTCACTTTTTATGTCTGTCTCTCTCGCTCTTAGGCGGGCTAACCATGCCCGAGTGGAAGGGACGCGTGCCTCTCACTCGCTCTCATTGTGAGCGCATAACGTGAGCGGAGCGTAACGCAGTTTCTTGAAGTGTCACCCGGCAAACCAATTTATAAGACGTTGTCACGTCAAAATAAAATATAAATAAATTATATTACTAAACTACTGAATTTACTTATTATTGAACTGTATTACAGATTCCGTCGCTGTAGGTAACGGACATACACACACACACACATACAAACCACCTCTAACTCCAAACGAATTATATTGTCCTTCGTTCCATTCCGCCCAACAACAACGCATAACAGCGTCACGCCTTTTGCCATACGGGGTGGCAAAGCACAATGTGGCCACTTTTAGCCAGATTTTCAATACTTCATTTTGCGTGAAAGGGGGCTAACCCATCGCCGCAGCTATGAGTAATGTGCAGGGATCGGAACGAAAGTGTGAATTTACCTAAAGTTTGTCGTCGGACATAACAAGGAGCAGTTACAACCACTTGAGTTGAACCGGTTTGAATTTAACCTGTTAAATTTCGGGTTTTTGTCGAACCAGTTAATTTATGATTTTATTAGTTTAACATGTTCTTTACATTTGAAACACCGAACTATAAACATTTTCAAACTGCTGATTACTAAAAAAATCATAACTTTTTTGTTTCTCAATTTTTCGTAAAAATGACTGAGTATTGTACTTTACATCATTCAAGCGAGGTAAATAAAACATTCATACAGATTGTAATTGAAAGTTGCAGTCATTTTTTCAACTCAACTCAAGTGGTTGTAACTGCTCCTTGTCATGTCCGACTACAAACTTTAAGTAAATTCACACCTTCGTTCCGATCCCTGGTAATGTGTCAGCAGATGCAAAATTGTTTAGAATATTACGTCCATTGGTTTTCCTAAAACTAGAGAGCTGAATTTAAACGACGATAGTCTAAACTGCTAAACGATTTGCAAACAGTTGTCTAGAATAGACGAAGCTTGTTTTATTTACGCGATATCGGTCGGGTTGGCTAAAAGCCTAGCCCGGGTTAGGCTGGCGTGTGCATTTTCTAGGAATAGAATGGGACCTAGAGCATCTGCGGTCTATTGGTTGCATGCTCGCCTGTTACGTAGGAGCTTCGGGTTCAAATTCCGAAGCTGGTACTGTACTAATTTAATTATCAGATTGCTTGCCTTACTTTTATTGGTGATGAAAACGTTTGGTAGCGTTTACAAAGCGTTTACATCTTCATAGTAAGGACGATGAGTCGATGAGTCCTATCACGCTAATGGAGCACTAAGAGGATCGTGTACTCGCGAGCTTCCATACAAAAAGCGGTAACGTTTTCCACCCCTTAAACCTTGTCCGATTTTCACATTTTTTTTACATGTTTGAGATACTATGGAAAACTATGCTCGTACGTTTTGATTTTTTTGAAATAATGTATATTTTAGGAAATATAAGAACATAACCCAGTCCATATAAAAATATAAGTTCCAATATTTCCTAAAATAAATTAATATTTCAAAAAAATCAAAACGTACGAGCATAGTTTTCCATAGTATCTCAAACATGTAAAAAAATTGTGAAAATCCGACAAGGTTTAGGGGGTGGAAAACGTTACCGCTTTTTTTATGGAAGCTCGCGAGTACACGATCCTCTTAAATAACTCGCTAAAAGTGAATAAAACGGTGCCTCTGCCATCTTATATGTGATGTTTTGACACTTCATCTGTTATAGGTTGTAGCTTATTTCACTCGTTTATATCAAAAGCAGATTTTTCGGGCCGAAAATCTTGTTACAGTATCAAATTTCACCGGCCCCCGATCAAAAGTTTTCAACAGTTGCGAAATAAATAAACAGATTACATAAAAATCTATTTCCATTCGAATCTAAACACACACACAGAACTTTTAAAGTTGTACAGTACGGGTTGATAAATATGCACTAGGCGAAAAATGACCGGTTTTTTATTATTTTCATCTTGTTTCAATGGACCGAGAGTGCAGGACAACGATGAATATTGAAAAAGCTAGGGCATATTCATCGACAGAAATATTATCGAGGTAAACATGGCTTCTCGCTCTACACTAGGATATCCTATGCCATTTGAATCAGATGCAGCGATGTCTCACACTATAAACATCGACGACCTCTTTGGCGTTGATAGATAGATAGATAGATAATCCATTTATTCACTGTAAGAATACACACAAATACAATAAAGATTCTTACAAAACTTAAAAAAATATTGAAAGAAACTACCTATACATGTGCATATTCCACAGTGAATAGGCCCTGGCTCAGCATGTGTTGCAGATAACTGCAACGCTGGTAATTCTGCCAGGACCCATTTTACAGTGCGAGTGGAAGCTTCAGCTCATCTTCAGTAATTTTAAATTATCCTATTTTACACATCGCCTCTTGAAATAAGCTTGCATATTGTACGACTATTTTCAATTTATCTATGTAATTTAATTTGACTACTTACCCAGTATTCGTGTATGCTGTATGTCTATGTGTGCGAGGGTGTGTGAGGGCGTTGGGGTTGAGGCTGTGACTTGATCAGAGCAACTTTATTTTTATTAACTCAGTAAATTTCGGGCCTAACGCTACTGATCTGTACGGTGGAGTCAAAAATAAAGTTGCTCTGATGAAGTCGGTCCGATAGTGAAAGTTGTTCAGAATGATGTCCCTAACAACCCTCTCTCGGCTTGTACACCCCTTTCTGATACACTCTGCATAAAATCCTGAATTAAATTAATAACATTATTCAACTTTTAGGCAGTTCATTCGCTAAAAATGTCAGCTAATTGGTTCGTAAGTTTAAACAATTGAATTAGTAAGGATTTAAACGCAGTAAGATACTAGACAGTAATGACAGATTATGTTAGGTTAGTCCTAGGGAACCTAGGGACCATTGATATCAATGGTACAATTAATCCATACAGTGTTCTAACCAGCGCGGACAGGTGTTATCAATCACTGCCCGTATGAAACAGGCTATTCCCAAATGAACACATTTTCTGATTAAACCCAAAAAAATGAAGAAGAGAACAGAGATAAGCTATGTTGACACGATAGGAGTAACTGTGTATTCTTTATAGTAGCGTGTACGTTTATCAGTAAATAAATGTCTGAAGTGGAACTTCAAAGGTGATGGCTAATTCTATGTAGGTATAGACGCCTGCCTCGGGACTTCTCAATAGCCAATAGAATTTAATTTTTAATTCATTAATTACTGCGTCTCTATTTAGTTTGTAGAACATGTAGGAAATAATAAAATAGTTAATAGTTTTTAGTTTATTTTCTATGATTCCGTGACTTTTACCGTCGCTAGCGGTGGGTCATAGGCTCATAGCACCATTTTGCAATAACGGAACGCGTATGCAATATCCATCAAGCTTTGTTTAGACAGTACCTAACTGTTTTTGTTACGCTATTGCAAAATAGTGCTATTACCCACCTCTAGCGACGGCAAAAGTCACGGAATCATAGAAAATAAGGTAAAATCTATTAATTTCTGAAATTATTCATACAAGTTCTACAAACTATTCACTGTGGAATATGCACATTTATAGTTTCTTTCTATATTTTTTTAAGTTTTGTAAGAATCTTTATTGTATTTGTGTGTATTCTTACAGTGAATAAATGGATTATCTATCTATCTATCTATAACTAAATAGTGACGCAGTAATTTATGAATTAATATTTAAATGCTGTTGGCTTGTGAGAAGTCTTTGTACATTGCTAAGGCAGTCCTTTAGCCATCACCTTTTAATATTCAGTGTTGTATTGAAAGACTGGTTTATACTGTGGCCGCTGAGAGAATGCGATCCTGACACATGTCTATGTCCCTGTCTGTCCCGCGCTACTTTTCACTCTATCTCTCTCCCATAAAGGGTTTGCATCCCCAACTGACATGTGTCAGGATCGCATTCTCTCAGCGGCCAGACTAGAATGTGGGCGCAACTGTACCTCTGCCATCCCATACGAGAAAAAGCGTAACTTATTCATTCATTCATTCATTCATTCATTCATTCATTCATTCATTCATTCATTCATTCATTCATTCATTCATTCATTCATTCATTCATTCATGCATTCATTCATTCATTCATTCATTCATTCATTCATTCATTCATTCATTCATTCATTCATTCATTCATTAAATGCGTCAGGAATACCCCTATGAAACTGGCCTAGTCCCTAAGAGACTTGTGGGTTGGACCCAGTGATTGTAATTTAGTCACTGATTGCGATCGCTTCGATTGCTAATGATCTGGGTGTGGACGTGACGTTGTCTTGGGACCCTCGGGCCGATTCTAGAGGCGTATAAAACTAAACTAACTTAGCATATAAACGTCACGCATTTTACTATACGAAGTGGCTGAGGCACAAATAAATGCCCACGATTATGGAGCAAACTATTTTCACAGATAAAGTACATGTAATCGACGAGATTCAGGATAGTGAAAACGCGAGAAAGGTAAACAAACACTTTTACATACAGGCACATGGATAGCTTCTGGCCCCACACTAGGATACCCTGTGTCGTGGGAACCAGGAACAGCGACATCACAAACATGTAAACATCCAAGACGTGGGGATATATTTTTAACCGACTTCAAAAAAAGGAGGGGTTATCAATTCGGTTGTATGTTTTTTTTATCTTTTTTTTTAAATGTTTTTTACATCGAAACTGGTACTATTTATGAACCGATTCTAAAAATTATTTCTTTGTTCGAAAGGGAAGTCCAATACATAGATTGGTCTCATTTTTTGAAAATCAGTAATCAGTCCAGTAGTTTGGTTTCTACGTGAAAAAACCTGTGAAGTTTAATTTGTTTATACCTGGATGACATTATACATCCAGCCTTTTCGGTGTTTATAGTCATTGGTACGAGATAAACTCTGCCTGGTTCGGATCGTATATTCGTTTGTAAGTACGGAATTCACTGTCAGGAAACAGATTTCGTAGGCTCGTTTTCGGGTATATAGACGACATTTGTATATCGGGCGGGGAGGACTAAGTGATAAGGATAAGTCATGAAGTCGGTTTTTATAAGTTTTTAACTTTGTGAATTATTTAGTTTTCTTTATCCCCAGCCAGGAATAAAGAAAACACCGGGACCTCTCGCATGGCAGGCAAAGCCACAACCGCTGCGCCAAAGAGGTCGTCAATGTAAGTCAGAGACTATATATCCAATTGACTGAAAAGTTCGAAGATGCCCGTCTTGAAGAAGACCTCGACGCCAAACGCCATGCTCGAAAGACTTGTCCCAAGGTCTTCTACAACTACACCTACAACACGAACGGACAGTTACAGTGCAACATATGCAGCCGCACGTTCAAAACCAAGTTTGGGTTCGCGAGTCACATCCGAGCACACGCCAGGAACTGACAAGGTGTCGCCGTCGACGGATACGTCGTGGAGGACATCATCATCATCCAATTGACTGCGCCTGCGGGGGAATGCGGCTCGCCAAACGTTTGTTGTATTCAACAAACGTTCGCATACGCAACCTATATACGATGACGGGCCGCCAGACAGCTTCGCAGCGGCTGACCAATCACAGCTCTCTTACCTCGTCCCCCGCCGCCCGTAAATTGGTGAGTTGTGTTTCAAAGGAAAATGTATCTATGCGCTCTCCACTGGATAAGTGCTCCCTGATGTAAGTATATACTCTCTATGCCTATCCCTCTACCGGGATGTATGTTTTGAACCCAAAGTCCCGATGCTTCTAAATAAGTGCAATCAATCTTGTGCTACGTCCACACTTCGATTTATCGCGGACATGTCGGCGCTCGTGTGTAATGAGCTTAGTAAATTAACGGCAGACAACAAAGGCAGTTTTTACCCCGACTCCTCTAGAAGGAGGGTAATGTATAATGTTTAGTACTTACAGGGAGGATTGGAAATAATATTATTATTGGTTTTAGGAGGCCAATGGCCGATTTCACTAGCAATCCCTATATTTTTGGGGACTCTTTATTTTCTTTTAGGGGCCACCTAGCGGTTGTTTCGTTTTGACCTAAGTTTAAGGGTCAACTAAGCCACTATGGGACCCCTAAATTACCCCTAAATTTAAGGGTCCAACCTCCGGAACAATCGCTAGACAGCTATGAAAAAGAGCTAAGTGTCCCCTAACTGTTGGTGAAAACGGGCATAAGACTAGGGTTGTGTGGCGAAGCCTTAAATGTAGATGAATTGTGCTTATACCATTCCACAAGAAAAAAAGGCGTTACGTCATAACAATTAATGTAACTTTAGTACAATAAAGAAATTACGAATTACGAAAGCCTGACGATTTTTCAAGTCTGAACAGTATTTTTCAAACGCCATGACTTATGGGAGCACGTTTCAGCTAAGTGCGACTTAATAAATGGTGTCCATTATAGAGTGACCTAGAATGACCTAGGATAAGCTAGGTCACAGCGAAACCGCATGTCGCAGTAATACGGTCAGAAAATGGCTGAAACCACTAGCAGGTTCGGTACCAAAGGAATATAAAGTTAAAGCACTTTTTATTTTTGTAATAGTTACATCCATGTATTTTGTAGTTGCTTTTCGTCCCAAATAAATAAAATAAAATACTTTCTCCACGGTAAAAGGTATTTGATGAAATTAAAATATCGTTATGAAAATTATAAGTGGTCGTCTTTTAAACAATCAAATAGACATTATTGATATTATAATTTGTCTGCGAATCAAAAGTAGCAATTTCAACAGTTCAACAGATCTTCATCTTTAAGACAGAAAAGTGGTCTGAGAATAATTTTACGTTTGATAAAACAAATTAAATGATTCCTTAGACAAAGTTCAGAGGTAATGGTTTTCAGTATACTGAAAATAGTCAAGACGAAAAGCCTGTTTCAGCGATATTCTGAATTAGATATGATATGATAAGGTTCATGCCAAAGTTGACTTGATAAAATTGGGTACCTACCTATTTCATTGGGATTCCTTTGATTAGCGCATCAAATCATGTTTCAGAATTGTTTTTCGCAACGAGTTTGTCATATCTTGTATTCTTAGGTATGAATAAAATATTGCTTTCTTAAATAGTTCATATTAAATGTAGCCAATTGATGTCCTCACCCAGGGGTATGGGCCTTTGCCCGGATATGAATAAGATTGAGCCGTGCCACGACGCAGGGTGGGTTTCATAACTACTACAACTATCAATTTGCGATATCAGACGGCATTCACAGCTTATCCGAAACACGGGGACGTAAAATAATAATAATTATTATTATTACGAGCCTACGATGTCCCACTGCTGGGCAAAGGCCTCTCTCCTCCTCTTCCACTCCATCCGATCCTGAGCGGTCTCCCTCCAGTCCCAGGATTAGATTGAGTTTAATACAAACTGTAACCCCTTATCCCCCCCCCCCCCTTGGGGAATTAATTTTGTCAAATCCCATATCACTGCTACCCCACGCTACTAAGGAACCCCTGTACAAAGTTTCATGGCTCTAGGTCCACCGGTTTAGGCTATGCGTTGCCTGCCCGTCAGCCACGCATTGTATTTGTACCTAGTATTGAGCAGATCGGTCTATAAAGATATAGACAGACAGACAAAAAAATAGTTATCGTACCGTAATAAAATAATAGAAAAGAAGGTACCAACGGAGTACAAAAAACCTAAACTCGGTCGGTCCTACCTATTGGTAAACGATGGTACAGATTTTCTGATAAAAATGAATAGACACTGATTGATCAAAAGATTCTCAATTGAATGGTTCATTTTAGTTTGATCAAATTAATATAAGTGGTTGCAGTATTTGGTTCATTTAATTTGAAGTACCTTGGAGATGATTCTGATCTGACCAACTAAAAAGGGGTGAATGAAAGATCTAAGCTAAAGAAAATTAAAGGTGTTTATATTTTAACTGAAACTGATAAGAGAAATGTCCGTCCGTCCGTCCGTCCGTCCATACAACAGACATGTTTTTTTTTGCCGTTTTTATAGATCAGGCTGTATCTCATAAACCGTGATAGCTAGACAGACCAAAGCAATGCATGTACCATACTAATACATTGGTTTATGAGTTTCGCCGCAGTTGCGCTTCTATTTATGAGAAAATGGTCGCATAAAATTAAACTGACTGCTGAATTTTTGTCAAAATCGCACCATTCCCTCTCAAATACTTCTACAAGCGAAAAGCACCTTCAGAAAATCCAATCAAATGAAGTGAAAACTCACAAGCTGTTACCATTTCCATCAAAGTTGTACCCGTAGCTGGACGATGAAAAACCACTCCTATATTCCAACCCCTAAGGTCTACAGAAAGTACTTAGGGACTTAGGGACTCAGGTCCGTACCTGGGTCTTTCATACAATATGTATGAAGGTGGCAGTAATTTTTAGAATTGTAATTGTTTCGCTTTAGTCCTGATGAAAAATGGATGTTGGTTGAAGTGAATTGTGTAGATTTGAAGATAGGTTGGCGATAACGTTACTCTTTAGATGTTTGATGTCGAGCTTGGTTTTAGGGGTTCCGATCTTTAAAAGGAAAAAAAAGGAACCCTTAGGATAACTTTGTTGTCCATCGTCCGTCCGTCTGTCCGTCTGTCCGTGTGTCAAGACCTATAAGTATATCAAGGACGCGTTTTTTTTTCAATACAATTTTACATGCCTGAACTTGTTAAATATTGTGGTCACTTCGAACACCTACTAAAATAAGTTAAAATATGTGAAAACAATGTATCTTATTCGTTTTAAACATCATGTTTCATAGAGCTATTTACTGCTTAGACCTACACAATCGATATCTAAATAGTAATAATGTACGTTTTTTATCAAAATCGATGACATGGTACCTAAACCTAAGAACAGATCTTCGTATGTGTTATAGTTTCAGACTTTCCCATGCTGACCGATTTAAATGAGACACCCTGTATAACTTAATAATAATAAAAAAATATATAATTTATCATTTTTCAAATCATTTAGCATGTTTTTAATTAGTTGACTAACAAATCATATTCTCTCACTGTGCGATAGTGACATTCTAAAACGGTTTTTCTGTAGAATACACGAAATACTGCAACTTTTTAAAGCCATCGTCTTGAACCTCTCAGCACTGCGCCAATTTCTCGACACAATAAAAAACCTCGGAAACAAACAATAATTCTGCATAAAACCGCCCAACTTGCGCAGACAAAAAACGTCTCTCGTGCTCAACTCTACCTTAACAAATCCTTTTACACGGAGTTTGAATTTGAGCAAAAAAATATATCCGTTTTATTCCGTAAGTGCCAAGTTTGTCTGGCCGTTAAAAATGTAAGGGTTACAGAATAGCTGCTTGAGAGGGATTGTGTAAGTTGTTGGAAGTTTGATTTTAAATAAAGATTTTCTGAGTGTTCGTCCAGCATAAAGACGTCCGGATCGCTGAACATCTTGTAGGGTTTTGTGTGTCAGGAGAAGTAAATGATTGACCGGCGATTTTCGGTCATAAAATAAAGTAATGCAATTTTTTATTGGTCTAATGACATGATTTATGAGTGCAGCGAATGCAGAGAATCTTAAGGTCTAAGATACGAAGAGAGGTCGACTTTCACCCGTTACTGCGATGAAACTTGGTTTTTGGGTCATTCTTCTTTTAAACCTATAATAACTTGTCTCTTATTTCCAAACGCGTGTTTTCAGAGATGTATAAATTATGACTTTTAGTTACATAGGTCGGTATTTTTTAAATAATTACCAATTAGTACTACAAGTACACTGCATACCATCTTTGTTGGTTATATTTTTTTGTTATTTTGTTCAATGTTTAAAACGTGACAGAGTGGTAATCCGAAATAGCGTATTCGCTGAAATCGACTACTCTGTCACAGTATTATCAAGAAAACCAATAAAAGTAAAACTAAATAATAGGCATGGAAATAAACATTAATTGGTCCTTAAGAATAAACTAAAAGCTTGTTATAATTTACCTTATTATCGCAATAATATCAATAGGCTTAAGTTAAGTTAAGTTAAATTAGGTTAGTTTCATAAAATGTTATATATCTCTAGTTTTAAGGTATTTGTCAATATTGGTTTTATACCTGAAATAAAAAGATTATTATTGTTATTATAAACGGTCATTGCGTTCGATTGCGTTGACCTAGAATGGTGTTTTTTTTTTCACGGCTTTAGGAAACCATAGATTTGAGTCGGTATAAATTTCAGCTTGTTACATCCACGCGTTCGCGATATAAAAGGCCTTTTATTTTTAAATGTTAAATTAAACATAGCCTTGCCGGGATTTTGCAAGGCAACCCACTCGCAATGTACTTTCTAGCATACGAAATTCGATAAAAACCAAGTTTTATCGCAGTAACAGATGGGTGCAGGACGAGCTCTCTTCGGATATTAAAAACACTTGTCATTTGCGCGTAGGAGATGCAGTTTCAAATTTGTTGTAAAGGTGACAAAAAACATCGTGAAGAAACCTTCATTACCCCATAGCTGCGGCAAGGGGCTAGTCCATTGAGGCACTATCTAGCCCATACCCCACGCAGGAGGCACAGGTTGTGCCTTTGCCTTGCAAATAGACTATAGAGATTTCGTAAATATTTTGTTATAGCGCAGATACGTACTTAATAGGTAAAAAAGGTAAATACTGATGTCAGTAAAAACGTAAACACACATGGCTAGTTGTGACACCATAGGCTTTTTAATTTATTTATTTTGTATAAAAAACTAGTTACATACCCTACTTTATGTCGAAAGTCCGTCATTAGTTAAAAAAGAGTACAAAATGTAAACTAACTTCAAGGGTCCAATGTCTCTAACTCTCAGAAGCAGAAAGTTAAACTCGCCACCCTTGACCGATCCAGCCAACAAGCACACTATCTACAGCCAAAATGTTGGAGCCAAGTTCCTAACTTACTAGTCTAGATTCTAGACAATCTTAAACAAAGCCTTATGGTCTAGTCAAACTTAAGACTTAATTTTGTTTGATGCTAAGAAACTTTGGGCGGAGCGGTGAGCGATTTTAAACGCAGTTTCAGATTTCTTCATGCGTTCGACCAAGTAGGTAACAATAAGCTAAAGTTACCTTTCTTAGGTTCATTATACGGACGTTCTATCTAACAATGCGTGTTTTAATAGTGACAATTGTCAGCATAACGAAGTATTCATTAGAACTTTTTGAAACTAAAATGACGCGTCCCAATACCGCCTTTACACAACACAGGCATATCGTAAATAAAGGAGTGGGGCGCGTCATTTCAGGTTGGACAAAGTCTACCAGACTAATCGTGAGAACAAATACATTTTCCTCTGCCACCCGGTATGGAAAACGGCGTGACACAAAAATATTGTTCTTTTTATTATTTTTTCTAATATCTGGCGGTTTATGGTGCAAACAAAATAAAATAGGTATTATATATAATTCATACTTATCAGACTGCGTAAAGTATCATCAATCAAAATGCTGCTCTGTTTTAAACAGCCTATGCAAACGAAAAGCAAACCAGGCATTTTGTTTGTTTGCATAAAGCAAGCGAGGAGGATGAATAGCAGATGATGAATTTAGATTCGACCTTATTTGAACGAAACTTTTTTCTGACGATACGCGCCAAAACGTGTCAGTCACGTGATGTTAGGTCGCAATGAGCAATGAGTTACTAACTTTTTGATTGTCATTGGAATTTATTTTCATCGTACGAAAGTGAAATTGCCAATCCTATTGCGCGAAATATTCCTCATATCATAACATAGTGTCCCTCGGGCCTTCTCGACTGACTTTGTCAGCCTTCGGTTGGTCCTCGGATCCACGAATTAGGAATTTATATCAATCTGTGAGACAGTTTTGTGTAGACTGAAAGTGAAGAAATGTTATTTGTAAACGATTTTAATAAATATTATTTACAAATAACAAATATCGTGCTGCCGCGCCCCGCTCAGTCCCTGTAAGTCGGGTTGCACATTAAGTGCTGGTACCAACTCGCAAACTGAGTTAGTAACTTGTCGTCACAGTTCGTCATATCGCGAGATTGAACATTGTGGAACAAACACAGAGAACAGCAGCAGATCGCACTAACCCGTAGTTACTGAAAGATTGGTCACATTTAACGGGCGCTTAATCGAAGACTAACGCAAAATAGGGGCACGTGTATGCTAGAAAATACATCGCGAGTTGGGTTGCCTAGCAAAGTCCTGGAAAGGCTATGATTAATTAATTAACGGTCAAGTATGAGTAGGACTCGCGCTATAAGGGTTCCGATCACACTGGCAGATTGCTACCTCTCATAACTGGTGAAATTAAGTGACTAGATAAAAATATAAGCATGATGTAAACAAAATTACGGTTTATACGGTCGTAGCGTTCGATTGCGATGACTTAGAAGGTTGATTTTTTCACAGCTTTAAGGGACTATAGACTTGAGTAATTCCTATAAATTTCAGCTTGATAAGTTTACGCGTTCTCGATAAAAAAGGCCTTTTATTTTTAAATGTTAAATTAATCATACCCTTGCCAGGAGTTTGCTCTGAGCAACCCACTCGCAGTGTATATTCTAGCATACAAAATTTGATAAAAACGAAGTTTCATTGCAGTAACAGATGGGTGAAGGTCGAACTCTCTTCGTATCTTAGGATAATAGTTCTAAATTCTAAAACAACGGTCTGAAACATAGTATGGTTTGTTATCCGAGTTCCCGGAACGTATTCCGCAGTGTACAATGTAGGACGGGCGGCGCTCGTAGTACCTAACAAAACAATGAAATATACAGCTGGGGGTTGTTCTCCTTAATACGAGAGCTTGTGCCTTAAGCATGAGTTTATGGAGCAAATTACAGAGGCCTAACTCATAATTCATAATTTCTTTATTGTACACAATTAATTGCAAGGACAATAAGTAAATAAAAACAGTGTACAAAGGCGAGCTTTTATCTAAAAAGAGATCTCTTCCAGTAAACCAAGATCCGATGAAAAAGTATAAACAGTAGTTTGACCCTGGTCCCCACACTAGGATACCCTGTGTTGTGGGAATCAGTTTCTTCCGTTTAGGGCAAAAGTTATTAAGAGGATCGTGTACTCGCGAGCTTCCATACAAAAAGCGTTAACGTTTTCCACCCCCTAAACCTTGAGTTAAAGAACATAACCCAGTCCATATAAAAATATAAGTTCCAATATTTCCTAAAATATCTAATATTTCAAAAAAATCAAAACGTACGAGCATAGTTTTCCATAGTATCTCAAACATGTAAAAAAATTGTGAGAATCGGACAAGGTTTAGGGGGTGGAAAACGTTAACGCTTTTTGTATGGAAGCTCGCGAGTACACGATCCTTTTAAATAGTACACGTTATCAACTATTAACAAAAAAAAGAAAGAAAAAAAAGTAATTACTATGTGTAGTTATAAAATATCTTTCATCGATCTCATATTGACATTATATCGACTATATATAGTTGCCTGTTATATTAGGTACACTATAATAAGCTTTCGCGATGCTGTCGCGCGACCAACATTCTTGGTCTATTCGTGCGATGGTCGTATCGCTTGCTCGCGCGATAATCGCGTCGTCACGTTCTATGAGGACACCGCCTCAACATCATACAGACAGACAGGGGTATTCAGCGCTGACTGCAAACCTCCTGGACCAGAAGTGGAGAGGCATTGAAAGAAGAAAATAAACATCACCATGGCAACCATTTTCATGTCATTTTCACTCCATAGTGAGCTGTATTTTAAGTATACCAAGAGCTGTTGGTGGTATTTTTTCGCATCACATAGATGATGAGGTGGGACGCCCGCTGAACACAGGCGGGTGATCGGTTTTCTACAGTGACTATTTCACGCAAAGGAATGGAAAATTCGGATCACATAGGCAGTTAATCTGAATCGCTTAAAAGGTGAGTAAGGCTCCAGGACTCTTTAGCAAACTGGCATGATACGCACGATTCTATTATTCAGGTTCAAAAGGAATTTTAGTTTAGTAGATCGGTCTTCAAGTGGATTCCATAGCAGAAGTTGTTCAGAATTATGTCCCTAAACTAATCTTACATCACTACACATTTATGTTTCACCTATGTAGTGATATGATCTTTAGTGTCTTATTTTGACTTATAAAATATTAACTGAACATACACAATTTGCAAATGTCTTTATTCCAAATACTCATGCTCGGGGTACAGCCGCGGAAGCGAAACATAGTTCAAAAGTATCTAGCGCTACGCTTCAGAATTAATTAAGAATTTTAATTAATTTAAATTAAATGTGACCCGCCGCGGACAACCTGATTTCCCTTGCCATTCGCAGAGAGTTACTAGGATAGTTTTGCCTTCAAATAGATACATTGAGATTTAAGAGAGATGCATAATTGCATATCATCTTAAAGTTTGACTGACGCCTAATTTCATACAGGAGATGCAGGTTCGAATCTTGTGTCTGACCATGTTCCAATGAGATAAGTAGTTTATTGAAACTACATCTAACGGCGAGGAAACCTCTATTAGTCAATAGCTGCGGCGATGGGTTAGCCCCTGTGTGTCGTGAAATAGAATATTGAATACTGGGTTAAAAGTGAGCAAGATTGTAAAACTAACCCACGAAAGAAAAAACTCAATTATTATTAGAGTGCGTAATCGGAAACCGAAATACATTATCGCAGCGAGAAACAAAATCTCATGCAGGGGTAAAGTTTAATTGCTTTTAACTAAAGCTGTTTAAATAACTACAATATAAGACAAAGTAACAAGTTGTAGCATTTGAACAGACATTTATACAGATTATAAAACCGGCTTTGACTATGGGATGTATAATTTAGTAATACATAATTATAGCACAGTGTCAAATATCAAATATATATATTTATTTCAAAAACAGGAAATGTACTTACAGCGAAAGGTAATACAACAGATTAGTAACAAAGGAATAAACTAAATATTTTAAGGGTATACGTACAAATGAATATGAGACATTTTGTAGTACATTTAGGATGAGAGACGAGCTGGTTGGTATCCTAGCTAGATTATGTAATAATCTGTATTAAGGAATACCAGGCGCACAGGCAGGCAAGGGATTTTGATTGTTGTCTATGAATTACTATTGAACCGTCCGACCGTGGCCCGCGCTTTTCAACCTACCCAGATCGTAATAAAATTCAAAACCTATGAAAAAACGACCAAAATAAATGGGTCTGATGGGGACGTTGGATGAGCTAGTAGCTATAGACACATAGACAGTCCACCAACCCTACCTCCCGCGTCTTACCTTCAAATATTAGATCCATCTGGAATTCATAGACAACAATCTATCAATTATTTTGTTTTCAAAATCCGATGCCTGCCTGTGTTGCGTTGGTCCAATGTAGAGAAGTGGCAATCATAGCGTGTTCTCTACAGAACTAAAGATTTGGTAGTGCTAACCACAGATTTGGCTGATACACCTCATAAATAACCGGTCTAGTGCGAGTTGGACTCGCGCACAAAGGGTTCCGTACTATGATCTATAAAAACCGCAAAAAAAAACACGTTAGTTGTATGAGAGCTGCCCTTAATATTAAATTTATTTTGTTTTTGAAGTAAAACTTCTTGGGGCACGGGGGTAAAATTTATTTAACCTCTCAACTGTGGGTTATTCATATATTTGCTTTTCAATTGCTACTAGCCGGGTGCTATCACGAGTGGCTAAGAAATGTAACGGAAATTGAAATCGGTGACGTCAGGGTCGGGTGAAGACTTTTAAAACCGCAACTATTTTCAATACGGTTTTTAACTAATCAGATAAGATAATAATACATTCGTACAATAAAGAAT
Organism: Argyresthia albistria; assembly: GCA_963457715.1. Lineage (NCBI taxonomy): Eukaryota > Metazoa > Arthropoda > Insecta > Lepidoptera > Argyresthiidae > Argyresthia > Argyresthia albistria. The sequence continues at coordinate 8,032,687 of OY735277.1, read as the reverse complement.
GTTAATTAGTGAGAGAAAAACCTGATGAAACGTTAACAAATAAAAATTATTTTAAGCATTCTTCCACGAGTTCTTGATTTCCGGTATGGCCAAGATGGCGCCGCCGCCGCCGCCGCCGCCACTGGCTGGGATAAACAAAACCAGTGACGTGACCAAAAACTACTTCGTTCAACCTCTTTGTTGGAACCGGAACTTATGTTTGACAGCTGTGCGATGCGATCCATACAGTTTGTAAGAAAAGAGTTTCATCAATGTCACACGGGTCGATATGGAGTTCTAAAACAAGCAAAGCAATGCATACATTTGAGCGAGACGGCTTAAAGACGTGACGTCAGATGGTATATAATCTGAGCGAGATGCAAATAGTAGTGACACTATTGAATGAGTTAAGTATATCACCACGAGCGCGACAAATTGTAGATAAGGAATGGTGGGAAATAAATGACATGACGTATTAAAAGTAAGTACAAGTATAAAATAATTTCAAATAATCGGACGTCTGAAACTTAAAAGTAACTTGAACCAGAGATTGGATCTCAAAATTGGAAATTTAAATCTCTTTTAGTATAGGTAGGTATAGGTGTATAGTATAGGTACCACTTAATGATCTAGCTACAGAAGTTTTACTTCTAACACGTGTACGGTGCTACACGCGTATCTTTTTTTAGTATTAGTTGTTATAGCGGCAACAGAAATACATCATCTGTGAAAATTTCAACTGTCTAGCTACCGGTTCATGAGATACAGCCTGGTGACAGACAGACAGACGGAGGACGGACGGAATGCGAAGTCTCAGTAATAGGGTCCCGTTTGGCACCCTTCGGGTACGGAACCCTATAAACACGTAATATAACATTCGTTCTGCTAGTTTCTCAAAATCTTTTTTTGTATAATGTAGATTAAAACAAAACAGCATTTTTGAAATAATTTACTCGTACCAATCGCAGTTTCTAACTAAACAACTAAGTTAAGATAATTTTCCTTAGTAGACAGGATCGTTTTAAACTTACGAAATGTTTCAGGGGTACTGAAACTTTGTCGCTTATTTAATTAGCAAGTTTTCAGTACCTTCTGGAGAGCTCTGTAATTCAAAATCTGTTCTTAACGTTTGGAGTACAGATTTAAAATCTAGGTAACTTAATTGTTGTAGCTCTTTGAAAAACTTCAGCATGCATGCCTAAAAATTAAAAGTTTGACACAAAGTTTGACAAACACTCGAAGCATTTCTTGTAAATGTATTTTTTGTTTCTGTGCAATAAAGAATATGAATGAATGAATGTTTTCTCAATTTCTTTCTCTCTCTCTCGCTATCTGTCTCTCTATGTCACATTTTCTCCGGGATTTGTAGTGACATCATTATCTAACTTTTACTTTCAAACTAGTTTCAAAGAAGCTCGACTTCAATTCCAAACAATTTCATTTGTAACAATTGTGGGTAGTAAGATAGACCACAATTCGAAGATGCCACGAATGCCATCCGTTTATTAAACGAGCATTTTATTAGTTTACTGATCCTAATTATCTTAATCTTATACTATAAGTTTAGAATAGCATGAAATATTTGAACTAAAGGTTTATTAAAGGCGTTAGACAGCCTGCTAAACATTGTAATTACCTGTTAATTATATGCTAGATTGCAATCAGCAATACAATGTTACTTTATTTAAATTACTTACGGCCGATCCCAATAACCTATCTCTATCCGTGATCTGCAGATTACGCGTTACATTTGACAGTTGCGCTATGGGATTTATGTCAAAATTGACACTAGCAATCTCAAATCTGCAGATTATGGATATGTAGAAGATAGGTTATTAATTTCGGTCGTTATTCAATAAAGAATTCTGGAAATCAATCAATCATTAACATTTGGTAAATGTCAAACTGAACTAACAGCTTTCATAACACTTTTGATATCATAAGTAGATACAGGTTATCGATCAACGGGGATTTGCATCTGAGACCTATCGCTTGAGAAGCAAAGCCTGGACCATAACACCATAGATGTCGTCGATTAAACTTTTCTGTCACCCTGCAGAGAGTTCACTTCGGACCTCGGTTTAGACGAGGCAAAAGACAGTAAAAATGGAAAATTGAAAACAAACAAAAGGTTTTGATGGAAATATATCAAAAGTCTGTTATTCACGCTCGTACGGATCGGAATTTAAAAATAGAATAAATAAGATTGTGTGATTGTAAAGTCCGATGCTTCAAAGAGTTGCTGGGACCCGTGGGTAACAGACCTCTGTGGGGCGTTGTTGGTCCTGGGTTCGTATCCCGGCTGAGAAATAAAAAGAGAAGACTCGGGAAATAATATTCATAAAAGGTGCATTTTTTAACGACGCCGTTTCATTTTAAAATAATAGTTCAATTTCACCTAAGTCTTGTATGGATGGAACCACAGGATGCTCATCCCATACAAATTAGAATTAGTAACCCTTCGCTAAAAGAGATGGCCTGGCAGATTTGTACTATAAACGCCATGGTTTCAGTTAACATACTTCTAGGTGGCGCTAATCTTATAATAAATCCTATATATCTTCGCGCCATCTTGTGGTATTTGCAGTTTTTCGATGGTGCTGCACCAAGCGATAATGGCCTCGAACTAAAGAAGCTTCCGTAGCATGTCAGTTTACTCCGGTGTCATATTTTGTTCTAGGTGGTCTTTCTGTATTAGTATATTAATAGAGTTTCTCTGATGGAACTAAATACCTACTTCAATAGCAACAAAGATTGATCACAAAGGCACAAAATGCCTTATTTGGAAGTTGGTCTCAAAGCATAATTGTCGCGGCAACAAGCCAGTTACTGCATTTTGCGCCCTTGGGAGCAATCGGGGACACAATTACCATTCGAGTTCTACAGGGTGTAACAGAAAGGGGTGAAAGAGCCGAAAGAGGATTGTTAGGGACATCATTCTGAACATCTTTCACTATGGGACCTACTTGATCAGAGCAACTTTATTTTTATTAACTCAGTATATTTAGGGCCTAGCGCTCAGCTGTTCAGTATGGCGGAGTGAAAAATAAAGTTGCTCTGATCAAGTCGGTCCCATAGTGAAAGTTGTTCAGAACGATGTCCCTAACAAACAACCCCCTTTCGGCTTGTAAACCCCTTTCTGTTACACCCTGTATACAAACATGATTCGTGGCCCTGGTTCACTGCTAGCGGAACCCTAAAAAAGAGAGTGAAAAATCCCGTGCTGTTGACAGAACGCGCGACAGATAGAATCGTATTTTTTCTGCTTCATACATACCTTTGCGTAGCAAGCTGCAAAAAGAATTGAAAAATCCGGCTAAGTACGAGTCGTGTCCACGCACTGAGGGTTCCGCTCACAGGATTCTAGTTAAAACATCTTTAAAATAGTATCATCATCATCACTAAAATGTATTATTTTAATGGACTAGCTCAAATTGCTATACTTGTTTGAAATCCGAAAGATTTAAACCGGTTGACAAGAGTTTGTAGACTATTTTAATTACCTACACTTTAAAATTACATAATACAGTTGTAACAGAAAGGGGTGTACAAGACGAAAGAGAATCTTAGGGACATCATTCTGAACAACTTTCACAATGGGACCGACTTGATCAGAGCAACTTAATTTTTATTAACTCTGTAAATTTTGGGCCTAGCGCTCAGCCGATCTGTATGGTGGAAAAATAAAGTTGCTCTGATCAAGTCGGTCCCATAGTGAAAGTTGTTCAGAATGATGTCCCTAACAACCCTCTTTCGGCTTGTACGCCCCTTTCTGTTACACCCTGTATTGCCGACGAAATGGCAATATTTCCTGCAACGTTGTTTGATTTATTTGGAAATAATTTTTATGTTTTTGTACCGTGTATGATGAATAAATTATTAATGAATGCCTTCAGCATACCGCTGAGTCAGAAGCCATTTATAATGACAGTGACACACAACGACCGTCATTCATGAATGAATGAATGTGAATGATATTGTGATGTGAGTGATTTTCTTTTTTGTTTCTCTTCTGTCGCGTGTTCACTGTCTTTGTAATAAAAGTTTCTTTCTTTCTTCTAATCTATCTATCTATCTATCAACGGTAGGTACATCAGTAAAACGGCGTTTTACCCAAGGAATCCTAAAAACCGATTGCAATCGTGAGTTGGATGTGTATATTCGGAAACCAAACATGGAATGGGAGTTCTATTGAAAGTCCCGAATCGAAACAATGTGAACTACCGGACGGGTTGAAGGGCGGGCTATGAATAAGTGTTACAATAGACTTTTTTTTAAACATTTTTTGGTACGGAATAGGTTTTTTTTGGGTATCAGATCATTGTGCTTGTGCAACAGAGACTATATATCCAATTGACTGCGCCTGCGGGGGAATCCGGCTCGCCAAACGTTTGTTGTATTCAACAAACGTTCGCATACGCAACCTATGTACGATGACGGGCCGCCAGACATTTTCGCAGCGGCTGAACAATCACAGATATCTTACCTCGTCCCCCACCGCCCGTAAATTGATAAGTTGTGTTTCAAAGGAAAATGTATCTATGCGCTCTCCACTGAATAAGTGCCCCCTGTTGTGCAAGCTTTATTTAGAGAGATGTTAACAGGTTAGTTTATTGTGCCTGTGCCACCCCGTAAGGGAAAAAGCGTGAACAGGTTTATTATAACACAGGTTTATTAGCATCCCCCCCCCCTCCTCCCCTCCCCCACGCACACACACGCAAGCACACATTTTACTTTCTCAATTATTTATTTACAAGTATACAACACCACAACAAGCACACAACCTACACACACGGGACACACCTGACATAAGTAAGGCACTCATGCTGTTTTTTTGGTTATTTCTCCTTCTATTTCTTCTTTTCGATTGCATAGGTTGTTTACATAATGAAATACTTAATTGGCCTCATTTTAAGATATATATTTTTAAGATTACATGTAAGCATGGCTGTGGATTTTTGTTAATAAAATAAAATAAAATAAAAATAAATAAAATAATTGAAACAAAAAGTAAACTTTAGAAAAAACCGACTTCCACAAACCCTATTTGATTAGATTGAGTTTAATACTAACTGTAACCCCTTATCCCCCCCCCCCTTGGGGAATTAATTTTGTCAAATCCTATATCAGTGCTACCTCACGCGACTAAGGAACCCCTGTACAAAGTTTCATGGCTCTAGGTCCACCGGTTTAGGCTATGCGTTGCCTGCCCGTCAGCCACGCATTGTATTTGTACCTAGTATTGAGCAGTTCTGGTGCCTCCGCATCACAATATTATGCTTACCATCTGCATTTGCATGAGTTATTATGAAAAACACAAAAATCACTATAGGTCTGCCTATAATATTTGAAGAGTTCTCTCGATTTCTCCAGGATCCCATCATCAGATCCTGACCTGGTGTCAATGGGACCACCCTTGAGGTATTACCTATACGCCGAAAAAAGATTTGTTCAAATCGGTTCTTAATTGGCGGAGTTATCGCGTAACAAACATAGAAACGTAAAACATACGGGTCGAATTGAGAACCTCCTCCTTTTTTTGAAGTCGGTTGAAAATAGATACCTCGCTCGTCGGAGCGAACGTCAGTCTATTGTTCTCCATTGTAAGTTTGTTCAGCTTATGTCCTTATGAGAGTATATCCGGTTGTTATAGCTAGTTGCTTATAAGCTAGAATTTATCTCGTTATAATGACTATAAACACCAAAAAGACTGGACGTATAATGTCATCCAGGTGAAAACAAATTAAACTTCACAGTTTTTTCATGTAGAAAACTAACTACTGGACCGAACCTGGTTTAAAAATGGGACCAATCTATTGGACTTCCCTTTCGAACACAGAAAGATTTTTTTAAATCGGCCCATAAATAGTACCAGTTTCGATTTAACAAACATTAAAAAAAACATACAACCGAAATGATAACCCCCTCCTTTTTTGAAGTCGGTTAAAAAGGAAATGCAACAGATTTCATATCCCTGACAGATACTACGTGCAATAATAATACTGGTATTTTATCAAAAGAACAAACAACAACTTTCTTTCACAGCAAAGTTGAGAAATAAATCAGTACAGCAAAAGACTGTGTATTATGTATTCTATTCATGATGTTTTCTTTAAAACTTTGCCCGGGTTATCTTCAAGTTAGTACTCGGGAAGTTTCCAGCCCCGGTTTAAAGGATGCCGAGATTTCAAGATATCAGGGCTTATCATTGTGAACATTGAGATTTTGAGAACAAACTTTTGGGGGGAAATATTGCTGTTCTGGATAGAAGAAGCAAAATATAGACGTATACATTGCTGTTGGCTCCACACTAGGATACCCTGTGTCGTGGGTACCAGAAAAGCGACGTCACTCGAATACAAAATTCAGTCCGGGATTCGAACCTGGAACTTTTCGGTTAGGAGGCAGAGTTTCAAGCCACGGCGCCAAAGATACTGTCTGGGAAAAACAGAGGTTTAAGATGTCAGATCAGGCTTGACCTTTTTCAAATATGTTTTTTAGGGTTCCGTACCCGAAGGGTGCCAAACGGGACACTATTACTGAGACTTCGCTGTCCGTCTGTCTGTCTGTCACCAGACTGTATCTCATGAACCGTGGTAGCTAGACAGTTAAAATTTTCACAGATGGTGTATTTCTGTTGCCGCTATAACAATAAATACTAAAAAACAAAATAAATTTAATATTAAGGGGGCTCCCATACAACTAACGTGTTTTTTTTTTGCGGTTTTTATAGATAATGGTACGGAACCCTTCGTGCGCGAGTCCGACTCGCACTTGGCCGGTTATTTATTCACTCGTAACAAATACTAAATGCCCTGTCAGGAGACCGTATTAATTGTTGTCAAATTCAATGAACTCATAGTAACATATGTCTAATATGAAACTGACGAGCAATGTCACTTGGTCGGGTTATATTTTTACTATGGAGTTTGTTTACAAATAATATACGGTTAAGTTAAGTTTTTGATCTGTGGCTTCTATCGTGTGTTGCCACAATAATTTCGCCAATGTCACGTGATGAACCCTGCACAACTGGGGATCACGTGGCTCCTGACGGGGTCTTTTGTGACATCCAAGTGTGTTTGACTTGTTGGGCGAGTTTTATCCTCGATGTAATTTTTTGTTGGAGGAGATTCTTCATTCATAATTCGCGTTACCATACAGCAGCAAGTCTGTAAAACGAAAGCAACCGGCATATTCTTTTAATATAACTTCATATTTCGCGGCAAAGGTAAGAAAGACAAAAGCATATCTACAATATTGTTAGCATCCGACAAAACAATGCATCACACTGCCTCCGCCCGTCACTGTCTTGGTAAAACAAAAGATTGCACATTTCGGAACGCGAAAAGGCGAAGATTTCAGACCGCATCCAGGTAGAGAATATATAAGGTATTCGTGTCGGGCAGGAGTGAGTGTTTTGTTTCTTAGTGCAATTTGGTAGAACGAAAGAAAGAAACAAATAACCAGCCAAGTGCGAGTCGGACTCGCGCACGAAGGGTTCCGTACCAATATCTATAAAAAACCGCAAAAAAAAATGTATGGGAGCCCCCCATAAATATTAATTTAATTTTAATTATTTATTTTTTAAGCAAATAATATACTCAATATATTGTGAACATTTTAAGCGTCTACCTGCTACCATTATCAATATCGAGCAAAAATGAGCAAAAAAATCACGTTTGTTGTATGGGAGCCCCCTTAATATTAAATTTCTTTTAATTTTTATTGTATTTGTTGTTATAGCGGCAACAGAAATACATCATCTGTGAAAATTTCAACTGTCTAGCTACCACGGTTCATGAGATACAGCCTGGTGACAGACAGACGGACGGACAGACGGACGGACGGACGAACGGACAGACAGCGAAGTCTCAGTAATAGGGTCCCGTTTGGCACCCTTCGGGTACGGAACCCTAAAAAGCAACATTTATTACAAAGACAGTGAAAACTCTACAATAAGACAGAAGAGAAACCAAAAACAAAAAATAAAATGACTCACAATATCATTCACATGTATTCATTCATTCATTCATTCATTCATTCATTCATTCATTCATTCATTCATTCATGAATAACGGTCGTTGTGTGTCATTCATTATAAATGGCATCTGACTCAGCGGTATGCTGAAGGCTAACAGCTAAGGCTAAGGCTTCAGCGCTGATTTTCAGTCAGCGCCATGTGATGCCCCGCGAGCGCCAGACTGCGGCATGGTACAATTTAAATAATACGTGGCTTAACTTGACGCTAAACTAAAGTAACATATCAGAATTTCATACAAATTATCGTACTTATGAAGTTGACTAACTTAACTTTAGTTCACTTAGTAAATCTATGCTATACACACATAATTTGATATTTTAGTTTCGCGGCTAGTTTTTAGCATGTTTAACTGATTATTGTTTTTAGACGGGTTGGTAGAGTGTTCCGTTTTAGCCAGTTACTCAATATTACATTTATGTAACAGAGGATAGCTCTTTGACGTAGCTTTAGATATGTGAATGTGTTCAGAGGATGTTTCATGTATGTTCATTATTAAAACATCGTTCAATTCGCCATACAAATAAATAGTAGAAATAAAATCAAAAAAGTGTATCTTAAAATTAATATCTTGTAAACTGCTAGGATTTCACTCCTACCTTATTTCAAACAAGCATACCACGTAATTTGAGCATGAAAAATTCAAGACTTTAGCAGGCACTTTTGTACTTGGATTTTGGTAAGCCGCACTTACATCTCGTGTTTGTATTTGCAAACATGTTTGCGATGTAAATATGTTTGTTTGAGGATTGTCTAGTTGTCTGCCTGGACTGAATTTAATTCACTGCTTTATGTACATACACAGTTTTGAAGGATTTTAGGAAATAGTACTCTCATACCCTGTCATGCAAGATAGAAAAACAATGGACTTGGCTGAATGCACACTATAAATATAAATATAAAATAAATACAAAAAGTCAACTATTTTATTTTATTTTATTTATTTGGGTCGAAAAACCACTACACAATACATAGATGTAACTATTAAAAAAATAAAAAGTGTTTTATGGTGGAGCCCACGGCATCATCCACAGGTACATTTTAGTTGGGCTTGTCTGTTAACAAAATAATTATGATGTACTTACCTAGTGTTTACTACTTACCATTTACAGAAATGCACATCAAAATCCGGATTACTATTGTTATTTTGAAACCTATTACCAAGAGAGTGTCGACAATTTACGAAGACTTTCACAAAAGAATCGATACCTTTAATCGGTTCAAGAATAAATCGAACCAATTACTCCATACTCTGTTATTGCTATAATACCAAAGACGAAAGCCGTTTGTGCAAATCACAGAGTAGGACTGAATGAAAATAAGCCGCTTTTATATTATGTAGGTAAGTAGGTACCTATTAGAGACTTCTAGAAAGAAGACATTTTGCATTTGCAATTTCTTTTTTTAACCGACTTCCCAAAGGAGGAGGTTTACAATTCGTCCGGATATTTGTTTTTTTTTTATGTCTAGTTTATGATAGCGCCTAAACGGATGGACCGATTTGGAAAATTATTCTTTTGTTTGAAAGGGTTTACCTTCCCATTGGTCCCATTGACACCAGGTCAGGATATGATGATGGGATCATGGAGAAATCAAGGGAATTCTTCAAATATTATAGGCAGACCTATAGTGATTTTTGTGTTTTTCATAATAACTCGTGCAAATGCACATGGTAAGCATAATATTGTGATGCGGAACTGCTGATGAAGACCACATATGGCCACCAGATCTGCTCAATACTAGGTACAAATACAATGCGTGGCTGACGGGCAGGCAACGCATAGCCTAAACCGGTGGACCTAGAGCCATGAAACTTTGTACAGGGGTTCCTTAGTAGCGTTGGGTAGCACTGATATGGGATTTGACAAAATTAATTCCCTAAGGGGGGAGGGGGATAAGGGGTACAGTTTGTATTAAACTCAATCTAATCAAATAGGGTTTGTGGAAGTCGGTTTTTTCTAAAGTTTACTTTTTGTTTCAATTATTGTATGTTTATATTTTTAACATGATTAAGATTTTTAGGGTTCCGTACCACAGAAGAACACAGAACGCTTCTTTGTGCGTGTGGTGGTCCCTTGTTATGGTCTCTCTACACAATAGCTCATGACGAGCGATTACATCAGGCACGCAGAAAGAGAATTGTGAAAAAACAAGTCAGCACACACAATCAAGCGATACTTTATATTCGCAAGGGAAAAATAATACATTTACGAAACTTTCTATTTACATGATAAATCCAAAAACCGGTAATTTCAACACAATATGAGTCAGTGTTATTTTGAATTTGAGTTCAAGAGGTAAGGCAGTGCTGCTGTAAAATAGAAATTAAACTGTTCCTCTTTCAGTCAACCTTTTGACCCATTCTCTAGTCTCAAAGCGGCCAGCATTATTGCCTAAATCTGCACATTTTAAAACCCAATATAAATTTCAAAAGATTTTAAAATTCGAACGCCGTGCGTTCTGAAATCCGTTCAGGCGGAGAGGGGGCGTGGTGGACGCTCTAGGAATAATCTCAACTGGAAGTGCCTTCCAAATTATGTCTCTAACTAACTCATAGACATCATCATGCTCGACCCAAATTAACACTCAGTTCTGAGTTAAATAAATCCAGTTCTTTTATTGATGTTACGTGATACGTTAAAACTAGTTAGAAGCACAAAAATCAATAAACCTACTTAGATTGTCAAAACTGAATTGTAACAACATTGGATATGTTTATTAAACCATGGTAACACAATACCACTATTTTTAAACACAGCTTTGATAAACACGCAGAAACGAAACAAGTAGTAGGTACATCTATTTTAAAACTGAACATTTTGGTAGATGGATGCAAGTGAATGGATGGCGTATCCAAAACTAATTGTTCTAAGCAGACGCTTTACATGTGATTTTAGATTTTCCGAACGAGGATTTCGAATTCAGAATGCATCGTCCGACGGAATTATCTCTGCCTGGTTGCCGCTCGAAAGTTAACGTAATGGCTGTGGAGATAGGGTGCTAGATTGATTGGACCGTATGCGTTTCAAGGATCTGTTGATACGACCTATTTTCTCTTTGTTTTCTTTGCGGCCAGCTGTGATCAAATAAAGGAGGTTTTCAATGTGTATGCTGAGCATTGTACGGTTAATGTCAAAACATACCGACAGGTCTTTTACAGTCTTTCAACGATCTTTTGGCTGATGAGCGACGTTTACAGGGGGGCGCCATCTCTACGCAACTTAACGCAACGAACCTGTCATCAAAACACAGACCTTTCATTCCTCATTGCTCATCAAGCGTTAGTTCCTCCTGTCACCGCGCTTAGAAAGATCGTTGTGCCCACTTTAAGCCAGTATTCCATTTTTCCAGATAGGGGGTTAGATAATCGCCGTGTTTATACCGATTGAAGGTTTGCTCACGATTTTTTCCGTCAATTTTAATAAGTCAGTATATATAAATAGATTTACATAGCTCGTTGCTGCATGGTCAGCAGTAGTCAGCACAAGATTTGAACCCTCATCTCCTGCGTGAGAAGTGCACTTGACTCCACAGACGTCATTAAGTTTAATTCAATTGTATGAAATAACTTCGGATATTTGGATCGGAAATCCACAGAACCGGACTTGATCAAGAATCTCGTTTACAAATACCTAATCCGGGTTGTGTCCATTCAACAAATACAATGTTTAGTAACAATAATGGATCAACTAGCTATAGGTACCGTGGTCGAATCCTAGTTGGAGAGGTAGGAAATCCAAAAGTTTCATTTAGACATGTCACCGGAAAAGTATGAAACCCGTAGTTCTAAAGAATACCTAGGTATTGTAAAGAATGCCCAAAATTGGCAGTCAATGTAACAATGAATTTTTATTTCGCACTTTACCTAGACATTCACTAGAATGCCAAAACGGCAACAGGCAATTATGTATGAAATACTGTTTTTTCGGACTAAAAAACTGAATTGCAACCGAAACAATAACAGGGCGAAGTGTTGGGTCAGGGTGTGTGAAGAATAGAGGAGGTGAGCGAAGTGAAATGTTAGTTTGACATGTATGAACTACAAAAACCAACGCACCATCGAACTACGAAAAACGAACAAAGATTAATTGATTTTAGTTGCTCCCTTTTATGGACATACTAATTCAAACAGATTCGCAGAAGTTCAACGTACACGTATCATTCCATAGATTCCTTTGTTTTGTTATTGTGTAGAATACTTTGAGATATTATTTCACAAATTGCCTAAAGAGGCCCGGTATTCTATAAAATACCTAGGTATTCTATAGAATGAAGGGGTTTCATACCGGAACAATACATATAATTCGATAGTATTACCGATGAGTGGAGTGTTGAATAACTAGCAAAGATGGGTCCAAAAGAGCTTCTGCCACCATGTTTGGGAAAAATGTGACGCTATGTTTAATAATGTGACGCTATGTTTAATTATTTGTTGCCATTAAGGAAACATTGTGTATTTAGCAAAACAGTGGAAAGTGTTCAACCTTTAGATAAACCGTATATGTGACGTCGCTGTATTTAGTTTACCACAACACATGGTATCCTAGTGCAGGGCCATAAGAAATGTATTGTCACACCTCGGACACTCCATAGAACGCTCGTAAAATAGTCACCTATTACTACTACATAACCAAATTATGTTTGTATACTTGCAAATGTGTTCGTAAACTTTGCTAGGGCTGGTGGCGCGGCAAATGCAGCGATATTAAGTATACGCGTCGTCACTTGTCAGGCGTTCAGCCCTGTCTATTGATCCTTTAACCAATCCTTTGACGCCAGGGGTGGGGTGCGGTATCTGAATCAGCGCGGGGAAGGGAGTGGCCGTTCTGTACGGAGTACTATTATCTCTTCTGTGGTATTGTGTAAGTAGAAAATGCTACATATTCAAATCGATCAATCGATACGATCGCTTATTATCAAATCTGACCATTTTCTCTTCAAATATTACTAAGAGCATATTAGGTAGGTTATATTATGCTTACCGTGAGCCGTACCCGAATACAGACGCATTTACTTTACTTTTTTTATTCGGCCCATTGAGATAGTTTAGTTCAAAATGCAACTCGTACCATAACGGAACCCACCCTTGTCCGATAGCCGAATGCTGAGCATATTTCCTACGGAACCCCGATTCAGATATTCATGGGTGTAATTTCAGATATCGCAGAGACGGACGGACGCGGAATAAAGTATTTGAGTTGTGCATTCACGAGTGGACTTGTTGGGTGAAGTAAATAGATCTGTGATCAAATTCCTGAAAACTCATTCCCGAATTAACTTTTACACAGCACAGGTGTGGACAAGAATCGCGATACTGTCCATGTACCCGGAAATCAATTTATTTAAAGTACGTATGGACGATATTAGGGACGGAAAACAACACAAGGAATCCGTTTAGTTTACAAAAACTAAGGCGATGATGGGCTAAGCTTTAAAATGAAGTAGGATATTAAAATATTGCCAAAAAAATGTTTTCGTGTTTATTGTCACTTTTAATTTAGAACCTTACGTCACAATGTGATCAGAAGATAATTAACCACTTTAACTACCTAATGACCCTCAAGGAACGAATCGTTTGTTATTATTCTTATCGGTTGTTCATGCGTATTTGATACCGATAGGATCAACCGCTATTTGAATATGTATCGAATTCCAACCATAACGGAATCCGAACCTTTAATACCACTTTAATAAATTACAGTTCCGAAAAAATACAGGCATTTATAAATTGTGTAGTACTCAAAGGAGTATGGCTCAATCTTACTCGGATCCGGGTAAAGGCCTGTGCCCCTCGGTGGGGACATTAATGGGCTACATTTACTTACTTAGTACTCAAAGACCAACAAAGCTGAGGTTCGTGAGTCTCCTCACCGAACATGATCGCATGTCTATACATAGATTGACTCGGTCCAGCTAAAAGGACCAATTTGGTTCTCCAAACGCAATAGTTTTCAGATTTGATGCCAAAAGCTTAACGAAAGATAAAATTAGATGTAGAAGAATGTTTCCTAATAATATTTTGAGGAAAGCTGGTTGAGAAGAGTTTGATTTTATATACAATATTTGAATTGAAGATCTGTGTTCTGAATCACAATAGTTCTCGGTTTCGATTTCCGTCCGAAGACAAAAAAAAACCTAAAATAAAAAATGTCAGTAACTTCAACAATACTTCATGATAGAGTGCAAACCCATCGCCACTAAGTAGAACTAATCCGAGAACTTTCAGGTTTCCCGATACATTTAAACAGAACCTTTTTTTCGCAAAAACTTTTTTTTCTCTGAACATCTATCTCATTTAAACCAAAACACGTTTTCCCCTAAGGATAAATTACATTGTTTCAACGGAAACTAGACCTTTGTTACATAGAAACTCGTGTTAGTTTCGTGTTACGTAGTGCGTGTGTGTTTTAAAAGTGCCCGTGGCAATCTCTTGTTAGGTTTGTTAGGCAAGTAGATACCTTATTTATACCATAAAGTTTGTTTTTTTGTTAAGTCAGGTAGCTTCTGAAAGTAACATAATTATTTATACATATTATATGTATGTTTACGGTTCGGCGTAAATCGGAAAAAAATATTCCATATTCCTATGCTTAATATGTCAATTCATTATAGTGAATGGATATCTAGGATCGAATGACAATTTGTATTTGCTTTCGGCGCCCAACCAATAAATTAGCAATCACATTCTGATTAGCTATCTACACTCAGATAAGCTTGACTATTTGGGATTCTGGACAAATCTAATTTGAACAGTTATGGGCCCGAATGCGTAAGATGAAACTGCGTTTGACGGACACTCATGCACATTAATTAATCGCTTTCAACACTTCGATCACGTCGATTTACCGCAGCAAAATAAAAATACTAACAGGCCTATAACAGGCCATTGTACACTAAACAAACACTTGACAATTACAGGTGCAACCAACAGCCCCCTATGCAGGGGTTGCATGGAAGTGGAAGAGACGGTCGAGCACATGTTGCTGGCATGTCCATCCACAATTGAAACCAGGATGGCGATTCTGGGAGAAGCATCATCGACCCGGGTGCTCCTTGAACATCCAGGCCTCCTACTCCAACTTGTGGAGCAGTTGGGTTGGCTGAGATAAGAGAGTGGAAGAAGGGGACATGCACAAAGGCCCCGCACATGTGGGCCATGTGCAGGCACTTCGGCCCCCTTACAGAAGAACAGAAGAACAGAAGAACAGACCTCCACTTTCTACGATCCTTAGCATACATCCTTTCTTCAACATTCATAAGTATTTTATTTTCTTACATGCTCGCCGTTCAAATACCTCTATATACCGAGCATAAAACGCATTTACAAGAGTTTAACTGAAGAGACAAGTTGAATACTGCTTATTTTCCTGTTGGAAACCAGGCGGTATTTGTTTTAAGTATATCACAATGTGATGACATATTTTTAATACACTGACGAATTAAGCTCGAGATAAGCTCGCCTTTATTTTTATTTTTTATTTTTATTTTATTTTATTTTATTTGGGATATCAACAGCATATACAATAAATGAGTTACAACATGTAAATACAAAAATTAAGCCGGTAACAGATACCCACAGAAGATACAATAAGCAAGTAAAAGAGAAAAAAAAACTTTATCTTACAGTTATCTTATTATTATGCACGCGTTGTAGAGTTTTAGGAAATAAGAATTTTATAGGGTACGTGATTTAAATTAAATATAGTAAGGAGAATGTGAGGAGTATATTTGTAATGTTTGTGTAAGGGTAAGTGAGTGTGTGTGTGTGAGGGTGTGTGTTAGGGTGTGTATTTGTGTGTTTATTCACTTGTTTCCCTCATCGTCTATCAAGACTTTTATAATTTCATGACGAAATTTGGCTTTGGAGGATGAGAATGGATCTAAATCACTAAATTGTTTATTGTACTCAGAGGCAAGGCGAACCATGGTATGGGTTGCGCACTATATGTTTTATTATTAAGTTACTGTGCAACAAAGAATATGAATATGAACATGAATTAAATTGATTAAAGTGGTATTAATAGGTAAAGCATTGGTAGGTAGTTAAATAATATGCACAACCCGCTATCTCACACCTGCACTCCCCAAAAACAAAACAGAAATAGCTGTTTCAACAAGCACATTAACAACTCTACAACAAAAAGGAGTTTTTATACCTTCCGGCCTTTTAAAAATACATGTAACCCGCTCATATTTTAGGGCAACCTGAATTACCACTGAATATGTTAATTTCGCCCACATTTCATTGTTATTACCGGCTTCCCGACACACTTGGTTCTAATTGAAATCACTGTGGGCTGAATGGTTGTTTTCAGTTTAGAAACTATTGTTTGGTGAAACAGTGGGAGTTGTCTATTCGTAGGTCGCGCGAAAGCCTTGACCTTAGAATAAGGTCTGATGTCAATAGACAGCTGTACAGCCCTTAGTGCGACTGTTTCGAACTATTTTGAGTAACTTTGGCAACTCAATAAGAATTGGCTACTAGACAAATATCTATCTATCTTGAGTACCCTTGTCTAGTCAATTAATACAGGGTGGAGCGTATTTCCACTTTTTCACAAAATGGATAACTAAGGGGTCACAAAAGATGCGTATTAAAATAATAAGCACGAAAAAAATACATAAAAAAATATTTAAGACTTCCTTTTACCCCCGCCAAATATTTAAAGATTTCAAGTTTGTATGAAAAATAAATAAAAAAAATACTTTTTTTACCATTTTTTTTACAACTTTTGAACGTGTTTTGTATTACAGATACATGAAAAAATATCAGTATTTTGATATTTCCAACGCCTATATTTTATTTTATTTTTTTCCCTCAAAAACTGCAGTTGACACCATAATTGCGAATTTGGAGGGGAAAAAATTTAAATTAAATATTTTCGTTTGAAATATCAAAAATCCAATATTTTATCGGTAATCTGTATTGCAAATCACGTACAAAACTTGTAAAAAAAAATGGTATTTTTTTCTTTATTTTTTTTTCTTCATACAAACATGAAAACTTTAAATATTTGGCGGGGGTAAAAGGAAGTCTTAAATATTTTTTTATGTATTTTTTTCGTGCTTATTATTTTAATACGCATCTTTTGTGACCCCTTAGTTATCCATTTTGTGAAAAAGTGGAAATTCGCTCCACCCTATTATACATATCACATTCTATGTGTCGAGCCTATTTACTAACTTTGATCGACATCAAAGCCTACAGAGTAGCCTGCGAAGGACCTTTAGGAATGAAAGATAGTATGCCTATCATATGTATGACTGATAGAGCAACAAAAATCCTCTTTTCACTTTGGTATATAAAACAACGTAAGACAAGATGATACCTTTTTATTTTGAGACTATCGTAAATGCTACCGCAGAAACACATTTTAATTTCGATTTCACTGATTAACCGGTTAACTCGAGCCATTGTCATTCTCCAAAATTATAAAAAAAAACATTAAAATTAGTTTGACAGTGGGTAACAACGTCAAAAATTAGACATTCATTGACGTCTTGGTACCCACTGTCAAAATAATTTTAATGTATTTTTTTTTTTATAATTTTAATGTCAATATTGTTCCAAGGACTCTTTTGTCCTTACGCTACCGTGGGTGTTAAGTGTTAAGTGTAAAGTGTTAAATGAATATAGCACATACATTATACATTATACTTACATGTAATAATATTCCACATAAAAAAATAGTTAAGGGCGCTTTCCCACTATGACGACACGACAGATAGTCGATAGTTTCGTTCCGTTTATTTGATCGCTCGGTTTGTATTTCAATTGAAGTGTTCCCATTAGGACGATACGTTTGATCGTCGGCGAATTTTTTATGGCTATTACGACTATTTACGACGGACATCCAACGATTAATTAATCGTGCCGTTTTGTAGTGAGAACGCGCGGTCAAAAGGTCGAAAAGAGAACCCTAAAACATGACTAAAAGTCATCATGACATTTCGATATACTCACAAATTCGATACGTAAGTTTCACCCACATTTGTTTGCACTCAACTCGATTCTACTTATTATTCGATACACGGAGTGAAGTAACAACAAACTATTTGGGTATGTTCGCAACTCACTCACAGTAGGTAACGTTTACATACACGTTATCGAGTTGTTTTCTCGCTTACAATAGACCCGTTCAGAATGGATGTTCAGATTGAATAACTTATATTTTTAGACCTTTTGTCTGTTCAAGACGAAGAATCATTTATGCACAAGAAACGCATTATTTGACTGAATATTAAAATGGTTCAAGGAAATAATCGGTGAAATTTTAGTCGGACTATCACACGGAGGGTACCGAGGA
Organism: Argyresthia albistria; assembly: GCA_963457715.1. Taxonomy (NCBI): domain Eukaryota; kingdom Metazoa; phylum Arthropoda; class Insecta; order Lepidoptera; family Argyresthiidae; genus Argyresthia; species Argyresthia albistria. The sequence goes on along the minus strand of OY735277.1, from coordinate 8,014,360 downwards.
CCGCGCCATCGTACAAGTTTTTTTTTTTTAAATACGTGTCTTGGAGGCATTATTTTAACTATTTGTTGCTGGAGCGGCTAAAGATCTATACTATTAAGGTTCGTGAGATACAACACGCTGACGGACGGACGGACGGATGGACGGACGGACGGACGGACGGAACAAAGTAAAGGAGGCTAAGTAAAAGGTGGCCGGGTACGGAACCCTAAAAAGACATAAAAATTGCGATAGATAATTTCAATTAATAATAAAACATACTGGGTTCATTAGACCTAAACATTTACATTTCCATTCAGGCACACACATTACTTCTGGCCCCGCACTAGGATACCCTGTATCGTGGGAACCAGAAACAGCGACATCACAAACATGTAAACATCCAAGACCTGGGGGTTTTTTTTCCCAGCCGGGATTTGAACCCGGGACCTCTCGAATGGTAGGCAGATGTGCAACCGCTGAGCCACAGAGGTCGTCTACAAGAACAAGCCTACAAGAACACTTCAAACCGTAATTACAAAGTACCAGGAGCCCATAACCGCACAGAACTATTAGCTCACATTTTCACGTTCGCCGCATTGTGTATGCAGAAGGCGAACAGATCAGGTGATGTATGGGGGTAGGAGGAGAGCTGGTATGCATACGAGAGCGTCGGATCTTAGTTCGGTACGTAGTGTTGAATTCAGTATTGGGGCGTGCGTTTTGCTTATGGCTTGCAATCTTGCATCACGTTTTTCCAGAATTAGAGGAGTTTATTACAATCATAAGCATTTACGCTCTTTTGACCTACTTCCCTTTTTGCGATTAAGCTGAAATTTTGCATACGTATGTAAGTTGGATGATAATGAAATATTTTTCTGACATGGAGCTAATCTGATGATAGAGACGGAAGGTGGTCGAGGGAACTCTGTTACCAAACGACGCAACCCTATGGAGTTTGGGCTCATTATTTTGGTCTGGGATGAGGTTGAGGTTGAGATTGAGGTTTGATGATGGAGCCTAATTTAAAAGGGTTTTTTACTTTTTAGATCGATTAACTATACAGGCGTGTTTTTTTTAAGCTTTAACTTAAACTAACTGAATAACTGGTTAAAAGTGGGCACAGTTGTGCCTCTGCCACCCCGTATGGAAAAAGGCGGTCAAGCTATGTTATGTCATAATTTATTGCTCCTTTTTCATAGACTTACCGCCGCAGTCAGAGAGATTTATCAACCATTACTTAGTAATCCTTAATGAATCATAAATGATTCTAAGTACGGTGGTTACATAAATACCCAGTACCTACTGATTTACGTTTTACGTTTCACTCATAGGAATATGAGGAGCCATTCTGAATAGACACCCTTGCAGTCGAACAGATGACGTATTTTTTGCTTAAAGTGTAGTAAATAATCCAAAAAGTAAGAACCTATGGTCTTTGCCTAAATAGCTTGTGCCCCTCGGTGGGTACTGAGGGTTAAGTTAAATAAAAGTACCAGGAGATAATAAAAACAAATAAGTTCGTTCCGAGATATAAGTAGGTACCGAAAATAAATCATAAGTTCCTGAAGCCTAATAAAATATCTTCTTCATTTCATTCATTTAAACTTTATTGCACAAAAACATAAGAAACACGTAACATTTACAAAAAGATATGTACAAAGGCGAGCTTATCTCTAAAAAGACATTTCTTCCAGCAAACCTAGGCATGACAGGAAAAAAACAGATAAGTGTAACTTAAGTTCTGTAACTTCTTCTTTCATTAGAAAAAAATACCAGGGCATAATAATAACAAAGGAGTTCCACTTACCATCAAGCCGCTCTTTTCCATTGAAAAGCCATACAACTTTAGGCTGCGGTTTTCCCTCCTTCACGATGCACGAAATGTTGGTTCTAGATCTTTCTAGAAGTGGGCCGAGTCTTGCACCGTCGGACAAGTGACGCCCGTCACCTGTCACCACCTCCACGGACTTGGGTTTGACTGTGGACAAGAGAAATGTAGTGTTATAGGGGATCTAACATAAAAACTTCAGTAGTTCCTTTGTCATTAGTTGTCGTTGGGCGAGGGTTTTCATGCCACTGAATGAGGTCACAAATCAGTCAAATCACTCTTTCAGACCTCTAAATGAAACCCCTGTCGAATCAAGGCCACCTGTCGCAGCTTTTAGGACTATTTTTGTTTCTTAATTAGCTGTCAGAAAAGCCTCTATTGCGAGTGCTGAAATAAAAGATGGAAGACATTTAATTGTGCAAAGGTAAGATAAAACTTTTTGGAGTAAAACTTTTTAGGCGGTGGCGCTGCGATTCGAAAATCGAAAAGTGGACCGAACGTTTACGTCATTTTCGTCGAATTCATAATGATATTTCACAGAAAATAAAGCTGTATTAAAGTTTTAAATACAAGTACATCGAGCATGTTACATAACATTTCATAAAAAGCCAACGCCGTAATCCCAAATAGGAAAGTTTTCCATTCATTATACCCTCGATGTAAAAAGGCTTATATTTATCCCACCCCCCCTCGTACAAACTCAATACTTCCCCCCATCTCGATCGCAATTAAAACGACAAAAGCTCTGATTGTCGCATTCGATTTTTGCAACTCATTAACGTAAGTTTGATTAAAAAGCTCCGACGAACAGTGTACGAATCAATTAACGAATCAAATTTGCTTTTGTTGGAAATTCTCGCCTTTGCATAGGGAAAGTTAGCGACACATGTCAAACGGATGAGTATGATCATTAGAGGTATCGAACAAGTTGGCGAGTCAAGTCGTAATAATTTTATTGACTATTCATTCAGCGAGATTTAAAAAATATTTCAATTTCAATATATTTACTTACAAGTAATTTGCAAAACTTATTTTCTGCTAAATTACTAAGTAATTTCAAAGTACTTAATTTGACATGTTCTATAAATTTGACATTAAAACGCATAAATAAAACCATATCTTGCTTTATTTTAAAAATAATACACGAATAAGTACAACTTAGGGAACTTCATGTTGAGTAACACATATTAGCAGTTTCAGTTTCAGTTTAGTTTATTTATTCATAAACAATATAAAAATTAATTTGAAATTGCTTACATACTGAATGAATGAAAAAACATAAAATTAGCTAGAAATAAAGGAGTTGCGGAAAGCAAAAAGAGTAAAAACGGGTAAAGAATTCTCATTAGAGTGTTTTTCTAGTAAGAATTAACCTTATCAAAAACTAAATGTTGACGCTCAGAATTCCTGACGTGTGGTACTCCCGCTCCGGTACAGGACATCATTCTGAATAACTTTCACTATGAAGGCGATTTAATCAGAGCATCTTTTTTTTATATCTCAATACATTTTGGGCCGAGCGGTTATCAGATGATTTGAATAGAGAAATGAATAATAAAGTCGCTCTGATCAAATCACTTTGATAGTGAAAGTTGTTCAAAATGATGTCCCTAACTTTCCAAAATGTTTTGTCGCTCCATACTCCAAACACCCGGTATAGATCTAGATATATACATAGATATATAGATCTTTCGTGTCCCGAACGTTCGGAGTAGACTTTCATGCGCATTATTACTTTGTAAGAACAAAGGGGCAATTCTCGCGCTAGCGAGATCATGTCCATGGTCGAAATATCTATTTTGAGAAACCAAAATCTCCAACAAAAACAAGAACAAGCTATTCTCACGACCAGTGGCATGACTCTCGTGCATTCGATATACGATATCTATACCTATATCAAGTGATTTTATAGGGGAGTCTGTCAATATAGGTCTCGATATCCGTATATCGAAGGCGCGAGAATCATGCCTTACGACCAACTGAGATATCTCGAACCGTTTTCGATCGAAATAAATATGAATCGAAAACGTTTTCGATGGATTTAGGCGGTATCAAAACCGATAACTCGACTGGGGAGATGATCTCGATAGCGCGAGAATCAGGGGCTTGTAGCTAGCCGTTTGATGGAAAATGTTATTATAATTAATTATGAGTTTGAGTACCGTAAAATATACGGTCTGATTAAAATTCATACAAATTAAATTCTCAACGGTAACTCAATAGGATTCAGTGAAAATATAATTTTAATGTTGAATGAATTTAATGTTGAAATATATTGCATTGTTTTTGTTGAAATATGATGAAGCTAACGAGATACAGTTGAGCCAATAAATACATGGTGACATTGAATTAGCTGACCATATTTTAGGGAATGATAGTACCCATCATTATGAACAACTTTCCCCATGAAACATAATGGTCGCAAACGAAAAAAAAATGGGCAATGTACTGGGGGACGAATTTATTTTTCATACCTGTATAGTAGAATTTTGTTTCAACAAAGAGCTAATAAGTCATAAGTCCAGCTTCCACAAAATAACACGATCTGGCTTGTTTTCTCCTTTTAATCAGCTGTTAAGCGCAGGATAAGTGGTGTTATAGAATTAGCGAAAAAAATTACATATCGTCTTGCTCTACGCTGATTTCACTGCTAATTACGATTATCCTCCATTTAAACTAATTCTAGTATAATCGGCCAAGTTTAGTGGCTGTCAAAATTCCATATAATAGTGGCCATGGTTAGCAACTGACTTCACGTTTGCTGATAATAGTGGCCATGGTTAGCAACTGACTTCACGTTTGCTGATAATAGTGGCCATGGTTAGCAACTGACTTCACGTTTGCTGATAATAGTGGCCATGGTTAGCAACTGACTTCACGTTTGCTGATAATAGTGGCCATGGTTAGCAACTGACTTCACGTTTGCTGATAATAGTGGCCATGGTTAGCAACTGACTTCACGTTTGCTGATAATAGTGGCCATGGTTAGCAACTGACTTCACGTTTGCTGATAATAGTGGCCATGGTTAGCAACTGACTTCACGTTTGCTGATAATAGTGGCCATGGTTAGCAACTGACTTCACGTTTGCTGATAATAGTGGCCATGGTTAGCAACTGACTTCACGTTTGCTGATAATAGTGGCCATGGTTAGCAACTGACTTCACGTTTGCTGATAATAGTGGCCATGGTTAGCAACTGACTTCACGTTTGCTGATAATAGTGGCCATGGTTAGCAAATGACTTCACGTTTGCTGATAATAGTGGCCATGGTTAGCAACTGACTTCACGTTTACTAATAATAGTGGCCATGGTTAGCAACTGACTTCACGTTTGCTGATAATAGTGGCCATGGTTAGCAACTGATTTCACATTTGCTGATAATAGTGGCCATGGTTAGCAACTGACTTCACGTATGCTGATAATAGTGGCCATGGTTAGCAACTGACTTCACGTTTGCTGATAATAGTGGCCATGGTTAGCAACTGACTTCACGTTTACTGATAATAGTGGCCATGGTTAGCATCTGACTTCACGTTTGCTGATAATAGTGGCCATGGTTAGCAACTGACTTCACGTTTCCTGATAATAGTCGCCATGGTTAGCAACTGATTTCACTTTTGCTGATAATAGTGGCCATGGTTAGCAACTGACTTCACGTTTGCTGACAAATCATGACAAGGACAAACAAACAACAACAATGAAATAAAAAGAGAGACGATAATGCTTTCCCGCTCTGTTTTGTATCTTTTGTCTCTGTCTCACTCACTCAACTTACAGAGTAAACCGGAAATCACTTGAATCATTCATTCTGCTGGCTAATTGGAATTAAAAAGAGTGGTGAAAAAGAAAGGCTTATTACGATTAAGCTAATTGTGATAAGGGAGTTAATTGAAATTAGTAATACACGATATTATCACAATCAAACGGATTTTCTAGCAAGTGACCCTATTCTGTTTTTTTCATAGGTTTTGAACTTTATCTGGATGAAGGTATTTTGAAAATCCCGGGCCGGGCCTTGGACGTTGTGACGAATACCTAGTTATTTTTTATTGAAAGTAATTTTATAATTATCGTTCACCACAATTTCAAACGCTCTTCGAAATTGCATTTTGAAACTAAAATTCCCTTCGGACGCAGTTACGAAACTAAAATAATGTTTTCCCAACAAATATTATGCAAATTGGCGAAACGGGGCGGCGTGTAAAAATTACTTTTAACGGCTTCATAAATTGTTACATAAATTCTCATTACCATAAACCGATTCGTAATTTAGATGTGGTAATATTTCATTAGTGGCGTTATGGTTTTAGGTGATTTAGTGCTGGCTAATAAATTAATAATATAGAAGTTTATACAAAAGTTTATTATCTTTTTAGATTTATACAATACTATGTAAAGTAAAATATTGAATATCTACCTTCACAGCACCCTGTGTGCCTCTACCCCCCTTTATTGAAAAAAGTTGTGACGCTATGTGATGTCATGTTTTATCCCTTTTAATAATTAAAATTTAATTATTAAAGTTATAATATGCACGCACACTCCGCATTTCGTTACGGCTCGTAGCAAGTGGTAACTGCTTTTGCTACGGCAGCGTAGCAATCCTAGAAGCATTATGATATAGTCTTTAATTATGTATATCAACTAACTTTCCAAATATTATAGAATATCTGACTGAACATAGAGAACCCTGTTACCCCTCTTTTATCCGTCATGGTAAACAAAGAAATAATTTTCGAAATCAGTTCATAAAATACCAGTTTCGAGGTTCGTGTAACACACATAAAAAATATATAACATACAACCGAATTGATAATCCTCCTTTTTTGAAGTTGGTTAACCAAATGCAACTAAAAACCAACAACATCTTAAAATGAGCTGAAAATCCCACCGACTTTATTCATTTTACCGCTTGTTCAGAACAAGAACGGTGAAAATAAAATACAAAAGTTGTATAACTGGAGAAAAGTAATTAAAACACTCTCAATAATGAAGACGCTATCACAAAAATGTCCTCAAACTGTATGTGTGTGTATGTTGCAGTCATTTGTAATTAATTTGTGACACAAGTACTGTTAGTTAATTAACTTTGCGCATTGGATCCTCGAGTACGTTGTTGTTTTATTAGTGTTGTAGAGTTTGTGTTTGATGTTGTCGGTAAATACGTTTTGTGGAATTGTAGAGTATTATTATTTTATAAAGTGCTACATAAATTCAAGACGTCGTCGTATCAAAATACCCTCTGGGACACATAACAATATAATTAGACATAATATCTAAGGAACTAATAACGAAAGAAAGTGATTATTGACGCAAATTACTAGTTTTCATGCAGATGTCAGGTTTTCTTCTGATTAAATATTCCTATTCCTATTCACTGTGGAATATGCACATGTATAGTTTCTTTCTATATATTTTTTTAAAGTTTTGTAAGGATCTTCATTGTATTTGTGTGTATTCTTACAGTGAATAAATTGATTATCTATCTATCTATCTAAATTACCTATCACCTACTTAATTTCTAAATGTTACAAACAACTTGGCAAGTGTTCCTTCCTTTGTAATGTTGTAGAATCCCGCACTTGGTGCTACTAGTTGAGGACGCATTCCAGTCTGCAACCAGTAGCTTCTTAGCTTAGCTTAAAAAGTTATTTGTACTTTCATTCAAAATAGAGAAAAAGACACAACACAGCTTTACCAAAAGGGTCACCTTTGTGTCCATTAAGTGGCTACGGAACCCTGTAGATGACAAGTGCTTTACTAAGTGTCAAGTTTCTCGATATCGACATGTCCCAGCACTTTAAACCTCTGATGTCACATCGAAACTATTTGCTCCATTCCCGGAAGTGTAGGTGTATTTTCTTCCCAGAAAGCGCGGCATGGAATCAGGGCTTAGATTCTATTAAAAAAATGTTTCATGCATTTCGCGATATGGGGTGATAGGTGGCACAGAGGCTCTTAAAAACACAGATTCTTGTAACAAAATCTAAGATTTGGTTTGCTGGAAGAGATGTCTAGATAGAAAAACTTTGTGTTATCACAATTATAGAGATTTATCATTTAGGAAGGAGTTAATATTGTAATAGAATTTTTTACTGAGCAGATGGAATAATTTACTGTTAAACGGTTGTAAATTTAAATCTTTTATGTCGTTTGGTACTTTAATGTACATATTAGGTGCCATGCAAAATATATAAGAGAGCTGTTCATAGACGGTAGCAAGCAAAGTCTGAGCCGATGTTGATGGCGTTGAGAAAAGCTAGTTGTGGACGCAATGAAATTGATAGGGTTAGTTTTTATGAAAACTGCCGATCGTCATCGCCTTGTCAGTATCAATAAGCCGCCAGTTTGTCAGCGGAATCAGCTCAAGAATTGTAACAACTGTTTACCCTTCCCTGATAGTAGGAGTCGTCTGCTGATGGCATTTTTAGAGGTTTCGGCAAAATGGCGGACTTTATATTTTACTTCAGTGAACAATGGAGCGCAAATGGTGTTATAAAGCGAAGCTGCGGTTGTTATTCGCGAGAAATTGAGAAAGACATTAACAATTTTCTTATGGAGTGGCAAAGGAACCAGGTTTGCAGCTACGTACATTCCTATAAGGCTGGACTAAGAAATTTCTTAGTCGAAAAATCGTACTATAAGTTAGAGGACTACTTGGAGGACAACTCGATCTGACATATTTTATTATTATTATTAAGTACATGATGAACTTTAATAAGACATTTTTGGATAGGCAACTAATTTAATTTTATGATCATTGTATTTATAATAACATTTGCACGTCTGCATGGCAGAATATAGCGTAAAATATTTAAGTGACATTGTTATAAAACCTGATGTACACCTATATTCAAGCAAATAAACGCTACTTTACTTTACTTTACGTTTAGTAGTAAATAGCTCCGCCGAGTTATGAGGGGTAAGTCCATCGCATACATAATATATTTTCTGCATTCGGGTAGGCCAAATCGAATACATGATTTCAAAATGGACTAAATCAGTAAAAAATATATTTATTAAATAATAATAAAAATTGTTTGGTATACCAATTTAGCTTCGCGTCCCGCCCGTTACGTCAAATAGCCTCCACGTCAACTAGAAATTAAAACTAATGAACCGAGAAGACTAATGTCCATTTGCAAAATCCTATCTTGCATTATTTTTCACATTACAAGAGCTAGATTTGACATTTTCGCTATGGAACTTATGTCAAATTTCACCCTATCTAAAAACGTCATGCATGATCATGAATAATAATAACACAAAACCTAAAGGTAGGTACATAAAATGTTGGTACAACTGTGTCTTTTTTTCTATTTACTTTAGTTTTAGCTTAGTTTAGAAAGGGTTTGGTTTGAAAACCAGCGTTGTGTGCTGCCACCGCACCATGCAACATATGCTGAAACCATTCGTCCAAGGCTGAAACCAAACCTTTTTGACACATAGGTAATTTCATTTTTGTAGGTATATCAATGTATTCTCTGACGAGTGTCAAATAAATGATTTTTCTTTCTTTCTTCTTTCTTTCTATCTGCCTATTGAAGATAATTATTGAGAACCGCGGTAAGGGACTACTCAGTGTCGATATCCGTATATGGAATGCGTGAGAATCATACCCCTGGACTAATCGGGATCGTGGAACTAGACATGAAGTTACAGAATCATGACTTTACAAACACACGTACCTACCTACATCTAACATTCAAATTATAAATTAACTTTACTTTATTCTTAACTTTATTAAACAAAAACAGGAAAGTAGATAGATAGATAGATAAATTCATTTATTCACTGAAAAGGTACACACACAGACACATAATAAAAAGAAATACAAAATAGAATAAAACACACACAAAATAGAATAAAGTACACTTTATAGAAAAAAAAAAATCAAATGCGAGCTTACACCTAAGGATCTGAAAACGACAGAGAGTCATCTCGCAGAACCTACCACATTCTCGACTATGATAATCTCTCTTCATACGAGCTTGCCTGTAAGTTTATTTATTTATTTTGCGCAAATACCATCTGTGTCAACTTACTGAGTTTATACCAGCAAATCCGATTTCCTTTAGAATTATAGGATTTGAGTCCGGTTTTATTTTTATTGCCTGTACCGTTCTCTCTACACAAGGATTATTTTAATATCGAGTAAAAGAATAGGGTTTGCGAAACATAATCCAGCGAAAGTATGCTAACATTTTTTAGGCTCTATAAGCGTTAAGCTAATGGTGTAAAGTAGAACAGTGTAATTTTGGTCGATTGTACTAACGCGGAAAGACGGTTGTTGACAGGTAAATATGATATGAGGTCTCGTCACATGTACAAACAAAATGAGGTTTAGTCAAAATGATAGGTAACTCTGAAAATTCAATCATTAATTTGAATCTGTAGGTTTTTTTTTCTATCTCTGACGTCTTGTGATTTATATTGCAATTCCAGTATGGTTGATGATGAATGTTGTTTGCTAACTTTCATAGTGGAGTTTGACCAATCAGAACATGATATTCGTGTTTTCAATAGTCATATTTATATTCTTTAAAAAAATACATTTTCAAGAAATATACGCAAAGGCGAGCTTATCTCTAAATAGAGATTTCTACCAGCTAATATAAAACAAACAAGAAATCAAATCTTAATCAGCGTCACGGTATTTCCCATACGTAGTGGTAAAGCCACAGTTGTGCCGCGCATGTTTAGTGTTGTATGCAAAAGACATCTTTGTTCACCAATTTACCGCATCCCCACCCTACTTGCGGTCTCGTGAACTTCATAATGCTGACATATGTCATCATGTCTGTCAAGTATATTTCATTACGCGTGAGATTCGAGCTTATCTTTCGAAGGATCTCACTGCTTGGCAATTTAAATAACGTTCAGGAGCATGATCCTCGCGCATTCGATATACGATATTAACACCGAGTGATTTCGTATAGGAATCTGTCAATATTTGTCGAATATCGAAGGCGCGAGAATCGACCCGCAGAGCATTAAGCTTACAGGTGTATATTTATAACCGATGTTTTATTATTAAATTGTATGTTGTGCACACACACATTTTATAAATGGCTGGCAAAGTGTGGTCAACAACAGTTCCACGCCATCCCTTTCGTCTAAACACGCGACTTTTGCTGTCTTTTGAAATGTAACACCAAAGTTACAATCTTTTATTTTTCATCTTAATAGTTTTGTTTTTATATTTGAATTTTCAAAATTCGTACACAGCACAGAAAAGCACTCGCAAACAACACAATAACAACTAAATATAAACTTTGAAGTAACAGCTATAGAAGCCAAGTTTCTGCAACACTTTGCAAGTTTTATTAAATATTCGAGATTGGAAGATTGGCTCCAACGAAATGCATCGAAATAGTCTGATAGATAGAAAACGGTTAAAGTTTTGAATATTTATACGGGTTGCTTTGTAAATGGATTTTGTTGAGGAAGCCATTCTGTATTGGCAGTTCTGTTTTGTTATTCTTTACCACTTTGCGTGAGTTTTCATTAGTTTCGCAAGAAGTAATATCTATTTTGTGATGGCTGGGCTTGCTCATTGCAAAGTGCGGAATTATGAAGGTTTTAAAATATTTACTTACTTAACCAATATATCAGCCTCGTACAATACACATCAAACATTTATTTATATACAGGGACATTCATCTTCTAGCCGCACACAGGGATACCTTGTTGCATAGAACGCTGAATCAGCGATATCATAATCCAATATCCAAGAGCAGGGGATTTTTCGTTTATCTCTGGACGAGAGTCAAACTGAACCATATTTTTAATTAAACATGACTGAAACCATCGTAGAAAGTCTACCACTGTATGCAAACAACACCGTTAGTATTAATTTCACCTGTTTCATACAGAGTCTACATGAAATACCTGGATACCTAAAGTATTGATACCGGTACCGAAATGCTACTTTAAAAAGACCCGGTCAAAACCATTTTTAAAGATACATTTCTAGGCCCCCGATTCTCGCGCTATTGAGATCATCTCCCCAGTCGAGATATCGGTTTTGATACCGCCTAATACGTGGAAAACGATCTCGATTTATATTTATTTCGATCGAAAGCGGGTCAAGATATCTCGGTTAGTCGAGAGGCTAGTCGTAAGAATAGCTTTTTCTTTTTTTTTATAGAGATTACAGTATCTCAAAATCGATATTTCGACCATGGACATGATCTCGCTAGCGCCAAAATGTCCCCCCAGTCCCTGATACAGGCACGCATAGACAGACGCTTCAACCTTCCTTCACGGTTTTCTTAGAAATAAAGTTTCCTTATTTAGTTGCATAGCAAATTGACAACGAATCCTCGCAGAACCCGAATGCAGTTTGAATTCGCAAATCGATCGTCGAGTCCCTCATTTACTGTCCGAAAGCTCATCGAAAGCCCATCGAAAGCTCATTTACTTGAAGTGCACTTGCGACTTAATCACTTGGTGTTATTGCATAAGTTCGGACTAAGTTTGGACTAAGTTACGACTAGTGTTGGTATGTATCAGCGAGTATTCGAATAGGTGGAGTATTAGTATTCGATCTCGGATAAACAGGGGTTCACAGATAGTTGAAGTCATATTCCGTAGTTATGAAAGAGCAATATGTACCTAGCTATGTTGAAATCTCTGAAACTGTTCACACGATATGATGCCCTATTAGAAAATTAAAATTTTGCAATGATCGATATCAGTATAGCCTAATCACGAACAAAGATTCGACAGAAAACTAACGAAAAGACAAATGTCAGTGATTCTTATTTATTCTTGTCTTTATCATGGTATTGTGGCCGATTCTCTAGGTTACACTCACTAAAATTAGTTGACAATATTAAGTCCGACAGCTCTTATGCGGTCGCCATAGATTCCATTTTCAAACTTACTTTTGAATTATTTTAATGTACTGATGAACTAATTCAAAAGTGAGTTCGAAAATGAAATCTATGGCAACCGCGTAAGAGCGTCGGAGCTAATATTGTCAAGTAATTTTAGTGCGTGTGCCCTAGAGAATTGGCCCCACTGTGGGCTATTTTTGAGGTGTCAAAACCACTAAACTAGAGGAACTAAAGGCACTAAACTGACAACCTTCAAATCCGACAGCTCTTGCGTGGTGGCCACAGATTCCATTTTCAAACATACGATTTTAATTAGTTTAGTTAGTATAGTTCGTGTCGCCTTCGGAATCACAGGCATTGGGGCCAATTCTCTAGGACACACTCACTAAAATTACTTGACAATATTAGCTCCGACGCTCTTACGCGGTTGCCATAGATTCCATTTTCGAACTCACTTTTGAATTAGTTCATCAGTACATTAAAATAATTCAAAAGTCAGTTCGAAAATGGAATCTATGGCGTCCGCATAAGAGCTGTCAAACTTAATATTGTCAAGTAATTTTAGTCAGTGTAACCTAGAGAATCGACCACAATGTCGACTATCGAAGTTTTTTATCGAATCTTTGTTCGTGATTGGGTTACTGATCACAGGTTGCGGGTTCAAACCTCGATCAAGGCTAACCTTACCTATTTGTTACTTTTATTTTACAATTAGGTACCTTTATCAGTACCGAATATTTTATTTACTTACATACTTTATTTTATTTATTACGGATTGACAAACGTAGCATCTCATTTTTTCCCATAATTGATAGAGGCTTGACAGAGAGACAATTGTGCCCACTTTTAGCCAGTTACTTAATACTCCATTATACGTGATAGGTAGCTAGCCCATCGACGCAGAGGACGTAATAAATTGTTTTTCGTCATCGTTAGAACGTCCATTGCATTTCAGATAATTTTCTAACCTCATTGGTATAAGGTCAGCACTGGGATTGGAACTATCACCTGCGCGAGAACATCAGCGACCCACCAAACCACGGGGCTTATTCCGGATATCCGTTTAAATTACGGAGTACAACCCTAGCTTTGTACAACTTAGTTCTAAGTTGTCGCTAGCAAATTGGATGTTTTGCCGGTATGCCACTGCGAAATAACTAAGATTCTGTTGATTATTGATTCACTTTGGACCAAGTCGTTTTGAATTGCATTTGGTTATTTGGCTCTGGGCTATTGGGTAAATGTTAACTGATTTGATATTCAGTATTGCACGGTAAATAAATAAACTAGATGGGAACATTAAGTAAATGCCACAGTCACTGGGGAAAGCAGGCAGACCCCTCCCATATATATTATAGAAACTTATACATTACTTGTAGGTAGAACGCCCTCTGCGTCTAACCGAGGCCATGGAAACAGTGATGCATACGCGCAACTGCACGCAACAACAGCACACAGGGTTTTTTTTAGTCCGTATGCCACATACGAAAAATAAAAAATTAAGTAAATGAAAATGTATATAGTTTAACTATGTAGGCTGAAAGATTGAATATAGTTGTGCCTAAAGCTCATTATGAAAACAAAATGCATGCAATGTTTGCTTTATAGGTAAATACATTTTTAATCAACAAAAAATGTGTACAAAGGCTAACTTATATCTTAAGAGATATCTTCCATTAAGCCAAGCTGACCTAAAAGGGCACTGGTTTTAAGCGATCAAAAGTTCGCCAAACTCTACTTAGCCCGGGTCTCTCAAGAGACGGATAAACAATCTGATAACTCTTTTTGGCACTTTTTGTACTTGTGAAATGTCAAAAGTCCCGGATAAACAGACAGATAAACGCTATCTGAGGAATGAGAGAACGGCACTTGTCAAGTACAGTACAGTAAAGTACGCTGTCTACCCCTCATTGTGAATACAACCGTGAATGTACGACAGCGCGAACTTGTCCATTATTCCGCTTACACTTGAGCAACTTTTTCTGTATAAAGTTTAACATGACAACTCCACTTACGGAAGTGAGCTTTTAGCAAAGACTAAGGCCCGAGAGATGGGACACATGTTACTTATACATAAAGATAGATACTAGGTATTAGGTAGGTCTTTTATAGATACGTACTTAGATATTTTTAAACAAAAAACCTATTAGGGACACATGATAATTAAAAAAAAAGGTCAAGTCCGGGTCGGAATCGCACACGAAGGGTACGTACCATCGTACAACAAAACTTAAGCACTCAAAATAATAATAAAAAGAGCATGCCCTCACGAGGATTTGAGGTATGCTAGTGCGTGGCCAGAAGCAATGTATGTGCCTGTGAGTAAATGTTTATGTTTAAGCTAGGAAAAAAAACGTGAAAAACATCGAGCCAAAACGATTCTCGAGTCAAAGTTATTCGGAGAACGGCATGTTTGTCCCTCTTCGTTTTCACTAGTTGGTACTGGCAATATTTGTTTTTTTTTTTTTAATTGTGTTTGATGGCCATGAAATTGTCATTTTAGACGTACGAAGCACAGAGTAAGTAAACAGTTTCGTTCATCTGAGGTTGGAAGTTAAATATACAACTTGATAACGTTTTCACATCTGAGTACCCATTAGTTATCATAGACCATTCTATTTTACGTAACAAGAGGCTGGCCCATTGCCACCTGGTTAAAATCAGTAAGGAAATAAATTCCATGCTCAGATATCTCGACATATACCTTTATTTCTAATTCACTGCCAAAAAATATTTTGGCTTTGGTAAAACTACCGCTTTTTGACATTAAGTTGCGTAGAACTGGCGCCGCCCTGTAAACCCACCTTCAACATCAAGTCACATCTGAAGGGCTACCAGTGCAATATTATCATAAATTCTACTAAACAATCTTGATGAAATATTTATCGATACGATTTTAGTTGAACTACCAATAAATTAATTCATCAAGTGCCGCTTTTATCAAAATACGAGTAGTAATCGACTATTAGACAAAATGACATTTTATATGGCAACCCATGTATTTACGATTTCGGCAGTCAATTTGAAATACAGGTTTAGCTAATATCATATTGAGGTTAATTATATGGGAAAACTGACACAATCCCACAAATATTCGGTTGTTCAAAGTAAAAGTTTGTCCATTCTGTACAACTTACCTACTCTTCGTCCCAACTTAATACCAACAAAGAGGCCTATACTCGACTTCCGAGTCAGTCCACGCGCCAAACTCCTAACAAGTACGTTATAAGGCACTTCTTACTCTATATTGTTGCGAACTTTCAGCGTCAACCATTGCATGTGAATCGAATCAGATGAGATATCTTGCAGTTTTATAATTGCTTTACACTATTAAAATATGAAGACTACTAATAATGGAACATCATTTGCAATACAGAATTACATACATTGCACACATATACAGAACCCCTCTCTCTAGGGTTAAAAATATAATTGTAATAAAAAAGTTTCAATAGAAAAATAAATGGTCAAGTGCGAGCAGGACTCGCGGACCAAGAAGGTTTCCGATCATACTTGAAGAGCGAAACTAGTGTAATTAGGTTTCAAAATAAAAAAAATAAGCATGATGTCATCCATAATGCTTTGTGCCAAATTTCATGATTCTAGGCCTACGGTAGGTACCCTATAGGTTTTGGGTCCATTGCGATTACTATGAAAATACATCAATTTTACAGCTACTACCCTCCATACTTACTTTGGTGGACAGAATTGTAATTAAAATAAAAAAATGCCAACTATTGTAATACTTGGAGAAAGGTTCGTACGACGGTTTCACTGGCTACTACTTTACAGGTTTCCTAGTGTAGTATCCAGGGCACCTACTGCGTATTACTCACCTAGTGTTACTTTCCAACGGCTTTTACATTTTAAGTTCCCTGATGTAATTACTAGTTTATTTAAGTTGTTTTTGTAACACGGATAAATAAAATAATTAAAACAGCATAAACGGTCGTAGCGTTCGATTGCGTTGACCAAGAAGTTTGTTTTTTTACAGTTCTGTGGGATTACACACCTGAGCAATTGATATAAATTTCAGCTTGATGCGTCCACGCGTTCTCGATATAAAGGTACACATGGACAGACGGACGGACGGACAACAAAGTGATCCTATAATATTTTTACCTTTTAAGGATCGGAACCCTAAAAACACATTTAGGCTGGGACTCCACCAAAGCGGAGATGTGCGGAGATGTGGAATATTTGTATGGCGCGATGGAAGCGGAGATGTGAGCTATTTCCATCGCGCATACAATTATTCCAGATCTCCGCTTTGGTGGAGTACATTTAACCACTTCTGGGTCTCATCATTAGGTATCTCATATCATCCTGCCACCCCTTAGCAGGGGTATAGGCACAGATTACTAAATAGTTACTACGTAACAGATACTTCACTCAGAAGGAAATTTCCAATACCTACTGCTATAATAGCCTACTCCGTCGCGTCAGTAACCGCTGCATGCTAAAATGTGCCTAAATGCTCAAGCGTACAGTTGTAATTGCCTCGCACCGCGCGATCTCACACTAATCGCAGGGCTGCCTCTTCGATCGCAGATACTCGTACGGTACGAACACAGTTCAAAACGTGCGTGCGCTTGGCTTGCGACAACCATACTGACTTGGGCGCCGGGCCTTAGCCAGGCTGCTCGAGAGCTCGGGCGGGCGGTAGGTAATTATAGCGCGCGAGTACATTCAGTGACGGAGGCCTGGTATAGGTATAGGGCTCTCAGTACAGATTTCCATTTGCTCCGATCTTGGGCGATCTGCTCCAGCTCCGCCCAATCTGAACTCACCATGGCGGCCTCTTTCTCCGTTGAACGTCGCCACATTGTTGGCTTCTATTTATTACGCGATTATTGTGATATGAAAAACTTGACGCGTTCCCGAGAAAACAGAGTGGCATGATTCTCGCGCCTTAGATATACGGATATCGAGACCTATATTGACAGATTCCGATACAAACTCACTCGATATAGGTGTAGATATCGTATATTGAATGCGCGAGAATCATGCCAGTGCTACATGGATGTTTTGGCACGTGGCCAAGGGTCGGAACTAACGCAATCAATCCAATCAATCGATCAATGTTGCAGTGGCGCCCCCCTGTCAGTGTCATCTAAGTGCCAAAACATCCATGAAGCATGACAAACTAAAAGAACAGACTACTGACGTTAGTCCAAGCTACTGACAGACAAAGAAAATAAAAACGGAAAAGAACGGAACCCTATAAACAAAAATTGTCAAAACGTCGTAGGCACAATTACTATTGAGCTACTGCTACCTCACGTTGGAAAATAATGGTTCAAATTACCTCGTAAATCCATAAAACATAATAAGTGCACCTTGTAAAATGTAAGATAAACAAGAGATTTCCCTCAGCAAACATATCGTCAATCTTCTCATATCAACACAACGCAACAAACGCGAGATTTTGAAAGGATTTCCAAGTTTCCATATATTGGCAGGTACAGGTATATTGTACGTTGTTATGGCGGGAAAATATTTAAGTACCTTTTGCGCTAAGTCTCTTTGGCTCTAATCACCTCTCTCTCTCTCCATACCTAAACTCGAAATACCAATCTACTTAGTAGTAAAAAGCCTTTGAGTTTTTCGTCCATTAAAGACCGACCGTCAGTTAAATTAATTAATTTAGCTGACCATGGCGAATCAACCACTTTTATCAAGAAATTGTATGATTTCAAATAAAAAATACAACGTGTATATGAATCAGAGACTATATATACAATAGACTGCGCCTGTGGGGGAATGCGGCTCCCCAAACGTTTGTTGTATTCAACAAACAGTGTATCAACAAACGTTCGCATACGCAACCTATGTACGATGACGGGCCGCCAGACAGTTTCGCAGCGGCCGCCCAATCACAGCTCTCTTACTTCGTCCCCCGCCGCCCGTAAATTGGTGAGTTGTGTTTCATACGAGTTTAACTCGATGCGAGAAAGAGAAGTCACATATCGCTCAGAGCTAAAGAATCTTGTTGCCTCTCCGTTGTTAAGGCGAGAAAATATTTAAGTACTTGAGCAGTTTATAAGCACCTTCCAGCTTACTTAGCTTGATCGTGTGAATGTGTTAACGAAAAGTTGGGGAAAAGGAAAAGTGAGGCTTTCTCAATGTATTTATAACATTCCTTCTATAAAACTTCTTTTTTTTTTTTTTTATGAGCCTGTAATATCCCACTGCTGGGCAAAGGCCTCTCTCCCCCTCTTCCACTCCATTCGATCCTGAGCGGTCTCCTTCCACTCTTCATCCCATAGAGCCAACTCATCACTCCATCTCTTCCTGGGTCGGCCACGCTTTCTCTTTGCATTTTCTGGGAGCCAGTCTGTGTTTCTCTTAGCCCACCGATTTGGCAGCATTCGAGCAACGTGACCGGCCCAGTCCCACTTTAATTGGGCAGCCTTCTGAGCTACATCTATAATCTTTGTCCGGGAGCGCAGCTCGGAATTCCGGATCCGGTCTAAAAGCCGAACACCGAGAATGCTGCGCTCCATGTTTCTCTGACAAACCCCGAGTCTGAACCTTTGCGCGTCAGTCAAAGACCAAGTCTGGGCTCCGTAGGTAAGGATGGGGAGAATGCACATGTCCATGAGCTTTTGTTTCAGGGACAACGGAAGTTGTCCCTTCATGAGCTCCTTCATAGACCAAAAGCTCTTCCAGGCGTTTTCGACGCGTCTATCGACTTCCTTGTCTTGTCGTGCCTGGAAAGAGACTATTTGGCCTAGATAGATGTATTCTTGGACATATGCAATTCTAACCCCATCCACGTCCACCGTATGCTCCTTGCTGTTAGACATGACCTTGGTCTTTGACATGTTCATGCTAAGTCCAACCTCGAGGCTTGCATGGCTGAGTTGTTGTAGCATAGTCTGTAGCTCAGAAGGCGAATGAGAAAACAGGACTATATCATCGGCGAAACGAAGGTTTGTAAGCTTCGCCCCGCCGACGTCTATACCCCTGTTCTCCCAATCTGGCTCTAGTGTCTTGAAGACCTCTTCCAACACGCTGGTAAATAGTTTGGGGGAGAGAGGATCGCCCTGCTTGACGCCCCTTTCAATTCGAAATGAGGGACCCGGAACTTGTAATTTAATTGAAGCGGTACTGTTTTTATATATTTCTTTGATAAGGTTAATGTAGTATGGATTTATATCTTGGTTATGGAGTGCTTTAAATATGGAAGTGTGTGTAAAACTATCAAATGCCTTCGAATAGTCGACAAAAGCAACATATAGAGGAAGGTTATATTCCTGATACTTCTCAATAATCTGATTAAGGGAGTGGAGATGATCTGTGGTCGACATACCGGGTCTAAACCCAGCCTGCTCGGGTGGTTGAGCTTGGTCGAGTAGATCAGATATGCGGCGCTCTATCACTTTGATAAATGCCTTGTAAAGGTGTGATGTAAGGCTGATAGGACGGTAGTTGCCGATATCTGATCGCTCGCCTTTTTTGTAAAGGAGTATGATCTCCGAGTGGCACAAATTGACCGGGAATCGCCCGGCATGCATGACGGAGTTGAAAAAGTTTGTGACATGTGGGAGTAAAATGGGTTCGCCTAACTTCAGCACTTCTGTCGATATGCCATCGTGACCTGGACTTTTGTTGAATTTCATTGAGCGAAGGGCGCAATGAACTTCATAGCCTGTGATTGGTGGTATATTATCAGGACAACAGAAGGCTGAAGCTGAAGGATTTGGATCGGATGTATCTATTAATCTGCAGTAAAGATTCTGATAAAACTTAGTACAAATATTAGTAATCTTTGTTCTGTCTCTCTGTTTATTTCCTGCTGTATCTTTAAGGCATGTGATCCACGATTTACTTTGTGATATTCCTTTTTTGGCTATTTTGAGCGATTTGTTACTTTCTAATGCATTTTGGACTAGTTTTGTATTATATTGCCTAATATCTGTTCGGATTGATCGTTTTACTTTTTTGTCTAACAGTCTATATTCTTCGCCGCTTGTAATATTTTTGTAGTTCTGTCTCTGTTCAATAAGTTTTAATGTTCTATATTCCTTTAGGAACGTATTAATATTTTGTAATATTGATAAAAAAAACTAGACTGGAGTATGGAATAACAGACTAAAAGTGGGTAACAGTCGTGGCTCTGCCACCCTATATGGTTGTGAAAGAATGAGGGCAGGATCATATCTCATCTTACTAACGCGTCTATGGACACCACCTATATCCACTAGCACCACTTTTAGCACAGTTGCCAACCCCATTAAATTGTATTAATCGGAAATACAAATGACTACTTTCCGTCGATTTATATTACAATAAAGTTGTGCCTTCCCGTACTAAACTTCTTAGAGATTTCTGGCCAAAGAAAATAGCGCCTCTGTCACATTTTTTTGGTACTAAGTCGGTACGAGAACTTGTAATAGGCTGTCACATGCACAGACAGTTTTTCACAGATGATGTACTTCTGTTGCCGCTATAAAAAAATACAAAAAAGTTGATTATAATAAATATTTAAGGGGGATCTCACACAACAGACATGACTTTTTTGCCGTTTTTATAGATGTATGGAATTTATGTACGGAACCCTTCGTGCGCGAGTCCGATTCGAACTTGGCCAGTTTTTAGTATTAATTATTGATTGTTCCCACCTTAGAAATAAACCAATTTTGTTTATTTCTAAGGTGGGAACTCTTGTGCCCCTGTCACCTCGAACGTTAAATCATATGACACTTTTATGACTAGTTTTGTTGCAAAAATTGCAATCTCGCATTCCATTGTACCCGGAAAATGGCGCCAAAACACATTTTCCCGCCCAGAATTAGCCTTCAACTAAACAGGGAAGATAAGCTCACATAAACTTAGTGCAAACTACCCCCCATATTTCCATGCACAATGCACTAGCTGTGCTGCGGTCGGTACAATATTGTAGCCAGTTGAGCTTTGAGCGTTATTGTCAGAGGAGTTTTTATGCTTGCCTACTGTTGTGATTAGATTAGGTATAAAGTGAATTTGACAACTCAATTATCATTGGGTATATGTGTTATATTCAGACCACGATCCAAGTATGGCAATCAAGTAGATTTTAGGGTTCCGTAGCCGATGGTTGCCAAACGGGAGCCTATTACTGAGGCTCCGCCGTCCGTCTGTCCGTCTGTCCGTCCGTCCGTCTGTTAGAGGGCCCTTCAGCACGAACCGTAATAGCTAGAGAGTTGAAATGTTTTACAGAATTTGTATTTTTATTGCCGCAACAACAACAAATACTGAAATACACGAAAAAAGGTTGCTAACAATAAAATAGCAGGTATTAAGTAAATTTCAATACAATAGCGCCTGACAATTATTTAATAGCAAGAGAGACGACTGACGACGAGATTGAAGATATTGCCGATTTAGCCGATAAACACTAAGGGTGTTATTACAAAAAAATAAACTCCCGTTCAACGCCTGTTTAAAAACGAAATTGTATGGGATTTGACGTTTGTTTTGAGGTTAAACTGCGTTTACTATTTTTTGTAATAACACGGTAAATTTTTTGATATTTTGGTCACCGATTTTTACACATAAGAACCATACCAGCGCGGCGTTTGTTTTAGGTAAAAAACAACTATTAGAATATTATTATTTCATAAAGTTTCCAGTGGCATTATGATGTTTTTAAACATTAGATTTTTAGCCATGGGACAGTTTTAAAACATACAGATTTTTTGGATTCAGAAAGTATCTTAAACTGCTGGCTGCTGGAACAACCTTTATCTTCCTTGCACTATTAGAGACAGTCCCACACCTTTCTCTTTTAAGAAACGTATTAAAGAGCACTACCTCTCACTTTCTTAAAAGTTATTGTATGTAAAGTGTATGTAGTATATCGGTATGTATTTAGCATTTTTTTCTATATTTATAGGTATTTAACTTATTCTTGTGTTTTTTTTTTTAAATTAAGTAGTTATTGTGCACTGCCTACCCTATCATTACACATTTTCCTTTCACGCCTGGTTTGCTGGAAGAAATCTCTTTTTAGAGATAAGCTCGCCTTTGTACATGTGCTTTCTATTAATGTAACCGTATAAATTATTGTGTGCAATAAAGAGTTGTGAATTGTGAAACCTTTTAAAGATAGGCATTTTGCTGGACAATCGTCTTAATCTTCTCCAGCATATCTTACTCCATGTCCTAAGTGTGTTCTAGGCTTACTGCCAACCTAAGGGTGTTGGCATAAATTATCGAGTGCACAGAACGTGCTCCCTGTATGTCGTCAACCTAAGAACGTCTAATACCCGCATCTTGACTGGTATAGAGAATATTAGATAAGGCTAGTGCAGGCTAGTGATATGTAGGTCACCTAATAACAAGCTACCAGGGCCCGAATTCTACTGTACACAAGCATACCACAAGCTTGGCACAAGCTTCAATACGACGCATTTGGTACTCTACTAAAACCGGAATCGCAATTCACAAGCGCCATCCTGACGCCAGCCTACTTCTTATTCTATTGTCGGACAGTAGGCTGGCGTCAGGCTGGCGCTTGTGAATTGCGATTCCGGTTTTAGTAGAATACCAAATGCGTCGTATTGAAGCTTGTGCCAGGCTTGTGGTATGCTTGTGTACAGTAGAATTCGGGTCCAGTTCGGTTTACATTCTAAGCAGTGTTTTCATAGAGTCACGCCTTTTCCCGTACGGGCTGAGAAACGCACAGTATTGAGCTTATGTTTGGTTATGGATATTTTATATAGATAGCCAATTGTATAGTTTGCGTGATAGGAAGTAGAATATGACTGACTTCCCTCTCTTTATCTGTAAGGTTTTTTTCCTGTCATGCCTAGGTTTTTGTTCTATTGTAATTTTCCTCTGTGCAATAAAGTAGTCATGAGTGACTGACTGAAATCTCTTTTTATTGATAAGCCCGCCTTGGTACACATCTTTCTGTAAATGTTACGTGTTTTTTATGTTTTTGTGCAATAAAGTTTATGAAAATAAAATGAATGAAATATATTTTTCGTATATATTTCGTATATATTTATTGCACTTATCAGAAAAAAAAACATAAACAAACATTTAACATTTTTCTACGAATTTAACCTTTCTAACGTAAAACTTTACCGAAGAACAACCTTCAACCTCTTTAGCTGTGGCGATGGGTTAGTCTCCTGTCACGCTAAATGGAGTAATAATGTTGAAACATGGCCGTAACTATGCCTCTTTCACCTCTTAAGGGAAGAGGGTCTTAAATGCTATGTTATGTTTGATAACAGAAAGTAGGCACCTCCAATTTAGATCCATCTGTATACATTGGTATACAGGTGGATCCGAATTTGGGCAGCGCAATGCAGATAAACCATATCGGGTTATAAATTGTAACGACTATACAGGTTGATCCTAATAACGCGGAGTAGTTACGTGAGCGAATTGCCCGCGTTTCGGGGCTTTGGATAAATAAATGGACCCGTATTGAATGGATTTGGAAATGGAGCATGCTGTGTGTGGATTTTATTGGTATTATGTTAAGGCTCTAGATAAAAATAAACACCCTTTGAATGGTTTAAAACAGTTTTTATTTCCCTTTAAAAAGTATTGGAAAACATGCTAAGGAAACCTTCAGTCTCCATATCAGCGGGATGGTTTGTTCCTATATTATGTAATATTTTAATAAACTGCTAACGGTAGGCGTATCTAAAGTCTCTGCCACCCCATATGAAAAAGTGTGTTGTAATATGTATAAACAAACAGCCCAGGAGCGAGCTGCATGTAAACGGGGAAGAGAGGCCTTTGCCCAGCTGCCGTCATACCGAAGAAGGCGGCATCTACAAAAAAATAAAAAATGCGTTTTTGGTACCGTTGGAATCAGTACAAAATTTCCTATCTTTCTGTATATAAAAAAAGGCGGTAACTACGCTGGAACTATGG
Source organism: Argyresthia albistria (assembly GCA_963457715.1). Classification (NCBI taxonomy): domain Eukaryota; kingdom Metazoa; phylum Arthropoda; class Insecta; order Lepidoptera; family Argyresthiidae; genus Argyresthia; species Argyresthia albistria. The sequence continues at coordinate 7,989,830 of OY735277.1, read as the reverse complement.
TTTCGAGATGGGAAGATGGCGGCTTCTGCACATAACCTGTATTCGATAAAAAGTAAAAAAGCAGCGTCTGTAAAATACAGGGCAAAAAAGCGGCATCTACCTGTAGATGCCGCCATTCTTCTCTGTTTTTAGACATGCCGCCTTTTTACCTTTTAACGCCTCCGCTGTAATTGCAGATCCGGCATTCTCATGTCAGTCAAAATCCTTCCAGAAACCCGAAAGGAGTTCTGGAAGAATTTGCCTGAACCGTGACAACCAACTCTACAAAAAAAACACGACAGCGACGACGCCGCGAATGCTTTATTTTTGATCTCAATACCCCTGTGACTCTATTCAAAATATTATTTTATTGTAAATAATGCTATTGGCTTAATTATGGTACAAAACTAATTAAATTTGTGATATTCTCTATGCAGATGCCGCCTTTTCGGTAGGATTCATATAGTGTAAGTTAATTAAAATGCAAATTTTAATAGCGGCAACTAGGTTTTTTCATCATTACTTCTTTGATTTCTACAATATTTATGTTTTTTTTTTAGTATTTGTAGTACAAGAGAGTTAGTCCCTTCCTACCAGTACCTAAAAAGCTACGATCTCAGAGCTACGAAATATAGAAAAGTTACGTTTTGCTAATTATCTTGAAACAGCGTCATCTGTATATGCCGCCTTCTTCGGTATGACGGCAGAGTAGTGGGATGCTATAGGCTAATAAAAAACAAAAAAAAATGTATAATTATATTTTTATTTCCGGTAAGTAGTAATATCGATAAAAACTTTAGAATTACACAGTGGCCGCTGAGAGTATGCGATCCTCCACTCCACTCCCACAAGTGAGATAGAGCGAAAAGTAGCGCGGGACAGACAGGGACAAATACAAATACATGTGTCAGGGATCGCATTCTCTCAGCGGCCACTGTATGGTTAAATATGCATGCATACGTTCCCTCTCATTCCCACGTCTGTCTATTGTTCTCTATTGTCAGTGTGTTTGGCCTGATGAGACCGATTAATTTTATCGTAAGCAGGGCTTGTTTACCGGTTTATTTAAAGAGCGTAATCAGCTCAGGTACATGAGGAGCGTTTCATAAAGGTTTGGCTCTACCTTAACCCCAAAAATAAAGGTTTTACTCAAAGAGCAAAATTATAAAGGTTTTGTTCAATAAATCGGTTTTTAACCTGTAAAACGGGTTTTTTCGAACTCTTTTTGATGTTTGCCGCCAGTGGCCGCCCACCACCAATGTTGCGATTGGAAATTACACAATTTTATGTTCACTACACTGGTGCTACGTGCTGCCGTGCCGACACTGCCAGCCGTGTCTTCTTTTGCCACTGGCAACTAACAAACAACAATGGGTAAGTTTTTAGTTTTTTTGTTACATTGACCCTGTAGACGGAATACTGATCCTTCTTATTTTTATCTTTTTAAGCTATAAGTTTGATGATCAATCTTATAAACTCAGAAATCCTTGTTAAATGCTTTACAGAAATAGTGTTTTACATGCTCTATTCAATTTATTCTATCCCTAGTTCTCGAGAATTCCCGGAAAATCCAGCTCGAGAAATGTCGAGAACTAGAGAGAGAAGGTAGGTATAGGTACTTTCGTTTCTGGGCCCTCTTTGTACCAAATTGCATACACAGGTTGTCAGTCTCTGTTGGTATTATTTAATATTTTTATAAAGGACAATGCTACGAATGTATGAAAAAAAAACCCAGGTCCGGCGCAAACGAAACTTAACTGAAATAATTGGTATGATTGAGTAATAAAATAATCCATGGGAGACATGATCTAAATCGATGGCTAAGTGCGTGAAATTGCTATTCGAATTTTCACAGGAGTCATACTAATATTTTAATAGAACTAACAATACTTTTACCATAATTATATTAAAAATCAGCTCTGATTAGGTCAGTGCAATTGTCACATGTCGTGCTCTGATAAAAAAAAACACTCACCTAAAACCATGTCGTTAAGTCAAAGTCCACGGCCCGCGATTTTCAATCTACCCACATCAAGATGAAGGTATGAAAAAACATAAGTATGGAAAATGGGTATGTTCGTCCGTTGGGCGGTTGAGTGGGCATCAATTATTGTACGAATCATACCTTGCCCCTTGCTCCCGTAACTATTAGACCGACGTAATAGTAATAGTAACCTTACGACAAATAGACCGAGTCTACTTAGAACAGAGCGAGAGACATTTACGAGCTCCAGAAAATGTATGAGCGAGACATATGGAAACTTACAGCATGCGATAGTAATAATCACTTCATAGAAGGGCTACCTTACGCTTTTAAACTGCAATATTATATTAATTAAATAAATATTAGTATGACGCCTGTAAAAACTCGAATAGCAATTTCGCGCACTTAGCCATCGATTTCGATCATGTCTCCCTTGGGTTATTTTATTACTCAATTATACCAATTATTTGAGTTAAGTTTCGTTTGCGCCGGGCCTGGGTTTTTTTTAACATTCCTATTTATATTTATTTACAGATCCAGACGTAGAAAATGATACCGAATCGACTCAGGACGATTGTGAAATATCACAATCCCTACTGCCAGCACTGAAAAAGCGTCGTATGTTGAAAACGGTAGATTCAGATGCAGCTCTACCAAATTGCAGCACGCGAGTTATGAAAGGTGATGCTGAGCCTACTGATGAAGATAATCAGTCCGAACATGACGTAGAACGACAAAAAGAATATACTAGCACATGTAACAGGGATGGAGAAATGAGAACTCGTAAAATTAAATGTACTGATTGTATTGTGGCGTCACCTATCAGGCGATCCACATACTGACATACAAGATGAATGGCGCTAGCAAAAAGGAACTCAGCAGTTGGCAGAAGTCACGACAGATGTCATAGCAGTAAAACAGAACGCACAACAATGCAAAAACAACTGACAATCGATCCTACGTCGCTTCACTGGTGACCCTCGACAATGAACACGCAGCAACCTTTTTCTACCTTCCGAAGACTTCTTCCGCAGCCATCTGAAGACGCATTCCTGCAACCACCTCGGAGCCAACTTCTCATTCATCCTCCCTCATCAGCAGCAGAGCACCTATGGCTTGGCCGTTTCGTTACTTGCATTTTCTAATTTAAGCTCATCTGACGGTAGTGAAACGGCCAAGCCACATATTTGAGTAAGGTGTTATAGTTTGTGAAGTTAGGGCTGTACAGTTAAGGCGTGTAGAGTTAGAAGCTTGGCTCTACTTGAAATCTGATAACTTTTTATTTCCCTCTTCTTGGCTACATTTTTTACATGAAAAATGTAGCCAAGAAACTCTAAATCCCTTTTTTGTTACACCATATTATCGTCATATTACGGCTTACCTAATTAAACAGTTTTACAATATTTTGGTCGGAGTCCACGTAAGAAAAAAAATGTTGTTTTTTTAACCGACCTCCCAAAGGAGGAGGTTTACAATTCGTCCGGATGTTTTTTTTTATGGATGTGCCCCGGTAGCGCCTAGACGGATGGACCGATTTGGTTTTTTTTTTGTTTGAAAGGGTTTACCTTCCCATTGGTCCCATTGACACCAGGTCAGGATCTGATGATGGGATCCTGGAGAAATAGAGGGAACTCTTCAAATATTATAGGCAGACCTATAGTGATTTTTGTGTTTTTAATAATAACTCGTGCATTTACTCACGGTAAGCATAATATTGTGATGCGGAACTGCTGATGGCCACATATGGCCACCAGAACTGCTCAATACTAGCTACAAATACAATGCGCGGCTGACGGGCAGGCAACGCATAGCCTGAACCGGTGGCCCTAGAGCCATGAAACTTTGTACAGAGGTTCCTTAGTAGCGTGAGGGGGTGCACTGATATGAGATTTGACAAAATTAATTCCCCAAGGGGGGGGATAAGGGGTTACAGTTTGTATTAAACTCAATCTAATCAAATAGGTTTTATGGAAGTATTTTTTTTTCTAAAGTTTACTTTATGTTTCAATTATAATTATAAACAATGCCAAAAACAAAATAAAAACCAATTAAGTAACTATCAGATTAAGTTAAATAAAAAAAGAAAGGTAATTGCCACTTTTAAAATTCGAGAAAATCTCGAGATTGAGCAAATTTTGACGTCATTTTTAAGCAAAATTAGTTTAATTTCGAATCGTAAAAGTGGACATTATACATAGGTATATATGTATTTAGTACTAGATATCATATACATATAACAAATTATAGTAATATTGATTTCATTGATTAAATTGTTATGATTTAAATAAATCGTTTTATTTTTCACTTATTTATTATACAGTGTATTATTTCTAAACAACAATATATCCTCTACTATAGAGTCTTTTAACGATAACCTTAAATTATTGAGCACGAATTTAAATGAAGAAAATAGTCTTTCGACGCTGACTTATGTTGGGGGGTGGCTAATGATAATATGTTTGAAAGAAAATATAGTTGTGGGTCACTAACATTCTTTTTTTCCATAATTCGAGAAGAAACACTAGGTTCAATTACTAACGCTTCAAAGTTCAAGTGCAAATTGCACGCGTTTAAACAAGTTGAAACCTGCCCTTCCCCTATCCCCTGCCTGCTCTGCGTGTGTGCGTGCCGTACCTTTCGCAGTTTTGGCTTAAACCGGTTTATTTGGGTTTTTTAACCGCTCTCTTCTCAATTACGCTCCGAGCGATTTTTTTTCTAAAAACCTCTATAAACCTCTATTAACCGGTATTTTTTAAACCGGTTTCAAGCCCTGATCGTAAGGATTTGTTTGATTTGTGAATACCATCAAATAAGCCGTGCAGCGTGCTGTAAAATATCACCGACGAATACAATAATGGAACACAACAAACACACGAATCCGTCAAACAGCGGAAGCACAATTTGAAGCTCCGCGACGTCACAACGGGGCGGCCGGAAGTCGCGATGCGCGACGCCTACTTCCGCTAGTCGGTACCGGAAGCGGAAACGTCAAACTTTACGCTCTATGCGCTTGTTATTGAATCTCGAACTAGGTCTTGAGGTGCATCTTTGTAATGCATATTCAATTCACAGACATAGTATAAATATTTAGTAAAACTATTAATAACATGACATAACATAACATTGCCAATGTCAAAGGCAAAGTTTTTGTTTATTTCTTTAGTCCCAAAGGCCCCAATGTGCCCCTCGGTGCCAATTCATAGGCTATTTTTCTATGTTTATTTATTTATTTATTTATCCAGGTAATCAACAGCGTTAATACAAAACAGATATATCCTTAAAAATTAACACCAATTACATAGCCAATAATAGATTACCCCAAAAGATCCTTAGCTTATATGTTAGCAGCAAAACTCTATTATTTCGATGTCCTAGGTGTTTTGTTTATTTGACTTGTATAGTGATGTGTATTTGTTGTTCTGTAATTTTAAAACGGGTGCACTGTCTAAAATAAACGATTTCATTACTTTACTCATTTATCAACGTGTCATGGTTTGTAACCAAATTGCTTTAATCGAATCATACTTCAATATCCTCAAGTTTCTCCTCTCTAGCTCCGTCCGCTCCTCTCTATGTTTTAATATAAAAGTTTATTCTTGCCCGGAGCTTTCTGATTTCAACTGTCAGAAAGATAGAAAGAAAAGGAATGTTCCCCGACCTCTCTCGCAAGCTTCGCTGACCCGCAAAATTTCGTAAGAAATTTGACAATGTAAACTTTAATAAAAACTTGGTTTCGACATCCTCTCTCAAGTATGAATGAAGGGACTTATGAAACAAATACAAAGCGTTTCTTACCTTTCGGCGCAAAGTACCAGATACGCACTTGGCCAATAAACGCATTTTACCTAATACGCATGTTACCAAACACGCAGATAGCCAATACGCGATACAAGTGTCCTAATATGCAAGTGGTTAAAAACGCAATCAAAATACGCGGGTTACCAAAAACGCAAAAGACCAAAACAATATTACACGATAGGCCAAAATTACCCCTCCGGTACAATCCGTCCACTTTCCCCTTTCGTCCACTTTCACAATCAGTCCACTTCATTTTCCCGTTCCGTCTATTTCCCTGTCCGTCTACTTTCCCCATTAGTCTACTTCCCGATCCGTCTACATTCCCAATATGTCTACTATCCGAGCTGTCTACTTCCCTTTAAACTTGATCTTTGTGCTTTCTGTGCACACTTGAACATTTTTATGATTTTTTGACACATGTCACAGAATTCTAATTCACATCATAAGCGGTGGCCGAGGCTTGCGTTTAACCAATTAGTTTATTAATAGTTACATCTTGTATTGTTGACATTTTTAATCTGAAATTGGGTTTGCGGTGAGCGGTGGCCGAGGCTTGCGTTTATTAAAAGTTACATCTTGTATTGTTGACATTTTTAATCTGAAATTGGGTTTGCGGTGAGCGGTGGCCGAGGCTTGCGTTTATTAATCTATAATCGGGTTCTAATCTTATACACCGGAAGGGTTTTTTGGGTTCCCACAACACAGGGTATCATAGTGTGTGGCCAGAAGCAGTGTGCCTGTGTTTAATAACATAAACATAACGTCAAGTCTTTTCCCATACGGGGTGGAAGAGGCACAATTGTAGCCACTTTTAGCCAGTTATTCAACACTCCATTTTGCATGACAGGGGGCTAGCCCATAGCCGCAGCTGCTATGGAGTGATGAAGGTTTCTTCACGATGTTTTCCATCACCATTTTAATGTTCATGTTATATGGGTCAACTGCATTGATCAGCAAGCTTTCCCAATAAGGAAAAGACTCATGAGCTACCGACTCAGAATACAACCATTATTTACAGCAGCACTGCACAGATTTTTGGCATCGACCATCGAAATACTTCTCCCGGCAATCCAAATAGAAATGGATATACATTATTCACCACATAAACATGTACATAAATACAGAGCTGTGCAAGCTAAGCTACACTATTGAAGATACATCTTAGTCTCTTTGAGGCTAGACTTAAAAGCGGTTTAAAGTTTTAAGGCGTTTCTAAGATGGCTCTGTCGTTTAACCACCCGTCGATTTGTAAGATATGTATGTGTACAACTAAAGATATACGAGTATTCGTTTGCTTGCAGCTGACAGTTTGGCAAAGATTTGTGTTGGGTTTGCAAAAGATTCATTGATAAACAATCTTAGCGTCACACCTTTTTACATACGGGGTGGGAGAGGCACACAGAGGCGACGGATGTAAGGGCCACCCACGTTGCAGTATGAGCTATTATAAACTTTATTTTAACATAATTATTTAAAAAAAAAGAGCTCCGTGGTCTAGTGTTCTACCTTGCTTCTCCCGCAGGAGATGCAGGTTCGAATCCCGGTGCTGACCATGTACCAATGAGATGATTAATTTGTCTTAAGTACATTATCGGACACTCCGTGTTTCGGATGGCACGTTAAGCTGTGGGTCCCGGCTACTATAACTACTTCGTAGTATGTAGTAGTCGTAAAAATCCCTCCACCAACCCGCACTGAGCCAGCGTGGTGGAGTATGGCTCAATCTTACTCGGATCCGGGTAAAGGCCTGTGCCCCTGGGTGGGGACATTAATGGGCTACATTTACTTTTTTACTTTTATAATTTTTCCAAATTTCAACAACCAGAAAACGAGTTGCTAGTTGTGCCCAGTTTTATGCAATTCAATGCTTAATCTGGGCACAAATGTGCTTCTGCCCCCCCCCCCCCCCCTATGGGAAAAGGCGTGACGCTATGTTAATGTTGTACCCACAATAACCTGACAGTGCCACTAACGAAAACAAATTTTGTAAACCGCCCCCCACCTCCCACTTCAAGTTAATGATATTCGTGTCAAAACTACTTGAGAACTGCCGACCTATTTAGCACCCCTCTTAGATGAACCAGAAACTATTGACAATTCGTGAAAATTATTTTTCGAATTATTTATTAATTAAATAAAATTTACTAAACGTAAGTTAGTTCCATATAGTCTATGTCAAAATATAAACATACACCATACATACACGAATTTTACATGTAAGTTCTGTATTTATGTATCGATAGTATATTTAAATATAAGTATACAAGTATTTACGTATACAACCTTAGCAGATGGCACGCGCGATCACTACTGGCACTAACTGAAAACCAGCGCTGAGGGCCCCCGCCCTCAGCACAATGCTGAGTTAGGGTCTTTTGCACAGCAGAGGGAAAGAACACATCGCGGCACTCACTACCTATGGTCTGTTGTGTAATAAACGCCATTTCTTTCTTTCTTTCTCTTTCTCTAAGTTCAAATTCGGCGCGAAATAAGTAAAAATGTTTCAGACAGATTTATTGTCAACCAAGAATACTTTTCTATCTAGCAAAATTAATCAGTAATACGTTTATTAACAAGCAAATTCATTATTACGAGCTAGTTGAGTTTTACTTAGTTTACTTTTATACTTTATTGCACAGAAACAAAATTCAGACACTTGATAATGAAAAAGAAAACAAGTTTAAAACAAGTTTTAATTAGATTTAATTAAAAATAAATATATATATATATTATAATACATAACAAATAAGACTTTGAAAATGTTTTTTTTTCATTATTAAGTCTCTGTACTCTGTTTACATGCAACAAAGTATAAAGTTAAGTTAAGTTTAAACTGACAACAGCTACTTGTAAATTTACACCTAACACTGGATATAAACAGCACTTCTGAGTGTAGTGGCGATAATTCAACAACACATTGTAACAACATTGATTTATACCGCTTTAACGACGGATAAGCCGGTTAGTTAGGTCTGGTGTGAAACCGATATACCAGGTACGTACCAAACAAAATCAATATTAGTGTATCTGTCGGCGCCATATCGTAGATTGGGCATATCATGAAATAGTCGTTTTAAAAGCATTTTTATCGTGCCACTGAAGCATGATTCTTGCGCCTTCGATATACGGATATCGAGACCTATATTGACAGATTCCCATACAAAATCAACCCTTCAGTCAATCTAATGCCGTTTACTATCGTTTGACACCGCAGTTTCGTAAGTGGCAACGAATTTATGACTTTTATTTATGACAAGATAGCGGACGGTAGGATAGGTATGCCAATAAGGTGATATGCCCTCCCTTAATTAGTCGCGTGGGGTGTCGCACACCCCATGTTGTCTGCCAAAACTATGTCACCGAAAACCGGATGTTTTCAAAGTTATTACTACTTAATACTAAATAAATTTTTGACGTGACAACGTCTTATAAATTGGTTTGCCGGGTGACACTTCAAGAAACTGCGTTACGCTCCGCTCACGTTATGCGCTCACAATGAGAGCGAGTGAGAGGCACGCGTCCCTTCCACTCGGGCATGGTTAGCCCGCCTAAGAGCGAGAGAGACAGACATAAAAAGTCGTTGTCACGTAAAACTTTCGCCCGTATACCGACTTTACAGGCAACCAATTTTTTGATGTAACAAAAGGGTTTAGGAGTCGATTAATTCATACAAGTCTGAGTTTGCACGCAAATGATGTTTTATTCCTATATACGTATCTGGGGTGTTGATCACCCCACGCGACTAGTTATGTAACTTTTTTGGCGCGACTAACTAAGGGTTAAGAGTGTTTATGCATTGCGCACATTATGACGGGCCGCAGCGTGCCGGGTCGCAGCGCACTATCGCACACTGTGTCGCCCCGGCACGCTGCGGCCCGCCCTAATGTGCGCGATCCTTTTAAATTAGGTGTAGCGTGAGTGCGTCACCGAACAACACCTATGCAGCACCAGCAACACTGGACTAAAAATTGCAAAGGAACAGAAACCTTCGAAATTCCAGTCACAGTATATTTGCCCATGTCTATATATTAACAACATCCAGAGAAAATTATTCAGTGCACAGGCAACACTGATAAACAGTCATGGGGCGTGGTCTTGCCACATTATATAACTGCCACGAACAGAGGCGGAGACCGGAGCGATGAGCGACTAGTGGTCTCCAACTCCCCACAGAGCCCGCGGCCTCGCGAGGCAACTATCCCCGAACGAGCGAGGCAGTCTCAGTGTCACCGTGAAGTTACTGCACGCGGCAAGCCGAGTCGGACTCCAACGTGGAGGGTTCCGCACCATCGATCGTCCCAAAAAAGTACAAAAAATCACGTTTCTCGTGTGGGGACTGGGGACACCTTTATTTTTTCAATATTTCGTGTAGTTCAGTATTTGTTACTGTAGCGGAAACAGATATACACATTCTGTGAAAATTGCAACTCTCTAGCTATTACGGTTCCTGCCACAGAGCCCGCTGACGGACAGCGGAGGCTTAAAAACAGGGTCCCGTTTGGCACCCTTCAGGTACGGAACCCTAAATACCGTTGATCGGTGGCTCAGCCGAGCTGTGCCTCGCCCGAGGCAGCTCGCGCGTTTGCTTCAGCCGAGGCACGTCCATATACGCCTCACTCACTGCGCGGTATCGGCTTATGGCCTACACACACTGAGGCATGGCAAGGGATTTTAAGTTTATACCAATGGACATTCAAACGTATCCCTATAGAAATAAGACATAAATTGATATGCTGTCAAATAATGCCGAAGCACCCCGCGGGATGCTTCGGCATTATTTTAAACCATTTATGTCTTATTTCTACATCGATACGTTTGAATGTCCATTGGTAAAAACTTGCCATAGGTACCGTGAAGGTTTAGCGACGTAACAAGTTTAGTTTTGGATATATCGAAACAAGGTTTTGGAGTGCAATTTATTAAAGTAGAGTAATGGTTAGACTTGTGTTTCGTGGTTTATGTTTAAGTAATGTTACTTGGCTGCTTTTAGGACAGAGGTTATGTGTTCTGTCGTTAGAACATATCTCAGTGCCACCCCATTTGGGGAAATAAATGGGACACACAAAGAAACACATTGTACCGTTTGAGGTGGAGGATAAAATAAAAGAGTCTTTAGTTAATACCATAGAAGAGATAATAGTACTCCGTACAGAACGGCCACTCCCTTCCCCGCGCTGATTCAGATACCGCACACCACCCCTGGCGTCAAAAGATTGGTTAGAGAATCAATAGACAGAGCTGAACGCCGGACGAGTGACGACGCGTATAATTTAATATCGCTGCATTTGCCGCGCCACCAGCCCTAGCAAAGTTTACGCACACATTTGCACGTATACAAACATCATTTGGATATGTACTAGTAATAGGTGATTATTTTACGAGCGTTCTATGGATTGTCCGAGGTGTGGTTAATACATAATTGCTATAGTATTTATATTTTTAATCTTTTTATGCTTGTTTTTCTTTACTTCATTTTGCACGACTGGCATTTCCAAGCTTTGAGTGAGGGATGTTAATTTGAGACATTTCGTTATTAATGTTCTAACTTCTAATAAAATTATTTTCATCCCCATAATATCTACAGTATCGTTTTATAACACAACATAACAGGAGATGATGCCACAACATACCACTTTCGCAATCACCCAGGTGCTTCAAATATAAATATTCGGTTAAGTGCGGGTCGGTATCGCACACGAAGGGTACCGTACCATCGTACAACAAATCAAAAGCACTCAAAACAATAAAAAAATAAACAAAAAGAAAATTTAAAAAGTTTATGCGTTCACGAGATTTGAACCGACGACCTCCGGATTGAGAGTCTACATCATACCGCACCGGCTAACCACAACCATGTGGGTTGACGCGAAATATGCTATCATATTTAAATATGTGTAGTATATGTGTCTATGACATGGTTGCTATGACAATAAATAAACAGTTTCAGTCAAGATCTCCATTTTGAAATGCGTAAGTGTATCTAAACACGTCTCTTGTATCGGGGCCCCCTTTAATTTGCAATATCTCTCGTATTTCAGTATTTGTGGTTGGTGCGGCAACAGATATACACATTCTGTGAAAATTTCAGCTTTCTAGCTATTACGGTTCGTGCAGACGGACCCGGTGACAGACGGACGGACGGACGGACAGACGGACAGCGAAGTCTCAGTAATAGGGTCCCGTTTGGCACCCTTCGGGTACGGAACCCTGAAAAATAACCCAATCCCATCAATATATACAAAGGATTAGCCCTCCCGTACTAAATTTCTTACCGTTTTGAGGCCAGACAGAATAGCGCCTCTGTTGGAATTTATCGGTACTATGTCGGTCGTCAGTCGAATGATTGATTATCCTATTTTTACTTTGAGGAATTGTCGAGAACAATATTTTATGAATAATCAATTTACAGACAATAGTAATTGTAAATTATATAACTTACTTGTGATACGATACTCCTTGTTTATGTGTATTGCGATTTCGGTGTGATGGACAAGTTTTTACCTCGCAGGATACCATTTTTGTTGTGCTGCCGATACGTCACCGTCTAAGCACGACTGATTGAAATCGGTTCACTTTTCCCGTTTTGACACCGTTTTGGTAGCGACACTTTCAAGCGCCCCATGCCTTGTCCCCCTACTATTGAAGTCTGTGCCCAATCCTTTTATTTAAATCTCATTCAGATAACTCGACAAAGTTTAACACAATCAATTTACAGGAACTCCATCTCGTCTCGACAGACCAGATAAAATATCAGTTCCGCAAAAATGGCGGCATTCCACCGCAAAAATACAGAATTTCGAGAGAAACTTTGACGTAATCAGAAACATTTCAATTTGCCCGCTCACTGCCGTTTCTGGCGCGCGACCAATACCCCTGTGAAACACTAAAAGGACAATTTTCTACGCACTTACTTTTGAATGTATGGGAGGGAGTATAGACTGGAGAATCTAACTAGTCTGGGAAGAGATTTATGCCAGGCAGGGAGCACTTATCCAGTGGAGAGCGCATAGATACATTTTCCTTTGAAACACAACCACACCTCGGACACTCCATAGAACGCTCGTAAAATAATCACCTATTACTACTAATTAACCAAATGATGTTTGTATACATGCAAATGTGTGCGTAAACTTTGCTAGGGCTGGTGGCGCAGAAAATGCAGCGATATTTAGTATACGCGTCGTCACTCGTCAGGCGTTCCTCCCTGTCTATTGATCTTTTAACCAATCCTTTGACGCCAGGGGTGAGGTGCGGTATCTGAATTAGCGCGGGGAAGGGAGTGGCCGTTCTGTACGGAGTACTATTATCTCTTCTGTGACACAACTCACCAATTTACGGGCGGCGGGGGACGAGATAAGAGAGCTGTGATTGGTCAGCCGCTACGTAACTGTCTGGTGGCCCGTCATCGTACATAGGTTGCGTATGCGAACGTTTGTTGAATACAACAAACGTTTGGCGAGCCGCATTCCCCCGCAGGCGCAGTCAATTGGATATATAGTCTCTGATGCCAGGTTAACAACAATCGGTCAAGTGCGTGAGAAGCAAGAGTGAAATCCACCAGACCACGGCTCAGCTCGTCCATAACAGGTTCACTCTCAGAAGCACATCGGTCGAACAAACGAACAATGGAGAACAATACCTAGATAGATAAGATGTGTCGACGAGTGGGTTAAATTAAAAGAAACCCGCGCAAATACCAAGAAAACCCCAACTAAATGCAAGATGCGAACTAAAAGCAATCTAATCAGGAAACGAAGAGGGGCCGTACTCCAACCTTTTTAACTATGCTGATTATACCTAACCTAATCCGAACAAATACCACTGTAGTCTTAACTCTAGGTAGAGTCTTATTGTACGCGCAGTTCGTCTCCTTACCTGTCATCTTCCTCTCCTAACCAACATGGTTTGCTGGAAGAAATCTCTTATGGAGATAAGTTCGTCTTTGTAGCTACTTTTTCTATCTTAAGCTATTTTTACTGTCACGTGAGTACAATAAAGAAATTACCCAATTACGGAAGAGGTAAAATAAAGCACATTACATTTACATACATTGCTTCTGGCCCCACACTAGGACGATTCGATTGAACATGGTTCCTATAGTGATGCATCTAATATTGGATCTGGTTCGGTATAAAGGTTGGATTAGGGGCCCAGACCCCCTCTATAATACAGCGTGCGTCGAATTTCATTAAACTTTACCCGTCAGAGCCTTCTACCCCAGAGAGCTGGAACTTTTGTATGGTTAGTGTAAAACGCGACGGAGTAATTCGATATTACCATACATACTGGCCCCGGTAGTGAGGCATGGACATTTGAATGATCGTGTCAACTGAGCCCCTTACTAATAAGCTGCCAAGTGCGTAACCAAAATATTAATATTATATTCAATTTAAAAAAAAAACTTGACTTTTACCTTCTAACCTTTACTAATTAGCAAGCGACCCTTAGTATGTTAAGTAGGTTCTCTATCCCCAACCTCTATGGTCAGTAGAAACCTCAGCTAAATGTTCCTTCGCGATAGAATCAGAAGATGTTGCCGTCTCTTGGCACCGCCACCGACAGTTTGTAGACCACTGGTCTCATTCGAAACAATACATTATGTGCTCATAAAATTAAATTAACTTTGACAAACGGAGTGGTTTGAGTTTAGTTTGAGCGCGTTTCGTTTTTTCCCATATGGGGTGTCAGAGGCAGTGTTGCCACGTTCAGCCAAGATTTCACATAAAATGAGCGTCAATTAAGGGATGTTTTGATGGTGAGTATATCTATTAAAAAAAAAAACGGCCAAGTGCGAGTCGGACTCGCGCACGAAGGGTTCCCTACCATTATCTATAAAAAACCGCAAAAAAAAATTACGTTGGTTGTATGGGAGTCCCCCTTAATATTAAATTTATTTTGTTTTTTTAGTATTTGTTGTTATAGCGGCAACAGAAATACATCATCTGTGAAAATTTCAACTGTCTAGCTACCACGGTTCTTGAGATAGACAGACAGACAGACAGACGGACAGCGAATCTCAGTAATAGGTTCCCGTTTGGCACCCTTCGGGTACGGAACCCTAAAAGAAGTGGCCAAGTGTGAGTTGGGCTCGCTCATGAAGGGTTCCGTAGAAGCATCATTAAAATACAGCTGATGCATCTAGCCCAAATATATCTATCATTCTTCACCAGCAAATAATTACTTTGTTTTTGGTCAGGTTGCCCAGGCCACCTCATATTTATACCTACAAAACAAACCTTTGTTACTATTTCTGTTTCTAGTGCATTTCGACTATTTCACCAAAGACATTTATATCTTACCGTTAAAGTGTCTACACAAAATAAAAATAAAACCACACCAAACCTGTGCAAGCAGTACAAATACTGCCAACTCACTTCCCCAAAACAACAATTGCTGCGTTACTGCCACCCCAGCTGGAAACAAGCCAGCGAGTGGAAGAAAATAAATATTTGGAAACACCCAAACCTGTTTCGGGAAGAGAATGTTTAAGATATTTATTTAGAACTGCCTGTCGAAGATTGAAAGTGTAGTTTCTTGTAGAGGGTGGAGTTGTAGCAATAAATACCTAAGCAATACATCACATCGTTTACCATACATACATACTACTTAGCAGGAGTTTCGCTATACGCTGAAAACCAGCGTTACGTACAGCTCACTGCTACACGTAACATATGCTGAGTTCAAACCATTTTGACTTTTGAACCTTAACCATAAACTGTAGGTACTATTTTTTTATTAATATCCCTGTGTTTATTTGTCAAATAAATATATTTCTATTTCTATTTATTATTATTATAGAATAGAAAAGAATATCCATTTATAACACATACAAGAGATTTAAAGAGTATACTTTATACTTTATTGCACAGAAAACAGAATACAGACACTTATATTAATGAAAAAATACATGTATAAAGGCGAGCTTATCTCTAATAAGAGATGTCTTCCAGAAAACCAAGGATGGACATTAATTAACAAAAGAGTATACCATGAGAGCAAGTAACAAGGCAACTGGTTAATTTTCTTATTTAACGCTCGAACCTCCATTTTAGACTAGTTTATTGTATCTAACGAATTTACAACGAATGTTTACTACTTCAAAACAATAAGACAAAATATCTCCTGTAAAAATATCAACGATCTGTACTTCCAAAAACTTAAATAAAACACCATTCTACTCTTGTACAGCCCAAGTTTCGAATATCCGCTATCGTCTTCTCAATCGAAGAAAACCCTTACAAGGATTTCTCTTATCATCCCTTAAAGTATCCAGGTGGGATCTTGGACACATAACATGGAGCCCTTTGAAAACGGTGGGGTGCGAATTATATTTGTCCCGGGTTCCGTTAGATGATAAATTCAAAGGAGAAGGCTGTTAGCTGATTCATTGAAGCATAACTCAGTATGTACATAAATAAGTACTTAACTTAGAGCGAATTTTAGTAACGAAAAGTATTTTTTTACTCCAGAGTATCTTCTACTTTTTCATAGAATGACCTCATTTTGAACTGTCATTGTCATACAAATTATCCCCGGGATAGTTATTTTCGCATAACTTTTTGTTAGTAAAATCCAGCCTTTATCGTTGTGTAACACGATTCATTAAATAACAAGTACATAAATTAATATGCGATGCAAAATAGTAAAAGAAAATACAAAAAATAACAGATTTCATGATATTTCTGATTCAGGAAAATATGATCAAATTACGTTAACAAAAGGCTGTTTCGGCTTCCTCCTCCGTCTCAACATGCGATTTACTAAATAATACAACTCTAGTCAACCCAAGGAACCTTAAAAGAACACAGCTCGAGCATTTTTCTCCAACAGAGAGAAATGGCATAGCTCCACTGAAACGACCCCAATAGTTCCACCCCCGATAACAGAGCCCGCTGGAACTTATCTTGAGAGCTGGGAGGTTTTTACAGAACTGTGCATTATGAGAGACACTTTTTGCCTTTGCCATTCTGCATTTATTTTGCTTGAACAAAAAATTTACTTAACTACAAAAACTCCCTATGAACACCTGTTAACAACAATGGATATAGGATTTGACGTTTGTTTTGAGGTGAAACTACTTTATAGGCTTAGAATTTCATCCTTAACTTATTTTTAGAGGAAATTAAATAAAAAAATAAAAAATTGTTGAAGCCAAGCTAAGCAAGTCTAACTGAGGAACATACTGTGCCATTTTTATAATGATTTGATAAATAAGAAGAACACAAATTAAGATGCGGAATTTTAAAATAAAACATTGTGACAGACAAATTTTCTGGCAACTTCAGGAGACTTTTCTATCGAGCAAAATTAATAAAATAACCTTTATGGGAAAGCAAAGTCACGCTGACACTCGTGATAAACAAGCTAGTGAAAAATACAGCAATGATACTCGTCATTCTAAGCGATTTGCTTTTATACTAAAGGCTGTTTTTGCCTTAGGCACCGTCTTTTCCGCGCGAATCAAAAATTTGCGGAAAAAATCGCTAAATTGTATGCAGAAAGCTGCGAAAAAAAATCGCTAGTGCGGCCACTCCCATATTCGCTGGGCCTTAATATTTTATGTGGTGACAGGGACCTTGTTTAAACATATTACTAAACTGAAGATAAAATTGTAAGTATTTTTTTTGTAATTACAATGTAGCATTACGCCTTTTCATTTCATACATAGAGGTTGGCAGTGTCACGGTAGCGCCATCGGTGGGTCGATAAACATAAACATTTACATACAGGCACATACATTGCTTCTGGCCCCACACTAGGATACCCGGTGTCATGGGAACCAGGAACAGCGAAATCACAAACATGTAAACATCCAAGACCTGGTTGGGTTAGGTTTGGGTTTTTTTGTCCCAAGCCGGGATTCGAACCCGGGTCGTTTTTTAGTGTCGTAGTTATGATAAGTGAGTGAATGCATGTAGTCTGCGTGCCGTGCGAGCATAATTTGTTTGTGTTTCTGTCAACACGTCTTTATGACATAAATCTCAAATAAGAGTGTCCAAAAACATATCCCCTAAGCCGCAGAGAACCCATGTAATGGCAATTTCTCGGGCCAGGGTTTAGCTAAAAACCGACAGAAATAATAAACAAAAGCGCCGTATGGCTCCGAGCCAGAAATATTTTTAAGGAAAAATCCAAACTGTGGGGAATAAATAAAAATATCATTCACACACCTCCTTTGCCGGTTTTGTCGGCACATGAATTATGGAAGACGGGCGAGCTCTCGCGCGCTTAAGAAAAGTTAAATAATGCTAAACATTGGAGTATATTTGAATGGCTTAGTGTATAAATATTAGTAAAGAATGTGTTCCCCAATTAACAAATAGAGTAACAAATGAAACAAATAGGTAACTAGTAGTCGTAAAACCTCTCCACGTAACCGCACTGAATGAAGTATGGCTCAATCTTACTTGTATCCGGCTAAAGGCCTGTGCCCCCGGCAGGGATATTAATGGGCTACATTTACTTAGGTATGTGTTTTTGTTTTTGTTTTTCAAAGGTCTTTATTCAATTAAAATTTATACATACCAAACAAGACACGGTCATTGTTGTAGCTTAGCCTAAGTAATAATTATCTCGCAGATTGGAACACCTTCTTGAGACACTTATTAGGTATCTGTACGTGTATCCAGGTTGAGGCTTGTGCCTCTCAATTGAGACAGAAATAGTCTTCTTCTATACGATCTGATTTGTTAGACCCGAACGTATTTTTCACCTATTCGTTTTTATCCCCATTCGTTGTCATATTTGCTAGATAGAAGATCTTTGAAACAGGAAACAGAATGTAAGAGCAGGGGAATTCGTGCAAGCTTGCCTCCTAACCACTATTCCCGAAGCACAACCGTTGTACCCACAATTTACTGCCTAGCGTCATGTAACACACATTAACAGCTCAAATACAAGGATTTTATGTCATATGGCGGAGTCGTGGCGTGAAATAGAATGTCTTTATTTACGAGGGTACCTAGCTACAGACTGAGTTTTGAATTGCGTCGTTCCGTAAACGAGGTATTGGGATATCTATCTATATTTATAAAATTAGTACTGATGGACCTGGGATCATGAAACGTTCAGGGATTTGGCAAAAACATCTCCCAAAGGAGGCAAATGTAAAGGGATACAGGCAAATACTACTCTCAATACATAAATAACATCCAAATAAACATTTATGGCCAAAAGTGGGCACAAAAGGTGACTCTGCCACCCCGTATGGTGCGTCACGTAAAAAAATATACAACTTAATTGTAAATTACAACCTTTTTTGAAGTCGGCTAAAAATCTCTCCGTTTTCCAAACTCTTTCAAACATCACAAAAATACCCTTTTAGAAATCAACCCACAATTTCTCGAACTGTTCCACCGCAAAAATGTCCGGTTCAAATCGACACAGTTTCCCAAAGTCCGGTTTAAATCGAGCAGCTTATACACCCACCGTGGTGGGTCAAAATGGTCTGTCATTCGTTGAGCGAGCGAGTCACAATGGCCACATTAGTGACCCGCGGTGGACCCGCGGTGTAATGTGATGTGAAACGACGGGGTTGCGCGGCCTTTTCTGATTTTCGATGGTAGGGCTGGGAAAGGGTTGTGATGTCGATATCGACATTCTGATATCAAAATGTATAACCATGTCATTTGATCGCATTCTTCGTCTTCTTCAGGGTATTGTAGTGGCTGCAGCGGGCCTACCTGGGCTATCTATGTATGAGGGTAATGACAAAACCTGTCATTCTCGCAATACCTAGTCTTGAGTAAAGACGTCTTGCATTAATCCTGCTATTCCAGGCTATCCTGAAAATATTACAGGGCCTTTGTGCATTTGCCCTGCGCCTGTTCTTCTAATTTAGCCATCCAAACTCATGCATCAGATGAATAAGGAGGCCTGGGTGTATCGATTCCATTACTTGCATACATATTATCCAATGTCACAAGACAATATTTAGAAATAAGCGTCACGCACGCCTTTATTCCTTCGCCTTTAGCCAATAACTTTATAAACTGAACAAAAAAAAGCGTCTCGCCTTTTCCCATACGGGGTGGCAGATACAAAATAATAATTGTGGCAACGTTTGGCCAGATATTGAATACTACATTTTGCGTGAGATAGGACGAGCCCAACTCCGCACCTATGGAGAAAAACTAAACTGGATTTCATCGATATCGACAGAAACTATTCTAATCCCAGCCCTAGCCAGGTAATGCTTCGTGAAATTAGTCCCATAGACATTACAAGTGCGTAGACTGGCGCCACCTATACGTGAAACAATGTACTTCTGTCAACGGGAACCTGGCTATGGGTGTGGCTTATTTTCTTTTGAAAAGATTCAGATCGATACTAAAGTCGGAACTAAACTAATTAATATAATAAGAGAAAAATACTGATTTGACAGGCCAAACACGGTTAAAATAAGAAGGCTCTTTAGGGGGTAGCTTTTTATTAATTAATATGCTTTAGGGACCCATTAAGAAATGGTATAGCTAAAATCTGGGCCAAAAGAGTTTAAAATGACCTAAAAACTTTATGGGTGTTATTGCAAAAAAATAAACTTCCGTTCAACGCCTGTTTAAAAACGAAATTGTATGGGATTTGACGTTTGTTTTGAGGTTAAACTGCGTTCAATATTTTTTGTAATAACACGGTATATGTTTAGTATGGAAAGATCTTAATGGCACAATGAACTGGGATATTGACCAATAAGTGCAACGCAGACGATATCGCGGGCTGAAGCTAGTCATCTATATCCGTTTCGACATGAGATATTTGTAAAGAGTGCACTTTCCTAAACTTGTACCAGACTGAACATACACACACACAACACATACAATTAACTGCACAAACTTTAACAGATGCTAATTGCTAACTCAACTTAGATGCTAACGCACTTCCTTGTATTCTATGTAAGGCATTATCAAACAGAGAAGTTCATAAAGCTCGGATACCATTGCGTTAAGCTTTGTACAAATAATTATGATTGCTTATTTTAGCAGCAACTTGCTGGTTGACCGAGCGAGCGAAGCGTCTCCGTTTCAGGTTTGGGCAAAAATGCTTTCGTATGTCTGTCTGGTTGTTCTCCTCTACAGGTCGCATTTATGAACCGATTCTCGTGAAATTTTGTGAGCAGGTTGGAAAAATAAATGGAATTTTTTACTCGAGCCAGTTTTTAGATTTTTTTTTCAAAATGGCGGAGATATGGGGTTTTAAAATGTAAAAAAATCGCTACAACCCAAACGTCTCGATGGATATTAACAAATGAGGTGTCGTTGGATTCGTAAAGACCATGAGAGTGAAACAGACTATATAATTTTAGTAAAAAGTCAATAGGTTGTATTAAAGATCGCGAAATGTAGTTTACAAAGTTATTGGTGTGGCTACTTTCATACTGCATGTACGTAACCAGGTACATTCATAAGTTTGTATGTGTTATTGAAAGAAAATTATTTGGGTTATTTTTTTAATGTGTGTTAGCAGTTCAGCTTTCCCACCGACATACTCGCGAGGTCTACAGCTCACAGAGCCACTAGTTATATTATGAAATTAGTATGTATACGCCAAACATAATTCCAACTAAGTGTCAATGGAGTCAGAGGCCTTAGTCAACGCTACCTTAGCATGACTAAATGTCAAATCGTATACAGATTCTTAGCGTTTCGTGCAAACCTTATTTGAGTTTTGCATGTTGACAAGGGCCTATGGTCACTTTGGATGTCCAATATCCAACGTTTATCTTTAATGTTGAATAAATGTCTTTCCTCCTTACTTACTTTCTTTCTATCGGAATTTTTAACCAATCCCCATCGAGAAAAAGGTTAAAACATAATAAAATGGTTCAAAAGACCTTTTGTGGACGTTGGACGAGTTATACATGGTGTAACAGAAGGGTGTAATCATATTTAGGGGGTTGTTAGGGAGACCATTCTGAGCAACATTATTAAACCGATTTGATCAGAGCAACCTTACTTTTCACTGCTCCATACGTTTCGGGCGGACAGCTGATTTGTATAGAGAAGTAAAAATTAAAGTTGCTCTGATCCAATCGGTTTCATGCTCAGAATGATGTGTACCTATCAACTCCCTAAAATATCAGTACACCTTTCTGTAACATCTTGTATATAAATATTATTAGCTACAATAACAAATTACAAAATTCCGTACCAATAAACGCCGCACGATAATTAAACCGCGTTTAACAAAACGTACTAGTAAAACTAGGTTTAACAGCAAGTTGTCGAGTTTTGACACCACGCTGCCGCAGTTTAATTTTACGATTGCAACTTGGGTTAGTGCACGTTTGACGCGAGTTTTAAAACTTGGTTTACGTCTGCGGTTGCTGAATTGCACCCCGGATTTCGTATGTCATTTTGTCAGTGTAGCGAAGCAGTGGTATTCTGTGCAAAACACCAGTCACTTCGACGCTCACTTCGATTAAAAGTGTGAAAAACAGTACCACAATCGTAACTGACTCGGTGGCCAAAACTAGAACTCGGTCTAGAATTAGGTCGCCAGTAAAGTAAATGTCATCTCATTAATGTCCCCACACCGAGGGGCACAGGCTTTTACCCGGATACGAGTAAGATTGACCAGACTCCACCACGCTGGCTCAGTGCGGGTTGGTGGAGGGGCGATAATGTACTTAATAATTGAAACAAAAAGTAAACTTTAGAAAAAACCGACTTCCACAAACCCTATTTGATTAGATTGAGTTTAATACAAACTGTAACCCCTTATCCCCCCCCCTTGGGGAATTAATTTTGTCAAATCCCATATCAGTGCTACCCCCCGTTACTAAGGAACCCCTGTACAAAGTTTCATGGCTCTAGGTCCACCGGTTTAGGCTATGCGTTGCCTGCCCGTCAGCCACGCATTGTATTTGTACCTAGTATTGAGCAGATCTGGTGGCCATATGTGGTCTTCATCAGCAGTTCCGCATCACAATATTATGCTTACCATGTGCATTTGCACGAGTTATTATGAAAAACACAAAAATCACTTTAGGTCTGCCTATAATATTTGAAGAGTTCCCTCGATTTCTCCAGGATCCCATCATCAGATCCTGACCTGGTGTCAATGGGACCAATGGGAAGGTAAACCCTTTCAATTAAAAAAATAATTTTCCAAATCGGTCCATCCGTCTAGGCGCTATCGGGGCACATACATAAAAAAAAAAATAAAAAAAATAAAACAAATATCCGGACGAATTGTAAACCTCCTCCTTTGGGAAGTCGGTTAAAAAAAGAAAACAAAAAAATAATATCTCATTGGATTCGAACCTGCATCTCCTGCGTGAGAAGCAAGCGTGATACCCACTAGACCACGGAGCTAGACGCCACCAGTTTGTGGCACTGAAAATACGATGTGAGAGCTTAGCAATGTGAGATGCGAGTTGATATTCGAATTTTACAGAATTGGCTGGCTGAAAACTGTGTCTAAATATGTTCTTGACCTCTGCGGCGCAGCGGTTGCGCATCTGCCTACCATGCGTGAGAAAAAAAAACCCAGTTCTTGGATGTTTACATGTTTGTGATGTCGCTGTTTCTGGTTCCCACGACACAGGGTATCCTAGTGTGGGGCCAGAAGAAATGTATGTTCCTGTGTGTAAATGTTTTTATGTTTCTTTTTTCCCGTCCCCAATCACTACTATTAGTGCCACCTGTCACCGTGCGCCAAAAGATCAGTGGATAAAGATATCTGGCTGTTTAGATATCTAGCTGAGTCTTGGAATATCGCCCTTCAATCGATAAAATTAACAATAGCTCAAGCTACGCAAATCATTGCAAATAATTTGTCAACACAAAATGCGATTATGCAAAAACGAACCACAGGGAAATATAATTAAAAGCGCTTCATGTGGCAACGTAGTATAAGAGATACCCAAGAATAATGAAGGGGAGTGGTCTGTTAGATGAAACGCCGTGGGACGTACAATCTTTTTAACCGACTTCCCAAAGGAGGAGGTTTAAAATTCGTCCGGATGTTTGTTTTTTTTTTTTTTATGTATGTGCCCCGATAGCGCCTAAACGGATGGACCGATTTGGAATTTTTTTTTTTTATTTGAAAGGGTTTACCTTCCCATTGGTCCCATTGAAACCAGGTCAGGATCTGATGATGGGATCCTGGAGAAATCGAGGGAACTCTTCAAATATTATAGGCAGACCTAAAGTGATTTTTGTGTTTTTCATAATAACTCGTGCAAATGCACATGGTAAGCATAATATTGTGATGCGGAACTGCTGATGAAGACCACATATGGCCACCAGATCTGCTCAATACTAGGTACAAATAAAATGCGTGGCTGACGGGCAGGCAACGCATAGCCTAAACCGGTGGACCTAGAGCCATGAAACTTTGTACAGGGGTTCCTTAGTAGCGTGGGGTAGCACTGATATGGGATTTGACAAAATTAATTCCCCAAGGGGGGGGGGGGGGGAGGGGGGTAAGGGGTTACAGTTTGTATTAAACTCAATCTAATGAAATAGGGTTTGTGGAAGTCGGTTTTTTCTAAAGTTTACTTTTTGTTTCAATTATGTCACCAAAACTTTATTTCACAAAAAAAACACTCGCAGAAAACCTCTGGTGAAATACAAAATGTAAAGATTTCGTTTATAAATCATCATTCACAACCTTGTCATGTTCTTTACCTGTCCGTTAAAGTTAATTATTAGCTGTTTTTTTATTAAAAGTCCGTCCGGGTCTTTGACTGTCTTATTTAGCCCGGGTCTCTCAAGAGACGGATAAACAGTCAGATAATTTTTTTGACACTTTTTGTACGTGTAAAATGTCAAAAGCCCCAGAAAAACAGACAGATAATCGCTATCTGAGGAACGAGAGAACGGCACTTAGTGAAATCCCATCAAGTTGACAACGTCTAATCTATCATCTTTTTTATGTCTGTGCAATAAAGAAATTATGAATTAATACTGAATTATGAATCTAAAGTACTTTTCCTTTCCCTGAATGACTTTATCAACTCCCCCTTCACATTTATATGGAGTTAAAGTTAGATGTTGCAGGATTATCAAAAAATCAGGGTTTTGATCAAAAGAACCGGAAAAAGACAAAATTGTTACTTAATTTTATTATAAACCGGAGTACATCGATATACTGAGATATACAAGTGTACAGTCTTCCTACGATCTTTTGGCCCGTGAGTGACGATTACAGGGGGCGCCACTTATACGCAACTTAATGCAACGAACCTGTTAGACAGCGTTAGTTCCACCTATCATCGCAAGCCAAAAGCTATAGACCCATCTTAGAATCTAAGTACTACCTTTTACCCAGAGCACCTCTCTCTTGTAAGTCATGTAAAAAACCGACTTAAAAAATGGGTGAGGAATGAGGATACACCGTAGGACCTAAAGCTACACCACCGCCCTTAGCGGTGAAATTTCTACGCGATACATACAGATATGCCAACTTAACCGTCGCTAGTATTGCCATATTTGGCAATTGCGTCCGAGCATGGAATGGCATTTCAAAGATGGCGGCCGTAGTTCTGAATTCTGACATTGGTAGGTCTGTACCCTCACTGCATTGTTTTGTGGCACCCTCTCTTTCACACAGCAGACCACGACAAAACAAGATGGCTGCCGATTCTCTACCAATTATTTCGTGGCACCTGCCGCGTTCGCTTTGAATACTAAGCGGGCCTCATTTCAATAACAAATCTGGAGATGTGGTGATTTCGCACGACGGAGGGTGTCATACAATCAATTGTGCGTTTAGTTCCGGGTATTCATGCTTGTTTTCCCATTTTCTTTAGGTTTTATTAATATTTGTGTCGTGTTTTTGTTTACTAATAACATGTTGAGGTGATGGTCATTTGAAGGCTGGGGGGATTATAGCGGCCAAAAATTGTTTTATTGGGTTTACACTGGAAACAATTGTTCTCCAGCCAATTCTACACAAAAAATACGGTAACTGACATTTACTTACTTACACTTACTTACTTACATCTAAATGAATGTGAAAGGCTTAAGACCGGAAAAGATTGATGGTGCAGAGCTACCTTATTTGTAGAATGGCCGAAGCAGAAACTACTGACGCCACTATGAAATCGTCAATTCGCTGTCAGTTTGTTTGTATGCATGGTGTAAGCTGTTTAGTTGGAGACTTGGAGTAGATAGTGGCGCCATCGCTCATTTTACAGATAAGATGGTGGCACTGTAAATATGAGGCAATGGATGAATATGGGTAGATTGATGATGATACAACTGACATATAACTCACTCATTATAACACCCAGAGTCAGAGTTTACGTTTTAATAAGATTGGAGTCCTTTAGAAATAATACCTTTGGCATACAACCATTCATGTTTCTTCGGAAGCAGATCAAAGGAAAAAAACACCCGTTGAAATAGAAAATTGAATTTTAAAACGCGATTTTATTTCCATTTTTCTTATGACAGCTGGCGCAGTGTTCATTGCATAAAATCGTGCATTGCAGATTAATTTTCCTCAACAGATTTTTCATGTCTGTGTGGTTCTGATTAAAATTGGAAAATATTATCAGCAGTTTGTTTGCGTTTTGTGTGGTAGACATACCTATCCATTGAAACCTCATTAAAATACTACCCTTTTGGGCTGCATACACTCGAAAATTATTACATTACTTCTGGAGCATTTGGAATAAACCTCAGTAGCAAAGTGGTAAAAAGAACTTTACAAATACTTTCAAATTATGCCACGACATGTTGTCAAAACATATTTTTTCATACGAGCAGCCATTCGCAAAGGCCACCGCTATATTTTAAGCAGTGGGTAGTAGGAGGCAGAAAAGTCAAATTATTCCGTGACACTGCAACATAACAAAAAGAAAAGTGCTTCACTGTCACAAACGGGTGATGCTCGCTGGTTTCGCTAATTTATAATTTCCTAATAAAAAATAAAAAAGTATATAAAAATAGTGTACAAAGGCGAGCTTATCTCTAAAGAGGGATATCTTCTAGCAAACCAAGTTTCGATGAGAGAGGACACCTACCAAGTTCCCTGGCAAAGAAGTTTTAATTTCCAATTTTTCATATCTAGATTTGTTACACGATGATTATAGCTACAAGTGGACCTAAGGGTTATAAAAAAATACTGGATAAAACTAAACTGCAGCAGAATACCGTCGCACCACTGCAGCAATTTCCATGTAACGTGTCACACGTTATTCTAGAACCGGGTGATTCTGCTTCGCGCTGCTCCGAGATTTTCTCCGTGCTAGGAAGGAATGCGATAAGTACACACTTTGATATAAGTCAGTTTACTTGAGTCTATGAGACATACAGTACAGGTTTTGAGGTTAATACTCTGTTTTTTAAGGCTCTGAAATTTTAAAAGAGGTACGGCGGAAGTTTCTTGCCCTTCTTTGCTCCATCCCTAAGCCCACAACTTCCGAACGGGCGGTAGTATACAAAAATATTAATATTATATTGACGTTGACTAAGTAATATGTATGATTTTATGGTCAATAAAAATTTTGAACTGAACTGAACTGAACTTTAAGTTACTCTGTAGTGTAAATATTATCTCGTGGTTGATATTACTCAAAAGTGCGAGCGATAGGGTTAACATAAAAAAGCGTTAATAGACCTTCTGGCACAACACTTGTATTAAACTAGATGTAGAGTAGAGTTTAGAGTGATCTGAATTCCGGTTCTTGAAAATATATGTTTCTGGTTTTACTCCAATCAGAAAATCCTAGTACTTATATACAAGTTGTGTTTTGTTTATTGGGTGCAGCACATATTAATAAATTGTTGGATGTTTCCATCGAAACACATGAATGAATGATATCATATCTAAAATATTTCAACAAAAGAAACCCAAAAATAACAAAACAATACAGACATCAAGCCGTCGAATGCAACCCGCTACCAAGCCATGCATCACTTTAGCGTTATCGAGCGAGAGAGCGCCATCCATTGTGCGGCTAGCACCGCACTTCCTTTGCGCCTTCGAAACAAACTAGCAATGGATCGCGCGCGGAGCCAATGGGCCGTGAAAAGCAGCATTTTTCTGCGAGCCAACGTGGCATTGTTTCTCTCTTTTGGTTGTTTAGTGGGAGTAGTAGGAAATATGGAATGAAATGAAATATTTAGAAGAAAAACAGCATTTCACTATCTTTCGAAATACTGTTTTTTAGGGTTCCGTACCCGAAGGTAACCGTATTACTAAGGCTCCACTGTCCGTCTGTCCGTTCGTCCGTCTGTCCGTCACCGGGTCCTACAGCACGAACCGTAATAGCTAGAGAGTTTAAATGTTTTACAGAATGTGTATTTCTATTGCCGCAACAAAAACAAATACTGAAATACATGAAAAAAGGGTTTTTAGAATTAAAAGTATGTATTACGTCATATTCAATACAACAGCGCCTGAATTTTTTTAATAGCAAGATACGACTGACGGCGATGATTGAAGGAATTGCCGTTTCAGGCACAGACGACGATGGTACGGACGGAAGCCATCGTGTGCGAGTCCGAACCGCACTTGACCATTTTTAGGGTTCCGTACCCGAAGGTTGCTAAATTAACGGGACCCTATTACTGAGACTTCGCTGTCCGTCCGTCCATCCGTCCGTCCGTCCGTCTGTCTGTCACCAGGCTCTCTCTGTCTCATGAACCGTGGTAGCTAGACAGTTGAAATTTTCACAGATGATGTATTTCTGTTGCCGCTATAACAACAAATACTAATAATTGAAACAAAAAGTAAACTTTAGAAAAAAACCGACTTCCACAAACCCTATTTGATTAGATTGAGTTTAATACAAACTGTTACCCCTTGTACCCCCCCCCCCCCCCTGGGGACTTAATTTTGTCAAATCCCATCTCAGTGCTACCCCACGCTACTAGGAACCTCTGTACAAAGTTTCATGGCTCTAGGTCCACCGGTTTAGGCTATGCGTTGCCTGCCCGTCAGCCACGCATTGTATTTGTACCTAGTATTGAGCAGTTCTGGTGGCCATATGTGGTCTTCATCAGCAGTTCCGCATCACAATATTATACATACCGTGAGTAAATGCACGAGTTATTACTAAAAACACAAAAATCACTATAGGTCTGCCTATAATATTTGAAGAGTTCCCTCGATTTCTCCAGGATCCCATCATCAGATCCTGACCTGGTGTCAATGGGACCAATGGGAAGGTAAACCCTTTCAAACAAAAAAATAATTTTCCAAATCGGTCCATCCGTCTCGGCGCAATCGGGGAACAGACATAAAAAAAAAAAAACAAATATCCGGACGAATTGTAAACCTCCTCCTTTGGGAAGTCGGTTAAAAATCAAAAGAAATTTAATATTAAGGGGGGCTTCCATACAACAAACGTGATTTTTTTGCTCATTTTTGCCCGATATTGATAATGGTAGCAGGTAGACGCTTAAAATATTCACAATATATTGAGTATATTATTTACTTAAAAATAAATAAATTAATTAAAATTAAATTAATATTTAGGGGGGCTCCAAAAAAAAAAGTGTTTTTTTTTTTGCGGTTTTTTATAGATAATGGTACGACTCGCACTTGGCCGGTTATTTATTAATGTTGCTTTTATCTTTTCATCATCAGTTTCGTAAGTAAATATATAAACTACCCTCTATAATGGAAGTTGCTGACCAAAACAACACCTTGCATAAAAGTATAAAATATAGTGGCTCTGATCTCTCTCTCTGTCTCGGAACCGAATGAAATCCCGGCTAGGGAGAAAAAAAAAACAATCCCTAGGTCTTGGATGTAATTTACATGTTTTTGACGTCGTACTTGTTTCTGGCTCCGACAACACAGGGTATCCCAGTGTGGGGCCAGAAGCAATAAATGTGCCTCAATACTATAAATATCATGTTATGTTACATTTACATAGAGGCACATTGCTCCTGGCCGTTCGTTCACATTTACAGCATCTTTTGTTTATTTATTTTTTGTAAAAATTTTGTTAAATTAATTCTATTGTAAATTTTTTATAAAAAAACATTTTATGAAAAAAAAACACAAAAATATTTATAACTTCTAGGGAAATTGATATATGGTCATGCTGTAGAATGATTTTTAGTTGGAAATGACTTCCTCTACGTCCATGTTTCGTTTGATCCACGACTTTTGGACCACCTTGTAATAACTACTCCCAACCCATATTATAAACTAAAAAGAGCTGCACAACATTTTAATCATCTATGCAGCACACCATATTTTCTACTCTTCAGTTTCAAACTGGAGTCTAGAAGCAGTGCCTTTTATAAAACTTTGTCAAAGGAGAGAGGTTTAGATTAAAAGGCTATCTCCCGGATGCTCAACCCACAACTCAAATTTAACAGGAAACTCAAAGTCTTGCTGTCACTGTCTCTCACTTGGGTAATGACAGCGTTCATCACTCATTTAAGTGTCACTTTATTTGAGCAGATTCTGTGCATGCGGCTTAATGTTGAAAATTATACTCGGCTTGATTTCGTAGGAAATGTTCGTGGCCATTTGGATGATATGATTTCGGTTTTGTAATTTTATATGTCCCTTTGGCAGAGATTTGAAAAATTTTCAAATGAATTCAAAGGATTCATAGCGGATTGGATGTGTCCGAGTGCTTGATTTCTGTCGAATGTATTTTAGGAACCAAACATTTGCGCTTAATTCATGTTGACTATTGATGCTGTGAGATACATCATGAGTATCTAATAACGATGATGACGACAAATTGAAACTTGACTGACTGAAAATCAGCGCTGAAGGCCAGGAGCCCTATTTTTGAAATCGCTCGTGTGATATAATCGCTCGTATGACTTGCGCAACGAGTGGTTCTGACCAATCGTTGCAGAGCGAATGAATATAACGAACGAAAATCATTCGTTATGATGGCTCGTTTTAAAATTATATCACACGAGCGATTTCAAAAATAGGGCTCCTGGCCTTCAGCATATCGCTGAATCAGTTGCCATTTATAATGACAGGTGACACACCACGACCGTAATTTCATGTTTTTTCAACTAATGATGATATTGTGTGTGTCTTACCTTCTGTTTTTGGTTTCTTTTGTCTAACTGTAATGTGTTCACTGTCCTTGTAATAAACGTTTATTTCTTTCTTTTTCAAATACTTACAGATTTAATATAGGGTCATGCATTTTTGCATACGGGGTGGCAGAGGCACAATTGTGCTCAATTTGCGTGAAAGAGGGCTAGCTCATCGCCACAGATATGACAATTGATAGTTTTCTCACGATATTTTCCATCACTGCCTGTTTACCTTATAAGAATAACGTTTATAGCTTATATTATGTTTATATTTTTTTTATCTCATTGGTTTATGGTTTATGCTCAGCACCGAATTCAAACCCATATCTCCTGCTTAACTGGTTCGCCGACAAATCTTATACAACAATAGTTCGCCATATTGTTCGGAAGTTCGATCGGTGTGCTTCTGAGAGCGAAGGAAAGGGAAGAGAAGGGAAGCACCCACTTTTCACAAACTCACTTTGTAATTAGTTTAGTTTCGTCGCCTCAAAAGTCTGATTAAATACCACAGGTCTTCAGTCAACACGCCAAAGAAAAGGGTATATGAATAATAAAACCACCATCATCAAAGAACGCTAACACGAAATCTTTGGCCTATCTTCTCCAATATCAATTCAATCTGGGCCCATTTAGGCCCCGCTAAGTTGGCGAAGCTAGTTATGTAAATGGAATAGTTCTTTGTTAGAGCTCGTCTAAGCTGAAATGACGCGCCCCACTCCTTGGTTTTGTATTTACTTGTCATACAAAAGCAAGGAGTGGGGCGCGTCATTTCAGCTTAGACGAGCTCTACTCGCCCCGTGCCGATGGGATCGATTCTGAGGTACAGATTAGGTTCTGATCTTCTTAGAATTCAATTATTATTATTATTATTCACAGGCCTTAGGAGATTGCTATTTAGGGCTTATGATGGAATTTTTAGGCAAAGTGGAAATTGTTATTCTTTATTAGATCTAAAAAAATATGAAATATAAGGCGAGGGAATGTAGTAGCTTTAAGTACAGATTACTTCTTTCCAGAGACTGTATATCCAATCGACTGCGCCTGCGGCTCGCCAAACGTTTGTTGTATTCAACAAACGTTCGCATACGCAACCTATGTACGATGACGGGCCACCAGACAGTTTCGCAGCGGCTGACCAATCACAGCTGTCTTACCTCGTCCCCCGCCGCCCGTAAATTGGTGAGTTGTGTTTTAAAGGAAAATGTATCTATGCGCTCTCCACTGGATAAGTGCTCCCTGCTTCTTTCAAACAAAGTTTTGGCTTATTGACATACATCACAATCAGAAGAAATCCACAATTAATCTCTAACTACCCCATCTCCTTTTTGGAAAAAAAAAACTACTTTTTCCCGTACTGAGAGGCAGAAGCACATAATATGTGCCCATTTTTAGACAGTATATGAATTTTCCATGACAGGGGCTTGCCCATCGCCGCAGATATGAAAGAGAATGAACACGCAAATGTATACGCGACAAATACAGTTCCGCAAAACCCCACGTTGAAATATTTTCGAGTTTTCTAAAGCTCATGTAAGTAGAACAGAATAGAATGAAATTGAATAGAATGCGGCACCTTATAGAGCTTTTCGGAGCTCCGAAGCTTCGGGCGTAGTTTGTCGCAAACATTGTAGCTCCTAAGAAGCTGCCTCGCAGAATGAGATAGCTAGTAGTGACAGCGAATTCAATATTTTTACATTGTTATCGATAGAAATAAAAATCTGGGACAACAGGGTTTGAGGTCTGGTGAAAGTCCACATAATCACATTGCTATGTTAATGCTAGCTAGTTACAGCATAAAATGGGCATTCCGGTACTTGAGTTAGACAATTACGCTGTACAACATCTGTGCTGCATCTGTATTAACATAGAACTTTCATAGCATAACACGTCACTGGTACATAACAATGTCAAAATAGGAGCGGAATACCTTTTGAATTGTGCTGTAGGCTTTGATAAATAAATAAATACCGATTTGACAACAGCGCAACTACCGCATAGCTATCAATGTGCAGCAAGATACCCATTGTAGTTCTATATCATTCCATATTCGAACAACTATGTGGACAGCAGACTACCAATTATGTAAAAAATGGGTCTATGATCAATAATTCATAATATGTTTAGCCTAGGAATTTGGATTGATGTCAGTTTGTATGGTGTAATGTATACTTTGGAGTTTTTCCTTCTGTGTGCAAGTATTAGTATAATATAATATTATAGTATCTGTTCTGTGGTGCAAGTTAGATGAATAGGTTTTCATCACATCTATTCAAAAGGTTATTTAGTCCCTAGGGACTAAAAGTAACTTTTTAATTTTGTTGCCAGTACAAAGAAAAAAAATTGCTGTCACTAATCAGTTTCACAACCATTCAGGCTGACAGATAAGAAAGTTCGATTCTAAACGCAGCCAATAAAAAAAGGATTGTACTAAAATGAATTTATTTGATTACCTTGGACATAACCCAATAATGTGTTGCCACCTAAATAAAAATCTGTATTTTATTCAACGTTTTCCGATACAAAAATATCAACTAAAGTTACGATACTCCTACCCCAACCCCTCTTCCGGGTAAAAGACGTGACCATAATGTATGTAAAAAAATAACCTAACATTAAAAAAACTTATCGATAACAAGCACAGCTTTAAGCTCAAAAAGCTTTTGTCTCAATATGATTGGCTATTGGCAGAGCGTCTGATACAATCTAATACAGTAAAGTGAAGTCGAAAGGCAGAGTAACACAAACAAAACATTTCAGGTTTCGGCAATGGGCCGGCCCCCCGTGAAGATTTTTGTATACCTAACCCTTACCTACGAAAGAGCGGGGCCTCCTAGCACAGGTGTTTTAATACTTAAAAGGAGGTCTCATCAAATTTTTTGTTTATTTAAGTTCATGTTCATGAATTGCTATTTTTTTTTTTTTTTTTTTTTCACCTACTTAGAAATATTTATCGATTATACCCAAATACAAATACAAACACAAATGTGTTTATTTTGCGTAGATATGGTTACATAGAAGGTGGAAGGTAACATAACATTTATCGGTACTGCACATCTAGCCACGTAGTGACATGCAAAATAGCACTAAGGTAGTGCAATACAATACAATTATACAATAGCTAGAATCTTACAGCACAAGCACAGAAGAGATAATAGTACTACGTACAGAACGGCCACTCCCTTCCCCGCGCGGATTCAGATACCGTACCCCACCCCTCACCCCGGAGTCTAGGAGCCTCTTCGGGAGACACTTTGTTTAGGCGCTGAACGCACACATTCACAAACGAACGAGTTTACGCACACATTTGCACGTGTACAAATGTCATTAGGCTATGTAGTAGTAATAGGTGATTGATTATTTTACGAGCGTTCTATGGAGTGTCCGAGGTGTGGCACAAGAGTAATCAAACCATAAATTCAGACCAGAATCAGTTGACACTCACATTTTCTTATCGTCTAGATATTCAGCAACGGAATAGTAAGTTTTATTAATTAAGACCTTTCGTAGTTTTTTTTTAAATTGCATTATGTTAACTATGTTACGAATTCTGTCAGGTAGGTGGTTCCAAATTATAGGTACCCCTTCAAATCTCTCTAGCAGAGATTAGGCATAATCACGTATGATGTTGAGAACATCGCCAGATAGATCTAATGAACATACTCGAGGCTTACAAGCAAACATCCCAGGGTTCCCTTTCCTATCTTCGAGCTCCATTTCTTTTTGCACAACGTTATTTAGTTGCAAGTGGACCAAAGAATGGGATGTAAAAAAAATATAATTGTGTAAATGTTACCAGCCCGATGGTCCGACGATATTGTCAGGTCGTCGGGATCCCACTGGGTGCGGTTGGCACAGGACCGGGGAGATTGGCGCTATAGAGAAGAGGCCTGTGCCCAGCAGTGGGTCGATGTGGGCTGAGGATGATGATGATGATGATGATGATAATGATGAAAGTTCCTTCGTAATTCGCTTGTATGTTCTTTGGGTTGTGTAGGGATGCTATCGCTTAATATAGGGCTTCGAGTCAGTTATTTAATTTGAAGACTGTCTGCCATATACGGAAATTTGCGCCCTTGTGGGCAGTCAATACCATTGCTATTCGAGTTACACACCAGGGCCCGGAGTCGCGTACAGGCATTGCATAGCAATAGCTATAGCAAGGGCGCTAAAAGCTGTTATGGATTGTCGATGGTGCCGAGACGCGTCGCGCCGGCTACAAACAAACCGGAATTTTGCAACGTTCAATAGGCGATTTTCTAAAAATAGTTCTGGAAGCTGCTGACAGATAACTTTGTATAGAGACATGAATTTATATGGCACAGTCTGTTGTCGTCACAGAGTAAGTAATTTTTGACCGATCTTGAACGCAGCCCATAGACTGTCTGCCGTATGCGCCGTATGTGACTACCATAGAGCAACACGGCGGCGGGCGCGGCGGCGTGTCAACCAATGCAACGTTCTTGTCTGTCATTCCGTTCGTTAACCGTTTCGCGAATAAGTCTTAGTACTTATCAGTAATGTTTGTATCGCGTTCCACATGTATGTTCATTACACGACCACAGATTATGTTCTTCGGTTGTTATTATTTGGACTGGCAACTTTTCTTCACTCATGTCTGGCCTACGACATCTAGTGACGAATTTGGAACTACTGAAGTTGTTTTTTTTTTAAATCTCCCATTCCGTACGCAACTCACGGTCGAAAGGACAAGAGAAGAGTACTTACTGAAAGTAGCGAAGTCGGTCACTTGCACCGTATTGCAGTCCTCGCCAACCTGCAGGTAGGTGATCTCACACCGGTACACACCCTCGTCGCTCGCGTGAACGTTCGCGATCACCAGCTCGACGAACGTCGCGTTCGGCTCGTGGCTAATTGACAGTCTGGGGACAAATTGACGTAAGTGTTAAATATGTTTATTTTAAATAATAATAATAATACAATGTTTGAGTAGTTTTCTTGGTGCAAAGCTACCAAATTAAAAGGATTATTATAATCAGTTCGTTTGAAAACAGTACACCTAGTAATAACCGAACTAAGATTCTCCTTTAGAATAGTTACATAATTTTAATCATTTAAAATATTGTGGTGAGCCCCCTGGTCTTATTTACTCTTTCTTAGCAATATTTCTCTAGAATAATTGACCAAGTTAAAAACTTAAAAAAACTGACTTCATGATCTTTTACAATATTACACAAAATAAATGAATATCGGTCCTTACAGCCAGAATTCATCTACACCACAGTCACAGAAAGTCAAAAATATGTAATTTTGGATTCCTGGATGACAGTATTTTCTATATAGAAACCTAAGTACTGGACCGATTCCTGATTTTCAAAGAATGGGACCAACCTGGAGGTCCAATCATTCAAATCAGAAAATAATTTTTGAAATCGGTTCACAAATAATACCAATTTCGAGGTATCACACATAAAAAAAAACACAACCGAATTGATAACCCCCTCCTTTTTTGAATTCGGGCAAAAAGAACCATTTCAGATAATAAATAATTAGGCTCGCCATTGTAAAAAAATAATTGAAGGAAGGAAGGAAGAATTTCAAACTACTCCTCAACCGTAGGTACCAGACCTCATCCTAACTAACCAGGCCTCATTTACAGTGAGGCGTGGATTCAATTAGCTCTGTCGGACACAGCCCAACATACTCGCTGTCTCATTCGGGGACTATTAATCTGGAAGGTTCTTTCACGAATAGTTTGTTGTGGCGATAACTTATACTATACTTAATAGCATCAAGCCTTTTTTCCATACGGGGTGGCAGTAGCATAAATTGTGTAAAGAATTATCTTCAGTCAAAAGTCTTTCTTTTTTACACAAAATTTAGTAAAAATGCAACTGCTGCTGGAAATGCAAATTCTGATAAATTAGCACATAATGCTTCAACCTCAGACATGTGTCTGGATATACAGGGTGACATTTAATTAGCTGACCATATTTCGGGGAATGATAGTACCCATCATTGTGAACAACTTTCCCTATGAAACATATGGTCGCAAACGAAAAAAAATTTTGGGTCTCCCATAGTAACTCGAAATCAGCTGATCGGGGCAACGTACTGGGGGACGAAAAATGTTTTTATTTGCGACCATATGTTTCATAGGGAAAGTTGTTCACAATGATGGGTACTATCATTCCTCAAAATATGGTCAGCTAATTTAATTTCACCCTGTATTTGATTAACTTTTGTCGTTGAAACGACTTCAATCTATTTGAATACCTCTTGAAATATAATCATCCTTTTGACTAAAATAAAATAAGATAAGATAAGCGTATAATCAGCCGTCACAATACAAAAAAAAAACTAAAACACAGTTTATAGCAAAAAAGAGACAGAAGAAATTATGTGACTAACTAGTCATCATCCCTATTGGACATAGAACAGCAGAAGTGCAACGCGACATACCGATAGTAATTAAAACTCCTCCCGGCTTACTCCATCTAACAAATTAAATGTGGTCTCTCGGAGACAATGTTGCAACGAGTTTTCGTGGTTCTGGAACTGACGACTAATATTATTAATATTATTATGCTTTGTAACTTTCCGTCTGTTGACATAATTATCGTAACCTTTACCTACAGATCTCTCTCATAACATAACACATCCCCTGCGTGAGAAGTAAGAGTGAGACTTTCACTGTCAATTTAGATATATACTGGTATGTATTAGTGTACTCATACCATATTTATTGTTAAGCTGTATTTATGTAACTTTGTATGTAGTCTATTCCTTAGCAATAGGTTCTTACATGTACCTATGTGTAATAATAATATCTATGTATTATAGGTACTAGAATAGTTTTATTGTACGCGCAATTCTTCCCCTTACCTATCATCTCCGTCTCCTACCCAACATGGTTTGCTGGAAGAAATATCTTATTAGAGATAAGCTCGCTTTTGTACATATTTTTAAGCTATTTTTACAGTCATGTGAGTACAATAAAGAAAATTACGAATTACGAGAGAGACCCAATAAACGCGTGTATATAATATTCTTAGCCAGCACAAAAGCGTGTAATTTATAACTTAATTTTAAACCACCCTGTTTTTATTACCAGCCGCAGTTTCAAGTTCGCCGCTATCAACTGCGCCATTCACATGGCGTAGTGGCTTTTACAGGCCGGCTTTATTGTCAGAGGTAAACTTTTAATGGCTTAGTGCGTAAAACATAAAACTAGCTTGCTATATGGGTTGTTACCTGCCGTAAAGTTTTTAGATGCATAATGGATTTTTTTAACAAGTTTACGGCCGTTGTTTTTAAAAGTTGTTTCGCAGTATCGGCTATGCCAATAAACTGTACGATAAGAGGGTATGGAAATATGTTATCGGGAATTTATAGAAATTACTTTAGATCTTTGGATTTATTTTAGATTGACTGGTTAGTTGTCCCCACGTAGTAGAGGAGCACAGGCCTTTACCCGAATACGAGTAAGATTGAGCCATACTCCAATTCATTGCGGGTTGGTCGAGGGATTTTACGACTACTACATACTACCAAGTAGCGAACTTTACCTTCTAAAATGTCTCAACGAAACCTGCCCATTGACTATTCTTCATATTGTCCATACAAAAGTTTACAAGCGTACTTTACTACAGATTAAGTTGCGCTCTACATAAGTTACTCCTTTTGAACATCGCAAGAGATTCTTATTATCACGAACAGTATAAAGATTGAAATCGTTAAGTTGTGTAGCTTACCCTGGTATTTGTACCGTTCGCAGCTAAAGGAAAGTGCACAATACGAGGCAACAAAGTTGTTTCTATTGTGCGTCGTACAACAATACGTCTTTCTGTAATGGGCAACAGCTTCAGTTGCTAGCTGTACTGAAGTATTGAGTAGGGACAGCGTTGTAACTTAAACTTATTTACATGATTTCGATCCATTATTTAAACATTTCCTTTCCATAATAGATTAATTTCGTTTGTAACGTGATCTAACAAATAAATACTTAATTGGTTTGCTAAAACCATCTTTTCACGTATCGCATCGTCTTTTCAGGGTTCCGTACCCAAAGGTAATTCCTTTATGCTGCAGAAACATGGACGCTTCGGGAAAACGAGCAAAAGAGGATAGATGCTCTCGAGATGTGGTGCTGGAGGAAAATGACTCCATTCTCCAAGAACCAGGCATTAAGCAGCGCCTGTCATCCTTAGTCCAAGCTCGTATCCTCACCTTCTTCGGACACGTATCTCGACGCGGCCGTATGTCCATCGAGCGACTGGTGGTACAGGGCAGAGCAGAGGGCACCCGAATGCATGGTAGATCACCAATGAGATGGACGGACTAAATCAAGGCAGCACTGGATGACCCCCTGTACCAATGCACCAAAAAAGCAGCCCTCAGGGAAGAATGGCGACGAGTTGTGAGGCGGGTCGCCCGACCGAAATGACGACCACGACCACTCTGCCAAGAGGGATACGACTGAGAAGAGGTACCCAAAGGGTGCCAAACGAGTACTATTACACTCAGAACAATAACTATATTACAAGCCCCGCTGTCAGTCCGTCTGTCCATCAGTGGCTTCTATTCTATCTCACGAACCGTAAAAATTAGAGAGTAATCTTCACACAATGTGTTTATCTATTGCCGCTCGCTACACCAATAATGAACAACACGAAATATTAAACAGCAGTACAATACTCCAGAATTAAATCTTGAGTAATGCATCTGTATAGTAGCACAGATACATAGTAGCACAGGGTGCTCATCCCATACAAATTGTAAAAGAGAGATGGCGTGAGGAGTAAGATTTGTACTTTAAACGCCCTGGTTTCAGTTAACATACTTCTAGGTGGCGCTAATCTTAGAATAAATCCTAGTATCTTAGCGCCATCTCGTAGTATTTGCAATTTTTCGATGGTGCTGCACCAAACTATAATGGCCTCGAACTAAAGAAGCTTCCGTAGCATATCAGTTTACGCCGGTGTCAAATTTTGTTCTAGGTGGTATATCTGTATTTGTTAATAATATTCTGTGATAGTAGTTAACTTTGCCGTAAATTAACAGTCATCTCTCCCCCTTCCCCCACTAACCCGTGACAGGGACAGGGAGAGGTAACATAGATCAGGCGTCTCAAGCTATTTGTTAGCTAACCACACGCCACTTCTGCGCTCCTGGTAGTTTTGCACGGCGGGTACGGTCATTTTTCATTAAACAAATATAACAAATGGGGTGGCAGAGGCACAATTATTATTCCCGAATACCAGCCATTTATTAAATACTCCATTTTGCGTGACAGAAGGCTAGCCCAACGCCCCGCAGCTATGGAGTAAAGAAGGTTTTCTCGTGACGTTTTCCATCACTGTCCTTCCTTACAGGATACCTCCTGTGTGAGAAGCATGAAACCCACTGGACCACGGAGCTCATTAAACTAAAACTAATTTTAAATTTCTAAAACTCACCGTAGTAACACTGTACTCGGAAGACTGTGTTGCAGATTATTCAGATATGCTTAGATAGAATAGCTATATATTGTAATGTAGCTTACAATGTACATAATCAATGGTCAAGTTTAGCCTTTAAGGGGAATTAAATGAGGATCTGGATAATTCTAGGATATTCTAGGTCTAGGTAATGGCAGTTTATCTAGAAGTCTCGATTGAACTACATATTAAATAGGCTTGTGGCCTAGGTAATCCAATAAATCTAGGAACAAGTCCTAAGTTGAAGCATTATGTACAAAATGGCTTGACATTCTCAGAATTGTATATTTCCAGCAGATACATTGTATAAAGTAATTTAAAATAATCGGTTAAGTGCGGGTCGGTATCGCACACGAAGGGTACCGTACCATCGTACAACAAATCAAAAGCACTCAAAACAATAAAAAAATAAACAAAAAGAAAATTTAAAAAGTTTATGCCTTCACAAGATTTGAACCGACGACCTCCGGATTGAGAGTCTACATCATACCGCACCAGCTAACCACAACCATGTGGGTTGACGCGAAATATGCTATCATATTAAAATGTGTAGTATATGTGTCTATGACATGGTTGCTATGACAATAAATAAACAGTTTCAGTCAAGATCTCCATTTTGAAATGCGTAAGTGTATCTAAACACGTCTCTTGTATCGGGGCCCCCTTTAATTTGCAATATCTCTCGTATTTCAGTATTTGTGGTTGGTGCGGCAACAGATATACACATTCTGTGAAAATTTCAGCTTTCTAGCTATTACGGTTCGTGCAGACGGACCCGGTGACAGACAGGACGGACGGACGGACGGACGGACGGACGGACAGACGGACAGCGAAGTCTCAGTAATAGGGTGCCGTTTGGCACCCTTCGGGTACGGTACCCTAAAAAAAGATCGCATTTGATGGCACTTTTACATGACGTCATTCTGTTGTTATTTCATAGAACTCAGGAACAGAAGTTCCGTTTTGACAGTTCATAAAAAGTATCTATTTTGACTTGACAGGCCACAAGCGTATTATTGGCTTAACGCTGGCATCCTCGGCCACCCCGTATGATAATAAGTTGATGACAGATGTGTTATATGTTTTTGTTATTACCCATGCGAGAAGTCCCGGGTTCGATTCCGGCTGCGGATACAGAAAACAGAAGGAAATCCCTCTTGGATGTTTACATGTTTGTGATGTCGCTGTTTCTGGTTCTCACAGGTAATCCTAGTGTGGGGCCAAAAGCAACGTATGTGCCTGTATGTTTGTTTATGTTTATGTTTATTCACTTCCTCGTCATTATAATGATAACGGGAAAGCCTGTACATCATAATTCTGGTGCTATGAATTGTTAACCTACCAGGGTACCAGACATTTGAGGAGCTTTTACGTCACAAAGGCTTAACAAGATCGTTTATAATAAACAACTTGTGCATATCATATAAAAGGTGGCTGTCCCAAGAGGCGTAAAACGGTTTACGATATTTTGGTACTGTTATGGTCAGAGACCTGATTCTGACAGCAAACTGGCGGCATAATGACAGTGACTATATTTTCAACCTTTCATACGATAAAAGGGAAGTTATTAGTTTGTCTTTTCGCACAAGCGACAGCGGAGCGCAGCGACACGACCCTGTGCGCGGCAAAGTTGGGCAACTAGACAAAACTGTCGCAGAGTGTCGCTATCACACGCCACCCGACCCTCTCTGATCTCTCTTTCTCTTAAGTTCTTTGCTCGAATGATGGGTGAAACTGTCGCGCCGCAGTCGCTCTAATAATAGGTCGGTATAACGAGCGATATTTAAAACTGTCGAATCGGGTGGCCCCGCACCGCTGTCGTCAGTGCGGTCTTACCTTTAGACCTCAGACGACAAAAGGTTGTTATAAGTTCAAAATGTCATCTGTCTGTGACACTAGTAGCTCTCACCATTTGCAGAAAACTGCATTAAGTCCACCTGTAATGCAGTTTTATGCAAATGGTTGTCGAGTTTTCGTTATTTCGTAATTTATTTATGGTACTCACATAAATTAATACAGACAACTTATTATATAAAAGACGCGTACAAAGGCGAGCTCAGCTCTAAAGATTTCTTCCATTCGAGTTTTCTGCAATAGTTCTAAGCTATATTTTACCTAACATTTATATTTTTGCTAGAACGCGATAACAGAAACTTTAGATAATGGATGCTTAAACTGGGCTGCCATTGTGACATCACTGACAGCGGTAAGACATTTTGTTACCAGAATTGGAACTCAGGTTGCGTTAACACTTTGTAATGCGACCATAGTAGTCCCTATTTCACAAACAGTAGGGCATAAAATAAAAGGATATTTGTGTGCATTATGATGAGGTTAAGTGCTTATATGGGATCAAATCTGTATATAAATGTATGTTTTTAGGGTTCCGTACCCGAAGGGTGCCAAACGGGACCCTATTACTGAGACTTCGCTGTCCGTCTGTCCGTCCGTCCGTCCGTCCGTCCGTCCGTCCGTCTGTCACCAGGCTGTATCTCATGAACCGTGGTAGCTAGACAGTTGAAATTTTCACAGATGATGTATTTCTGTTGCTGCTATAACAACAAATACTAAAAATCAAAAGAAATTTAATATTAAGGGGGGCTCCCATACAACAAACGTGATTTTTTTGCTCATTTTTGCTCGATATTGATAATGGTAGCAGGTAGACGCTTAAAATGTTCACAATATATTGAGTATATTATTTACTTAAAAAATAAATAATTAAATTAAAATTAAATTAATATTTAGGGGGGGCTCCCATACATTTTTTTTGCTGTTTTTTATAGATAATGGCACGGAACCCTTCGTGCGCGAGTCCGACTCGCACTTGGCCGGTTATTTATGTTTGTATTTTGTATACAAGATGGCTTTATTGGCTTTCGCTGTAAGGTCTTATAAAGCTTGATATAAGTATTTTAGGAGAGCTCTAAAGGAAATTGTGTGTAAGGGCCCAGTACCTAAAGATAGGTAAAAGATAGTTCTATAGATAGGTCTTAGGTAAGTGTAACGCCTTAGTTAAAATATGTTGCTTGGTCGTTTCTTAATACCTAATTCTTGTAGCAACGGGGCCACGCTACCACACCTCGGACACTCCATAGAACTCTCGTAAAATAATCACCTATTACTACTACATAACCAAATGATGTTTGTATACGTGCAAATGTGTGCGTAAACTTCGCTAGGGCTGGTGGCGCGGCAAATGCAGCGATATTAAAGTATACGCGTCGTCACTCGTCAGGCGTTCAGCCCTGTCTATTGATTCTTTAAACCAATCCTTTGACGCCAGGGGTGGGGTGCGGTATCTGAATCAGCGCGGGGAAGGGAGTGGCCGTTCTGTACGGAGTACTATTATCTCTTCTGTGACGCTACATTACATTGACTATAGGTGTAGAGTTTGTGAAGTGAGGGCGTGTAGAGTTAGAAGCTTGGCTCTACATATATTTTGTGCTATGTGTCGCCTGTCATTGTTTTTTCTCCAAATAAACAAAATAAAATAATAATTGAAACAAAAAGTAAACTTTAGAAAAAACCGACTTCCACAAACCCTATTTGATTAGATTGAGTTTAATACAAACTGTAACCCCTTGTAGTGTATGTGTGTGTGTGGGTGCATGTAAACTATGCGCACACACACACATATACCATTTGTCGTCTCGACGCGCGCGCAGCAGAGAACGTTCATTCACTGGCGGGACGCCGCCCGGAGCGGACGTGTGCGGACAGAGGTAATAGCGCGCGCGTGTGGAGCCGATATCAAAGGTATACTTTGGATTACGACAGGAACGGACACTACATTTTGGCGACGAGGATTAAAACCGTGAGTACTTTAAAAATAAAAAAATAGGGAAGGATAGGATAGTAGATATTTTGAATACAATGTTGATTTTATAAAATGCATAATGTTAACCGACACAGGTATTTCATGGAATAATAGGAGATTGTTGATTTAGAACGTCATTTGGTACGTAAGATGTGGTTACTTTGTAGAAACATTGAAACATAAATTGGGGTATATCTTTTCTTATTTACATCTGACATAAAGGATAACAAAAGTATCTTATCGTTGTGTATGGGCCGTCTGTTCTCGTTGCAGCAGCCCGATGTTATGTTGTTTGGGAGTTGATAGTGTAGTTAAATCCAGCACGATTAGTAAATGATGTTTATTTACAAGGTAATACAAAATTAGAACGCTGATGTGGTTCGGTTATGTCCACTAGATTTTGATGTAAGTAAGTGGCAGTTAAGTATTAGATATCGCTAAATTTATATAATATTAAATTCTAAGTAAGCTGTGTGCAGAGCGTTGGCCTGTACACGTAGGTACATCATCGCTTAAAAAATAATCCTTAAGGTTTTGTCTGTATGTTAGCAATGGTTTTCTATTGTTATTTATAATATATTAGTTGTTGTCTGAGTGTACGGCGTACATTTACCAAAGT
Organism: Argyresthia albistria; assembly: GCA_963457715.1. Taxonomy (NCBI): domain Eukaryota; kingdom Metazoa; phylum Arthropoda; class Insecta; order Lepidoptera; family Argyresthiidae; genus Argyresthia; species Argyresthia albistria. The sequence goes on along the minus strand of OY735277.1, from coordinate 7,945,219 downwards.
AAACCATGTATGTTGCATTGTATGAAGCTATTGATAGCCTCATACAATGTTGCAGTATTGTTTCTTGAAGAAAATTCATGCCTACAATTCTAGTCAGATCAGAGTGGATGAATAGGTAACAAACTAAAAAAATAATAAAAAAATAGTTATTATTAATTGCAAATGAAACATAAAAAGTAATTAACACATTTATTAATGGATTATGAATCATTCATTCAAACGAGTGAACTATTCCAGCATTAATGGTATATAATGACATGTTTTATTGACTCACTCACTCAAGACACAGGTCACATATGTAATATTATGATAGTTAAAATACATTTTACTGTCCGTCGTCGAGATAATTCTAAATTCTAATACAATACGAGCAGAACAGTTCGGGTTGGTACCTATGTCAAATAAGTTATCAAAGTGCTAATAGGAGTGTATAAGCTGATTAATGAATGTATGGCTACATTCTAACTTGTCCTTGTTGGAAAAAGATCAATCGGAAACTCATTTATGATAATTATATAAAATTTTGGTGAAAATTACAGTTTTACGTTTGTAAGTTTTTCGATTAACGCAGTATACGTACCTATATATTTAAATGTTTAGTCATGGTATTTTTATTTCGATGAATAAGTTGAGTTATTAGTCTTTTAATTTTACATCAAGAGGCATACTGGGCTATCTGCAAAGGTGATTAACAGATGGCGTCTGTTAGTAGGTGTTTACTGAAGAGAGCGAGCACAATATTATGAAAGAAGAGAGTGAAGTCAAGGAATGTATGATGAGAGTAACTGGTCATGTGAAGGCGACCTGGCTTAAACTATCATCATACCTTCTTTGTCAACACAAGGTGAGTGAATTAATTTCGAACGGCACATATTTAGACAAATACTTAAAACAGGGAGGAGAAATTTGAAAATATGTTGTGCGGCTTATGCTGGATTTCACCATCAAAAAGTTATGCGAGAATAACTATCCCGGGGATAACGTGTATGAGAAATGACAGTTCAAAATGAGGTGACTGATCTAGGTGTCACTGGTGTCTATGAAAAAGTAGAAGATACTCTCGAGTAAAAGTTACTTTTTCGGTCGTGGAATGGACAAGTAACCAAATGTCAGTTCAATGATGCTGAGGACCAGATTATTGATCAAGTAACAGAAGGGAAAAGGAAAAAGATACTTATTCCGGAGATACTATAAAACTAAGCGGAATCATATCGGAGGCAAACGCATTAGAAGCTGTTACCATACAACTAGATGAATTTGTAATTCTTTATTGCACTCACATAAAATGGAACAGTGGGAGATCTCTTGCGGCAAGCCGAGTGGGGTAGGAGACGAAGAATATATGAGGTGGGGGGAGGAATTGCGGAAATCCCTATTGCTAAGAAATAGACTGCTTATGAATATGAATATAATTACATAAATACAAAATATAAATAAATTTGATATAGGTACACTAATAAATACCAGGGTAAATCTAACTTGAAAAGGAAAGATAGTGCTTTTTGGCTGGTTCTTGAAGATGTTCAGTGTAGGACATTCAGATTCAATAAAAAATAACTAAATACTCAAAGTACAAGATAGACTCAAGACAGAATGAAAATATAGCTATAATGCGTGAAAATCCTCCATTGCTACCGATGGATCGGGTACTACCGAGGATTCAAAATGTAGAAGTTTTTAGCAAATTGGATATTAAGGATACTTTTCACCAATTGGAGCTTCACCTGGATTCGAGATACACGACGACATTTATCTTAAGTGAAGGCTTATGCATAGACATGGACATACGTTTATTCACTGAAGAAAACATAGGTACATTAATAAGGATAATTTCAAAGCAAGGAAATCGGCATTAAATTGTAAAAGTAAACACGTAAGTATTTTTCGAAACAGAAGAGATTGAAAGATGATGACGCATGACTCGCCAATTAAATGAATGGCTTCAACTCAGCATAATGTTACATCAGGGCTGCAGCGCTGATTTTCAGTCGAAACCATTTGAAATCCGCGCAGGCACCTCTAATATAGGTAGATACGTATGCAAATATACAATAGAAATATGACATACATAATAATAATAAATAAGTGACTACAGTGAGAGTACAGTAAGTGACTGAGTAAGTTTATTTATATAATAATGTTCGTAAATAGCATGTACAAAATGTAAATAAGTAGCTTTTTAAACCTCAGTGGTTTAAGTGGTGGTTAGGAATACAAAACTCTTAACAAAAGTAAATGTCAGTAAGTACATGAATAAAAAAAAAGGTGAATACTTGATCTGATTTATTGTAACAATGGGAGAACGACGATAAATCTATATTTATGATGTTGTAAGGGACTGTGTTTGGAGGAATGTGAATCTAGTTGAAGCGGGGTGCATAGGTAGGCAGATACTAGTACTTATTATATATATATGGTGAGACAAAAGATCAACATGATGCAAGGCTGGATTTCTGAAAAAGGAGAAGTGTGTATTTAAAAACAACAACGTGCATTTTCTAGGACACAAATTATCTGAAGATGGAGTCCGATCCATAGAAAAATATTTATCTCCAAAAGGAGGCATTAGGACTTTTCTGGGCGGTGAAGCACTTTAACATGTTTTGTATGGTAAAGATATCGACCTGATTACCGACCTTATAGCCCTGGAGATATCTCAGGTGGTAATAGTAATAGTAATAGTTTATTGCAAAGTCACAAAATTTCACAAGGTGGTAGAATAAAGGTTAGTACATTGTGACGCCCTGCTAGGGCACAGCAACATTTAAGGACAATCAGTTGTCCCTTTACGAATAATAGGATGATTACATTTATATTCAAATTATATACAGACAATTAGAAAAATATTGTAGAGATTATTATTAATAACAATTAGAAATAAAAATTAAAAGTAAATTATATAAACATTAGATTCAATAATTGTACTATATGTGGTTATTCGGTGGTTATTCGGGCCTAAGCCAAAACCTTGCAGTCCTACAAGTATAAAGTAGTCAACCGACCTGGCAAGAACGATATTGCAGACCCTTATCTAGACAAGTTTGAATCAAAATTACCTAACGAAGATTATATAATAAATAATAATAGAAGTATTAAAACCTGTTGCTGTTCATTGATTACTTCTTCAGATATAAGGAGATGAGGAGATGTCGCGAGATTACAAGTAAAGAAATGGTCAGACTTCTCACAGAAACGCTCAGCCGTTTGGGAAATTCTGTTTCTCTCGTATCTGACAGTTCAGGTCTTTTTAGGAAGAAGAAATTGGAAAGAGTCACTTTTGGAGTATCAGAAATACAATGGTACTCCACATTCGGTAACAGGCAAAATACACCAACAGAATTATTTTTCGGAAGAGGATTGAGGGAAATTACCAATGATCGACGATGTCGATCTTAGAGTGGAGGACATAGAGTAAGGGACAAGGATAAGGAACATAAATAAAAGGGAGAAGAATATGCAGACCGCAAAAGAAAAGCAAAATTGGGAGATCTAGCACCAGGAGACAAAGAATATGTGAAAAACATGAATGAAACAAATAAACTGAGTTCAAATTTTTAATTATTGAATGATAAGACGGAACAGCAGCTCAGACGAAACGTGGGGCACCTGAAAAGGATTGAGAGACAACGGGAAGCTGTAGCAAAAGAGAATTACGAAGAAAAAATTAATATAAAAGATATAAAGAAAAAGAGAAGGATGGGGATATAGGGGAAGATTTTAGGAGTGGTAACTGTAAATCAATGATTAAATTCGAAAGTTGAATTACTTCCTAAACCAAAATATAGAAGCAAAGAAAACTGATACTTAAAATAAATAAATAAATAAAAGGAAGTTAATGAAGCAATAAAGTAAATAAAGATTTAATTCGAAAGTGGAAGTGAAGGAAGCTAAATATGAAGCAATCAAGTAATTAAAGATTAAATTCGAAAGTGGAAGTGAAGGAAGCTAAATATGAAGCAATCAAGTAATTAAAGATTAAATTCGAAAGTGGAAGTGAAGGAAGCTAAATATGAAGCAATAAAGTAAATAAATATTAAATTCGAAATTGAAAGTGAAGGAAGCTTAATATGAAACAATAAAGTAATTAAAGATTAAATTCGAAAGTGGAAGTGAAGGAAGCTAAATATGAAGCAATAATGTAAATATAGATTAAATTCGAAAGTGGAAGTGAAGGAAGCCAAGTATGAAGCAAAGGCAAATATGAATCAAAGTAAATAAAGATTAAATTCGAAAGTTGAAGTGAAGGAAGCTAAATAAGAAAGAAAATGATGTAATAGATAATCTAAATTTAATTTGGAAGATTGAAGTGAAGGAAGCTAGTACAACGATAAAATGTATATAATTTGGAATTTGGAAGTGAAGGAAGCTGTGATGTATCACTAAGTAGAAAGTTGGAAGCAAAGAAGTGGAATTGGATATGAGAGAAGTAAAGTTGGAATTATGTTGGAAGTTGGAAGTTTTGGACTAATAGAAGTGATTAATGTCAATGATGTTTTAACTTCACATTAAAATTAAAAGAAGGAAGGGATGTAGTGTATGTGTGTGTGTGGGTGCATGTAAACTATGCGCACACACACACATATACCATTTGTCGTCTCGACGCGCGCGCAGCAGTGATGCCAGATGGGGGGATTCCCTGCAAATTTGGGGGTTTTTTAAGCCTCCGGGGGGAATTTCGGGGGGATAAATCCTTTGGGGGGATTTCCGGGGGGAAATAATTCGAACATGGGGTTTTTAGGAGTTTTTTAAAACCTACTAATTCATCGCGAAATAATTATACGAGTCGATCGATTGAATCAATTGAACATAAGCACAACACTATAACTAGCTCACCTCATTTTTGATGCTCCATGTTCTTTTCTTTCATTCACTCATTCATTCGTACGCTTAAGCTGTCATAAGCTGTGTCTACTGCTCCATGTTATTCTAACAAAACATGTTAGTTAACCTCTTACCCGCCGCGGACTTATATATACGCTCACGGCCGTTATAGGATTAGCCGGCGAGTAAGAGGTTAACTAACATGTTAAGGTGTTAAAAAACACGTTAACATGGAGCAATAGACACGGCTTTACGCTGCTGATATTGTGTTTATGGTGAAAGAAGTTTTAAGCATATTGCTAAATTGGCTATTGGTATTTTGTCTCTCCCTTTTTCCAATGCAGTGGTAGAAAGAGCATTTTCTCAGTTTAGCATAATAAAGGACAAATTGCGCAATAAAATGGCAATTGAAACTGCAGAGGCAATTCTAAGAATACGTTATTCATTACCTGAGGGATGCATTCATTTTGTTCCAACCTCGAAAATGCTTAGTAAAAACTCAAAAAAAATGTATAATACTAATTTAACTGAAATTGAAGGTGATAATGACGTACTATTAGAAGCTCTGGCTGAATTATAATAAGTATAAAAGATAATTATAAATAAAAAGCAACAGGAAACATGTATTTTTATTTTTTATCCCTTTAAATTAATACAAAAACCAAACTGGAGTAGAAAAAAATGTTGGGGGTTTTTTTTTTCGAAAAAGCAGTTTTTCGGGGGTTTTTTGGCGAGGTCTGGGGGGAAATACACAAAGCCATCTGGCAACACTGGCGCGCAGCAGAGAACGTTCATTCACTGGCGGGACGCCGCCCGGAGCGGACGTGTGCGGACAGAGGTAATAGCGCGCGCGTGTGGAGCCGATATCAAAGGTATACTTTGGATTACGACAGGAACGGACACTACACCCCTTATCCCCCCCCCCCCTTGGGGAATTAATTTTGTCAAATCTCATATCAGTGCTACACCACGCTACTAAGGAACCCATGTACATGTACAAAGTTTCATGGCTCTAGGTCCACCGGTTTAGGCTATGCGTTGCCTGCCCGCCAGCCACGCATTGTATTGTACCTGGTATTGAGCAGATCTGGTGGCCATATGTGGTCTTCATCAGCAGTTCCGCATCACAATATTATGCTTACCATGTGCATTTGCACGAGTTATTATGAAAAACACAAAAATCACTATATGTCTGCCTATAATATTTGAAGAGTTCCCTCGATTTCTCCAGGATCCCATCATCAGATCCTGACCTGGTGTCAATGGGACCAATGGGAAGGTAAACCCTTTCAAACAAAAAAATAATTTTCCAAATCGGTCCATCCGTCTAGGCGCTATCGAGGCACATACATAAAAAATAAAAAAAATAAAAAACAAATATCCGGACGAATTGTAAACCTCCTCCTTTGGGAAGTCGGTTAAAAATTTAATACATAAAACCTTCTAAGTTTTTGTCGGTGTGAGCCTTAATGGTCTCGTTTTGGCAACATTTTTTTCCTGGAAATGTTTTGTGGGATAGGAAATTTAGGAAATAATGGTTATGAAGTACCGCGGTGCGAAGTTAAAAAAATACTTGTATGAGACCCTGTTATAGGAACAGACTTTTTTTTTATTTTGCAATCCGATCTGTAATTTTTTTTAATGATAATACCTTTAATGCTATAATTACAATACAAATATGTACAACTTAACCTAACTTACGACTACAAACAATTAAATTAAATAAAAAATATCCCTGAGGTCACCGCCGCCGGAACAGACTAATAATAGAATAGAGTCACGAATAAATATAACATTGCGTTATTCCATTTCGGGGTATCCTGACACAGGTATTTTAAACTTAAAAGGATGCCCCATCAACTACTGTAATTAGTATGTAAGTTTTGCGAAATAAATTATTTGTATTGTATTATTATATTATTTCCCGTGCCCACGTTTGCCAGTCAATACTCTATTTTTCATGACGGGGACAAGCCCATCGCAAGCTATGGAGATTGAGGGTTTCTATTTCAGAAAAAAACTCCTTACGTAATCCTATAAATGTTCTGTGTTCACAGAATAACTATAGTACTTACTACTTAGGGTGGATTTTACCAACAAAAAGTTATACGAGAATATATCCCGGGGATAATTTGTATGACAATGACAGTTCAAAATTAGGCATTCTTAGGTGAAGTAGAAGATACTCTCGAGTAAATAGTTACTTTTCGTTGGTATAATATAACATAATATAACATTTACAGACAGGCACGTACTTACATAGCTTATGGCCCCACACTAGGATACCCTGTGTCGTGGGAACCAGAAACAGCGACATCACAAACACGCAGACATACAAGACCTGGTGTTTTTGTTTTCTTCTTCCCTAACCGGGGTTCATACCCGGAACCTCTATCTTGGGAAGCAAATCCTCCACCGCCACGCCATAGAAGTCTTCATAATACAAATAACACGGAGTCTTTAGCCAATTTAAACTTCTACTGTGTCCCTCAAATATTATCCCTCTTCAAGTTTCCTCCGAAAACCCGTCAATAATGAATTCGGCAAAAAATGAAAAGTTGCCATAGAGGGGCGGCAGAATTGAAAGACTCAAGTTTGGTACGAATAATCAAACTTTGGCATAATGTGAGTATCTTTGCCTTTTTGTCGAAAAAAAAAGCAATTCGGAAAAGGGACCGGGCGATCTTTCGCTTGACTGATTTGTATTTTCGTTGGAGTTTGCCAAGGGCTTTCTTGTTTGGGCTGGCAGAGACACAAATTCAAATTATTATTATTATTATTATTAGCCTATATCATCCCACTGCTGGGCAAAGGCCTCTCTTCCCCGTTTCCATGCATCGCGCTCCTGGGCCGATTCCCACCAGTTCTTGTTGTGGTCCCTCAGCTCGTCACTCCAACGTTTTCTAGGGCGGCCTCGACCTCGCCTTGCGTTTTGTGGGACCCAGAGTGTCATTTGTTTGGCCCATCGGTCCGGTTGCATACGAGCAACGTGGCCGGCCCAGTCCCACTTCAATTCAGCCGCTTTTTCTGCTACGTCTTTTATTTTAGTTTTGGAGCGCAACTCGGTGTTCCGGACACGGTCCAGCAACCGGACCCCCAAGATACTGCGCTGCATATTTATTATTATTATTATTATTAATCATTTATTGCAGGCATAAAGCCCATAGAATAAATTACACAGTTTAATCATGTCAACAATAAAATCAAAAGCAAATTCATACATTACAAAATAAATAAAAATGTCAAAACTGTCAAAAACATAAATTAAAAAATATCAAATGCACAGCAGGGTAAGAAGGACCTAGGCTATCCACTCGCATGAAGCCTGACCCAGTGCGCCAGCAGCGGCGAGTCCCACCGTCCAGCCAACGTGCGAAGAATGGAGTTGGAGCTGCCGCGTACGCGAGCTAATAGCGAGGCGCTGCGTTTCCTAATGATCGCGGCAAAGCCGTCGACCCTTGCCTCCGCAAACATGCCTGAGGCGCTGCAGTACCGCGGCAGCCCCATCACCACCCTAAACGCATTATTGTACTGAACACGTAGGGCGCTGTATGCCCCCTGAGTATAGTTGACCCACAGGCTGCACGTGTAGTAAGACTGGCAGTATGCCCTGAACAATGTTAATTTCGATTCTTTACTACAACGAGCGAACCTGCGAGCCAGCATGTTACAGCGAACAGCCAGCGCCCTACGCTCCCTCTCAATGTCACAGACATCTTTGAGGTCATCGGTGACCCAGTGGCCCAGGTACTTAAACTTCTTAACCCTGTTCAGAGGAGAGTTATTAAGGTAGACTGGAGGCAGTTCAGAGTATGTTTTCGTGCCTGACTTGAACACCATTAGCTCACTCTTTTTCGCGTTGTACCTGAGCCCATGGGCCTCCGCAAATGACTCACAAATACGCAACAGTGCGCATAGTGCACCGATCGAGGGGCTCAACAACACCATATCGTCGGCATAAGAGATGTTATTAATATTTTGTCCATCAATATGACATCCAACTCTAGTGCTGCTAAGCTCCTCGATCAGGTTATTTACATACAAATTAAAAAGTTTAGGAGAAGTGAGCCCCCCCTGTCTCACACCACAGTCTAGTTTGTATGCACCAGAGTAAGACCCCGCCCACCTGACACAGTTGTTTTGATTATTGTACCAGAATCCAAACAAACGTGTTATTTCTGGCGGTACACTCGTTTCATTCCGCATTTTCGCCCAGAGTATGTCATAATTGACTAAATCAAATGCCTTAGACAAATCTAGGAAACATGAAAAAACTGGCGTATTCCTGGCGGTGTAGTACTGAACAGTCTGCTTGAGACAGAAGATAGCACTTTCCGTTGAAAGTCCGGGCCGGAACCCGAACTGATGGTCATTCAATATCAAGTGTCTAGCTAACTGTTTATCAAGCAAACTGTCCAGCACTTTTGCAACTATCGTTGCCAAAGAGATGGGCCTATAGTTACTTAAGTCAGAAGCATCTCCAGTTTTGTTTTTGACAATAGGAATAACCAGCGTGTACATAAGGTCATTAGGCAAGTAAGAGTGACTTATACACAGGCTAAAAAACATCGCTAGTACCCTACCTAGATGGAACCCAGCATGCTGCAAGTGCTCGATGCTGAGGTTGTCGTGTCCAGGGGATTTGCCTCTAACCATATTTTTAATTACTGTTCGAACCTCTTTAGCAGTGAAACTAACAATATGGTCCCCGGCGAGCCCCACTCCCGCAGCATCGGGCACGCGCGCGGACGCTGCACCTAAGGGCGATTCCACTTTGAAGTGAGTGCGAAAGGCCTCCGCTATATCCGTCGGGTCATGCACGCCCGCCACGCTCACAGGCAAACTCGCCTTCGGACTCAATTTATTAGTAGACTTCCAAAATTTTGAAAAGTTTTTGTCTCTATGGTGTTTTGCTATAATGTCCATTTTAATTTGTTGCTCGTTATTCTGACACCATTTTAATTTATTTTTAAACAATTTTCTGGACTCACACATTTCCTGATAAACCAGACCAAAACTAGGTTTGCCGTACAAATGCCATGTCTGAAAACAGAGACGGGCCCGCCTGTGAGCGTCTGCTACGTGTCTGTTCCAGCCAGTAACATATTTACGCTTTTTGCCTGGTAGGTTACGATAACTGACACTAGCTCCTTCAACCAGTATACCAACAATACTTGCATACAACTTATCTAAAACATGCTTGTGATGTAAGTCTGAGCAATATGAATCAGCACAGTGAATACATTCAGTCGGAAAGTCAACATTTCTCAGCTTAGAATTACAAAAATCTTCATATAACATAATTTGATCAGCGTCCCGAACACCCCACTTTACCTTATTACAACTAGAAAGAATGGTCGGTAATTTTGGTTTCACTAAACTAAAGTTACATTCAAGTTGTATAGGCATGTGGTCTGACGAGTAACTGTCATAAAGTATAGTGGTACTAAGTACAGTCTGACGTGCGGCACCAGTCATTAGTGCATGGTCCAACCATCTTTTGCACCCGTGTGCTTCACTCACAAACGTGTACGAGTCCGGTGGCAACAGATCCACGTCCACCGTGGACCACGACTGCTCAGTACAAAAGTCAATAAGTTCCTTATAAAAAGGCTCACCTGGATGCGCATTAAAATCCCCGAGGATAAACACGGTGTCCGCATTGTTTACCTCAATTATCGCCAGAATCTCACTCAAACACGACGTAAACACCGCAAGGTTCTCGGCCTTATCAGTAGGCATGTACACTGAAAATATAACTATAGAACGATCTTGGATCACTATTTTGATTGCGGCGAGCCGCTCACTATCACAGGTTATAACAGATAACGAGGGAAAAAGCGTCTTTTTCCACAACAACGCGACACCTCCGTATGGCCTGCCACGAAGAATGCCCGCCGAAGTGTCGACAGCTGATTTCCCGAAGTAGGCGAAGTCACAATCTATGTTGCCCAGTGAAGGAATGTCGTGAGGAAGTACCCAGGTTTCCTGAAGCGCGACAATATCTGATGTTTGACATAATCTTCTCACACAGTTAACGGAAGTTTTTACGCTTTTACAATTAAAGCTGGTCAGCTTGCATTGGTATGTACAGGGTGTACTAGACATTTAAGATGTGATAGGCTTCGTACCAGCAGACACACTAATGTCCCTGTCTATCACTTTGTACTTGGAATGTACAAAGCGACGGAAATAAATTCTCTTGGGCCACAAGTTGACATCGTTGAATAACGGGAGTTTATCTCTGTTTACATACAACTTGAATGCGTTGTGATCTGAGTCATCACCCTGTATGTCAATTTGTCGTAAATAGACTTTTTCTTGCGTCTTCCTGAAGATGTAGTCCGCAATATTCTTTGTCTTCGTATCTTTGTGAACATTGGTAATAAACAAAGGAACCTTGGGATCGGCTGCCTTAAACAAACCGTCGGGTTCTACATTTGCTTGCCCCGCCTGACCCAAGAAACGGTTTTTGGACCTCGACTTGGATTTCTTCTTCTTCACCACCTGCTTCCATCCTTCATCAGGCGGATACGAATTGACAGCGGCGACCTCCGCAAACGTAGCAACCCGTACCACAGCCGCAGGGCAATCAGCTGTTGTCTGAAGCGGCGAACTGGTTTGAATATCCGCCGACTCACTGCTGTCTATGTGTGCGTGCGGCACAGCGCTGGCGGCAGGCTCGTGGCGGCGCGGCGGCGATGACGAAACCAACGTCTCGCCGTTTGGCGAGCTATTTGAGGGTAGAACGTTATTTGCCTTGGCTTTGTTGGTTTTTTCAACATTTTGAAAAAACGGGGACGCCGTGGGATATGAAATCAATCGCCAAGTCGGTTGCAAAAGTCCACCTTCATCGTCCGTGGACAAACACTGGTTTGACAGCAAACCCATGGGGCCGCTGTCTAAATAGGAAGGAGCACCCCGATGACGAGTATTGACAAAATCCGTGTTCACTAGGGAATCCGACCTGAGATGCTGAAGATTCTCACGTATTTCACTAATCTCTGTTTTAGTGGCATAGTTCTCCTTTATGAGATTTAAGTCTTGCTTCATCTTGAGCAGATCCTTTAATAGCGGAGTCACATCCACATGATCAAACAACACGGGGGGCAATTTCTCCAGCTTGTGGGCAACAAAAAGCGGCACCTCGTCTGTCTTCGTGACCCTCAACACGGAAATAATATCCTGTAGGTCGCGGTGGTGCTTGTTGTCTCCTTTACGATTGATTTTTCTCTTGCCCGTTGGCAAGGATTCAAAAAGCAACGTCTTCGAGCGCACTATTTCCTCGGCCGAAAACGACTAGGTACAAATCTGGATGAGGCTGTTTTCATCCATAACATCCTGTTTATTTTGTATGAAAGACAGGAGTTCGTCGATGACAATATTGCAATTCGCGCACTTCACTATGCTCGGCGACGACATCGTTATCGCGATAACAGACAACCGCACACTGTGACGCGCGCGCGCTGACTGATATAATACTTTATATAATTCAAATTATACTAAAAAAAAAAAAATTGTAGCCCTTTCATAGCTCCATCGAGGAGTTCATACATGCCTAAACCTTAACCGGAATATTACAGGCCCCGTCAGGAGACCGTAGAAATTTTTGCCAAATTCAATGAACTCATAGTAATATACGTCTAATATGAAACTAACAAGCAATGTCACTTTGTCGGTTTATATTTTTACTATGGACTTACGTTTAGAAAGTAAAGAAACTCTTTTTCGTGATTTCTCAATTCACCATTTGTTTCGTTTTATTATTACGAACAGAAACAGCGACATCCAAGACCTGGGTTTTTTTTTGTCCCCAGCCGGAATACGAACCCGGGACCCCTCACATGGTAGGCAGATGCGCAACCGCTGAGAGGTCGCCAAATAACATGCCGAAGCCACAGATTAATAAAATGAGTCCGAAGCCTAAAATATTGTAGGTATTTGTACGGCTTTTGGAAAAAAAAAATCCTTAACTTGCGCTCCCCGGGAGTCATTAAGAAGAATTTATCTGACATTTACCGAATTAAAAGTACCCATAAAAATCTTGTATATACAGGGTGTCATAAAAACCGGAGAAAAACGTACGGTGATGAAAAACAGTCACCGTTGCGACTACAAAAGCAATTTAATGGCTTGAAAATTACGACTCGCCGTATTATAAAGACTATCTGTACAGCGAGTTTTTTTCATTATATTTTTTATAGTTTACCGGTAAGGGGTGTGTTTAAATTAAAATATTATTTCTAAGAGGTTCATACAGGCGCATACATTAATTTACATACAGGCGCATACATTGCTTCTGGCCCCACACTAGGATAAATATTATTTCTAGGTTAAACTTTTAAATAAATTTGGCTGTCCTTGAAGAATTAATCTTTGATGTTATGAATTGTGGGTTACAGTGGCATTTGAATATTTTTTTTTATAAAACAATGTTAGATCCATTGCAATGATAACTTTAAACAGTATTTAAATTTGATAGTTTCAGAGCTAAATATAAAGTCATACATATTACAGACAAACAGACATATTAAAGACATTTTTTATGTCCGAAGCTAAAGAAAAGTAACGTTGCACCGTAACTAGTTCATATGCCGTAGCAGGTGATACGTAGCCACTACAAGCTTCAAGACTAATTGGCTACGCGCGTAGCAGGCTGTAACGAAAGAGGATCTTTGGTTACCAGAAGCGCCAGTACTTTGAAAAATATATCAGTTTGTGGTATTCTAGTGTGTGTTCATTGCAATTGTACATTGCAAGTAAACAAAGGGTTTTGAAAATGATAAACGTCTTTTTTTAAGGGAGACAAGCCATTTCTGGCCATACCATGATATGGCTGGTTTTATTGAAAACATGTCTTTTGAAAATCATTTTTATTCAGAACTACGTGATGTTTTTTGTGGTATTTAAGTCAAACTAACACAAAGACTATTCGGGGGCTTTGCTGCGCTCGCCCCCTTCATTCTTCACCTAAGCTACCGCAGTGTTTTTTCATCGGTTCATTTTATTTCACCTCTGGCCATTTCATGATATGGCCAATTCCACGATATGGCTACGACATAGACAAGACAGGTAAATAAGTCATTGGTTAAATAACTATATGGTACAGGTACTTATAAAAATTGTGAAATAAATCAAATGACATTCAATGTAACTGAAATAATAGCATGGTACTGATTTCTTCCCACTTTTGTTTTAACTAAAGTTAATGTTCTATTCTACTTAATAAAAATAAACGTATAAAAGTATTTTTGGGTCCAAATAATGAATACAAAATGTGGTAACAAATAGATTGAATGATATTTCATATAGATAGAAGGTTTAATAATAATTTAAACCTTGTATCTATATGAAATATCATACAATCTATTCCTTACCACATTTTGTATTTATTATTTGCACCCAAAAATACTTTTGTTAACCCTCCAGTAGAATACCGTAGTCAGTAGGTAGGGTCCGCAACGGAAATGTCCTGCAGGCCATAAAAGTTTAACAACGCACGCTCTAAGCCGATAGCCATGTCAACGCTACGTGTTAGGGTTGAATAAAAAAAAACCGTTATAAAAATATTCCTGCTCGACCTCTCTGTGAAAAGAAAATATAGGTTCGGAAAAATATTTTCTATTTTGAGCAATGGTAAAAAAGTAAAGATAAAATACAGAAAAATTCGCCAAAAGACTTCCGGGAATATCGAATTAAAACCAAGAGAACTCTCCCCAAAAATGAGGTTCTACAATAGAGGTTACATATTAATATTCCTTCTTCATATTTTTTTATCTGAGCCACCGCTTTTGCAACGCAAATTCGTTTTCTTATCTCACAGCCCATTCAAATAGGGAACACCTTCAAGGATGGGAGGTTTTGTCACAACCTTTATGGATAAGATTAAAAAAAACTCGAGTGGCAAGTGCGAATTGGAGTTGGGGTTGAGGGCTCTATAAAAAAGGGAGTTTTGTATTGGAGTGAGTTTAGAAAATCACCTCGTATAGGTAAAATAAGTTTTATGTCCGATTTCACCAACAGCCCTTATCTTTAGGGGCCACCTACCGGTTCTTTCGCTTTGACCTTAGTTTAAGGGTCATCTAGGCTACTAGGGGATACCCTAAATTTAAGAGGCCGGCCTCCGAAACAGTCGCTAGACAGCTAAGAAAAAGAGCTAAGAGACTCCTCACTGTTCGTAAAATCGGACATTAGTCTTCTATCGAGTCGTTTGGTTTTATTCTGACTTTAAATCCCCTTGGGTTACGGAACCCCAATAAATATGGGTTTGATTTTGTATCGGTAATTTTTTTTAAATGAAACGAATTCGTGATCATGAGCACTAAAAAAAGATTTTCGCAACCCAGTACAAATAAAACAAAGTGGTCGTTTCTCATATCGCACAAAATCCTAAAACGTAACGTTTTGTTGAAAGTAATGTGTTATTTCAACGCACTCATAAACGAAATGTTATTACTTGATAACACGATCCTAACATTCTCGGGGATTGTATGACTCAATTATAGTCAAATTTACAAAGGTATACTTTACCGAGCGAGCGAAGCGTCTCCGTTTCAGGATTGGGTAATAATGCTTTCGTACGAGTGTTCCGTCCGTCTGTCTGTCCGGCTGTTCTCCTCTACAGGCCGCATTTTTCAACCGATTCTCGTGAAATTGTGAGAGCAGATGGCATAGTTAAATAGTTTTTTTGTCGATACCGTTTTTGTTATTTTTTTTCAAAATGGCGGAGATTATGGGGTCTGAGAATGTATAAAAAACCGCTTCAGCCCAAACGGATTGACGGATTTGTACAAATGAGGTGTTTTTGGATTTTTGGAGACTGTGAAATTGACACAGATTATATTATTTAGTGAAATATCAATAGGTTGTATTTTAGATCGCAAAATCTAGTTTACAAAGTTATTGGTGCGGTTACTTTCATACTCCATGTACGTAACCAAGTGTATATTCATAAGTTTGTATGTGTTATTGAAAGAAAATGCAGTCGGGTTATTTGTTCTTATAATAATTCCTTCTGTTCATCCGATAAACTTCAAGTACGATGTGAGCGCTGAGGGGATGGAAAATAATGGAAAAAACTCTAATTCCCGTTGTCGCTCGCGTGGTCTACAGCTCACAAAGCCACTAGTAGGTTTTATCTGGATTTCAGTCATAGTCAAAATATAGTGTGATGTCGTCTGCGTCAAAAATTCTGTCATTTTTTTGACGACCTCTGTGGCGCCAGCGGTTGCGCATCTGCCTACCATGCGAGAGGTCCCGGGTTCGAATCCCGACTGGAGCCAAAAGAAAAAAACCGCAGGTCTTGGATGTTTACATGTTTGTGATGTCGCTGTTTCTGGTTCCCACGACACAGGGTATCCTAGTGTGGGGCCAGAAGCAATGTATCTGCCAACATGACGTAGTGCTGAATAAAAATGATTTTAAAAAGACATGTTTTCGTTAAAACCCGCCACATCATGATTTGCTGGAAGAGATCTCTCTTTAGAGATAAGCTTACCTTTGTAAATTACCTCTCTGTATTTTCTGTTTTTTGTCTCTTATGTGCAATAAATATATACGAAATACGATTTGCCCAGTAATTGCTTGGGCATATCATGAAATGGCGGGGCACATCATGATGTGCCTGATTCTACGATCGGCCGCCTACACCTATACTCTTCAAAATTGCATAAAACCGTCCCAAGAATTTGTGCCTAAATGAAAATACTTATCACGTCATAACCCAGGGATTTATGGAACCTTACCCTTAGGTGAAATTGGTTTATCCAGAGCAATAAAATAACCTATAAAGTGATGATACCGTTTGGTATAAAATGGACCGTATTTAAGATTGTATTGACAATCACAAGGACATCAAAACATAACTTGAGCTGGAGGAACAAAACAAAAACCTTTATCAAAACGTAATTAGATTAAAGAAAGTATGCGAACACTTAACGCGAACTCCTTCATGTTTGCTATCCGTAAAATATTAAAATATTATTAACCGTGGTTAGGTTTGATTGCTTTTCATAAATAATTTAAATGTAGCCCGTCATGTCTCCGCCAAGTGGCATAGGACTTGTATTAGAATAAGATTGAGGTAAACTTTACTAAGAAATAAGCATATTTTTTACCCTATTAGAGAAGGTAGATTTTGTATAACATAATAATGAATACTATATCTAATAAAACACCTACACCGTCTGCATACAAAGCTTTCCACTGAAGCGGTGGAAGATGAATCCTTATACATAACTCCACATCTTCTTCCACATGAGGTGCCAAAGGCATAAATATGCCCACGTTAAACCAGCATTTCATACTTCGACGGCACAGGGGGCTAAACTCTATCCATGTTTAGAAGCAACTTGACGGCTAACCTAAAACTTCATAAAATCCACTTTTTAAACACTAGGGAAAAAAAATCGGAAAGAATCGAAATTGTTTATTCAGTTGAAGTAACAGAAGAGTTGTCATCGTCATCACTGCTATCCGCACTTAGGGATATAATTAGTTAATTTTCAACTATATTGTCTATTCTAATGTCTATTTGCAAATCGTGTAAAATTATTCCCGATTCACAAATGTTAAAAGTGTGTATCGATTCCTTTGATTAATCGATTTTTATGAGCAATATCCCCTCACTAACAGGCTAAGATTGACATCTGTCAAGTTATACATATTAGATACACCATAGCCCTTTATTCATCCAATAATAAAAATATTCATAAAAGTTACTGTGATTTTTAAACTCAACATAGCGTCACGTATTTTCCCGCACGTTGTAACCTAGCCTTTCCAACTCATATTAAATAAATGATAAAACTTAGTAAACAAGCCATTCTCTGATAACCGGGTCTCAAACCCGCGGCGACCGTCTATAAAGTGATAAAATAAAAGCCACCGCTCATGAGGTCGCAAGATTTCGTATTACCATAAAGTTACTGGCAAGAGTATGCTTATGTGGGGGAAGTGCTTTGTTTAGGTTAAGGGTGGGGACTTTTTGCAGTCTTATGGATATAAGGGCCATGGCACAAGACGCTTGACTATTTCTTCACTTAAAGGTGCTAACTGACCAACGTTACAGGTGTAATTTAACACGTAACGTAACGTTTTGGTCAGTTTGCACCTTCAGGTGAAGGTGGTGGGTTATGATGAAGATGAGCCTAAAGGGGTTTGGGTAACCTACTATGGACCATTGGCGTTATTTTTACTTGTACTTCCCTGAGTTATCTATTTAAATTCACTTTAAATTGTAATCATATAAAATACTTTGCACATCCTTAGAGGATAAGATATAGTTAAGCTCCTATAAATGTACATAACACCTTACCAACCTATATTTGCAAATAAATGACTTTGACTTTGACTTTTTTTTATTCGCGGCCACCGATATCTTTATCATTTATTGGTAGCAGTATCGTAATATATTATATGTAAAGAGGTAGCATTGCTGTAAACCATTTCGAAGCTGAGATAATAGAGCTTCAAGTAACACTTTTTGTACCTACTGTCTTTTTTTTAAAAGTGAGATATCTCAGCCCCGAAATGGTTTAGCAATATGTACTCTATAGTAAGATTAGGTTATTTTTAATTGCTCTTTTAAAATTCATAACTTTCATGAGTGGTCGCCGATACTTAAAATCGACCAAACTCTATGGAAACGTCAAAACGACGTCAACATTATTTACCCAATGCCATTTCTTTTAACTTCATCTGAAAGTTTGTCGTGACAGTAAAAAACGTTGCATGCGTTGGAATTTACCAAAAACCAGTAAAGTGTGACCCTCAGACGAAGGGTTCCGGTGTTAAAGAATATTTAGATGACAAAACTGCATGGTCTTTACCATCTCAGCGCACAGAAATCCAAAGAGGGGCGATGGACTGAGTCAGTACGTCTCTACTCGGTGTATTTCCTTAGACTTAAGTAGAAATACATAACATTGTATTTTTAAGGCTCTGATATTTTAAAAGAGGTACGGGGGAGTTTCTTGCCCTTCTTTGCTCCATCCCTAAGTCCACAATTTCCGAACGGGCGGTAGTATACAAAAATATGAATATTATATTGACGTTGACTAAGTATGATTTTATGGTCAATAATTTTTTTGAATTGATTTTGAATTGAATTGTTCCTGTTCAGTATCCCATCACCCGCTTCGCTTCGCTCACCCCCTTTAGCCTTCAGCTACGAGCTACCCTGACCCACCACTTCGTGACGTTCCTACTTAGAGATGTCATACGAATAAATAAAAAACCCACCACTTCGCCCTAATAATTGGTGAGCAAACCAATATTTTTAACATACATACATATTTGCTCATGCCTTTTACCCAGAAGTGGGGTATGCAGAGCTTCATCAACATTCATATTATTTTAACTATTTAGTTGAGAGTTTAAGAGTTGCGATTAAATCGTTTAAAAATAAATATTTTTTACCTAACCCTTAAAAGGCGGCCGCATGTTGAACGTTTATGAAGTGTCAGTGTGTATCGGGTCTTATAGACCCGCGCGGATTCTGCGGCGTCATGCGTCGCCGTTTTGTCAAGTAAGTTATTAAGGGTTTAGTTTTCTGTGTGATGGTGGCATCGTGTAAGGGTCAAAGAGGTTCCTTAACTTCAAAATGAAAAAAGTAACCCTTATAGGGTCACTTCGTCATCCATCTACCCCCAAGACCCCTTTAAAGTATCAATCATTCAAGGATTTAGCTCTTCAAACATAACATAGCGTCACGCCTTTTCCCATAAAAGGGGAATAAGGCACAAATCATGTTGTGCCCATGTTAAGAGACGGTTTATAAAATTAAAGTTCAAAAAAAATCAAAAATGTTTATTGTTTAACAGAGACATTTACATAGTGTAGGCTGAAGCCTTCTTTTAAGTATAAAATACCTGTATTAGAAGACTTCGCTCCCTCGTTTCAAGTCATTTAGTTAAGTTAAACAATTAAAAAGTAATGATATTAAAAGTGTTGAAAACATATAGCATGTAAAGTAAAATTTGTGCTTAAAAGGTTTGTAAACGGCTGTTTTACCCACTTTGCTGAATTTGCTTGACACCTGGAAGTAATTGAAATTCTTTTGATCTAGAATCTAAAGGCACGAATTAATCTACAAGTCTGTTGAAATCAGAGACTATATATCCAATTGACTGCGCCTGCGGGGGAATGCGGCTCGCCAAACGTTTGCTGTATTCAACAAACGTTCGCAAACGCAACCTATGTACGATGACGGGCCGCCAGACAGTTTCGCAGCGGCTGACCAATCACAGCTCTCTTACCTCGTCCCCCGCCGCCCGTAAATTGGTGAGTTGTGTTTCAAAGGAAAATGTATATATGCGCTCTCCACTGGATAAGTGCTCCCTGGTTGGCATAAAACGAAAAGATTCCAAATCCGCTACCTAGAAAGCGATACGATGATTATTACCTTCCTCCTTTTTCCCGCCCTTTCCTCGGTTCGGGTAACTTAAGGGTTTTAATTAGGTAGGTAGGAAAAAGGTTTTATTTTTCTCCCTTAGCGTGGTTTTATTTAGGGCAAATTGCCCACTTGTAATTCGTACACCCAACAAACATACAGGGTGTTTTAAAGATGGATCGGGCAAAGTTTTGAAAATCAACCCTCTCTCAAGCCTTTTTAGGGTTGCGTACCCGAAGGCCCTTGGCACTTGACCAATTTTTATAAATAAGTCAGTTAAAATCTATAGTCATGAGAAGTATTACGTGTTTAAAAGATAGTAAACAAGTGAATGTTTGAGTGACAATGCCAAAAAAGCGAGGCGTCAAAAAATTCATGAAAAAGCGAAAAGTAGAGTTCTCTTTCATTTATTAGTTAGGTTTTGATTGTAGTGTGCGGAATCAATAACCGGCCAAGTGCGAGTCTGACTCGCGCACGAAGGGTTCCGTGCCATTATCTATAAAAAACCGCAAAAAAAAATGTATGGGAGCCCCCCCTAAATATGAATTTAATTTTAATTTAATTATTTATTTTTTAAGTAAATAATATACTCAATATATTGTGAACATTTTAAGCGTCTACCTGCTACCATTATCAATATCGAGCAAAAATGAGCAAAAAAATCACGTTTGTTGTATGGGAGCCCCCCTTAATATTACATTTCTTTTGATTTTTAGTATTTGTTGTTATAGCGGCCACAGAAATACATCATCTGTGAAAATTTCAACTGTCTAGCTACCACGGTTCATGAGATACAGCCTGGTGACAGACGGACAGACGGACAGTGAAGTCTCAGTAATAGGGTCCCGTTTGGCACCCTTCGGGTACGGAACCCTAAAAAACGATCACCTCTGTTCCCAATCTTTTACTTTCTTTGTATATCTTGGCTATAGTCTCGAAAACCAAAGCAGTAATACCTATATTCAATCATCCCTTTACCTTACTACATATATTCTGTAAAAGGGGGTAACCACATCACTGCAGCGTTTAATTTTAAATTGGCTCAACAGTAACTAGTCCATGAATATCTGAGTGGACTAGAAATTCGTATCATCCCGTAGCAGCTGCTACGTGCTACGGGCGTGCTACGGCGTAGCATTACGGGCGCGCTATGGCGATGGCGTAGCATTACGATCTTTGTATGACCTATTTACAAACAAACATAGAGTTACGCCTTTTTCCATACGGGGTGGCAGAGGCACAACTGTGCCCAATAATTATTGAAGCCATTGATTCAATACTCCATTTTCCTATTTAATTATGAACATTATCAATGATATCTTATTTAATACAAAATATATTCAATACATATACATACTAACACACAGCTATATTTTATGGGATCTCTATGTGAGTTCGTAAGTCATAATATGATCGATTGTCATTTCATCGAACACCAATATTCGATTGCTGATTCGGACCATGTCTTATTTCTGTAAAATACAGGATAATTTTGGGGTCGTGATTCTAACCATGACCCAAAATAGGATAGGTATTTGTACCAAAAAAAAAAGTCGACTTAGCTAGCTCTTATTACAGCGTTACATCCTAATTAATAAGCAAATCTAAGTTTACTTTGTTACTAAATGACCCCGCACCCGCAGTCACCCTGTATGTAAACTGATGTAACAATCAATCTAAACATTACTTGCTAATGATAATAAGCAATTCTCACAAGTGAAAAAACATTTAATTGATCAATAATTTAGTCCATGTTTCGTTTCGAGCTATTCTTACTATTTTCCTTCTTTGCCCAGCATTTTTCAATTAAAACAATATCAGCCATTTTGTGGAATTCGCAATTCATCACGTTATGTCTATTTATCAACTCGCTGATACATTATCTTGTCCATCTAGCCACGCCCACTTCCGGTTTCCGGCTATATCCGGTTTAGATTGATGACGTTACGCCCGGACCGGATTTCCGGCGAATATTAATGGTGCAGCGATTCGGTTCGTTTATTCATAAACGATGATAGAATTGCTATTTAATTGAATGTGTCATTTACATAGCGACAATTACATATGTTTTGCATGTAAATATAAATATAATTGAATAAAAAAGTAAACTTTAGAAAAAACCGACTTCCATAAGCCCTATTTGATTACATTGAGTTTAATACAAACTGTAACTCCTTTCCCCCCCCCCCCCTTGGGGAATTAATTTTGTCAAATCCCACATCAGTGCTACCCCACGCTACTAAGGAACCCCTGTACAAAGTTTCATGGCTCTAGGTCCATCGGTTTAGGCTATGCGTTGCCTGCCCGTCAGCCACGCATTGTATTTGTACCTAGTATTGAGCAGATCTGGTGGCCATATGTGGTCTTCATCAGCAGTTCCGCATCACAATATTATGCTTACCATGTGCATTTGCACGAGTTATTATGAAAAACACAAAAATCACTATAGGTCTGCCTATAATATTTGAAGAGTTCCCTCGATTTCTCCAGGATCCCATCATCAGATCCTGACCTGGTGTCAATGGGACCAATGGGGAGGTAAACACTTTCAAACAAAAAAATAATTTTCCAAATCGGTCCACCCGTTTAGGCGCTATCGGGGCACATACATAAAAAAAAAACATCCGGACGAATTGTAAACCTCCTCCTTTGGGAAGTCGGTTAAAAATAGTATCATTTGTAGAATATCCCTACTACTATCTACAGGTAATATTGTATAGGTAGATATATAAAGTAAAGTAAAGTTAGTCCATAATGTCCCCTTTGAGGGGTACAGGCCTTTAGCCAGATGCGAGTAAGTTTGAGCCATACTCCACCACGCTGGCTCAGTAGGGGTTGTTTATAACTACATACAGTACGGGGCCTTTGTTTTGGCACGTCGGGTCTCGTCTCGCTCTCTCTCTCTCGCTAAGTCAAACGCCGAGTATCATACTCGTGTGGCACCTCGGGTCCCGTCCCGACGACGTGCCAAAACAAAAGCTCCGTACTGTACCAAGATATCACTTTTTACCATAATAATATGGTGAGGTGTAGGCACAATAATTTGTACCTACTTTTAGCCTGTTATTAATTTATTACATAAAATGTTTCGTTTTTGCAGTATTTTTAACTGTTGTTACGATTTAAACTATGAATAGGAAACAAAAGACATATTCATGAATATTCCTTATTCTGTGAAACAGGGGACTAACCAGCGCCGCAGCGCTATGAAGGTTTCCTCAGCATCACCGGAATTCGAACCTGCATCTCCTGTGTGAGAAACAAGGTGAAAAAAACTAGACCACGGAGTTTTTTGTTGTAGTTTGTCGGCCAATCATTTAAATAAGTATTAGTAAATTACAGAAATTAAATTCTAACTACGTAGAAAATTAGTTAATTGGTGTCAGTATGAAAACACTTCATACTTTCCCACTGTATTCTGTTACGCGTCTAACTATACAGTCACGTTTTTTCAGGGTTCCGTACCCGAATGGTGCCAAACGGGACCCTATTACTGAGACTTCGCTGTCCGTCCGTCCGTCCGTCTGTCTGTCACCAGGCTGTATCTCATGAGCCGTGGTAGCTAGACAGTTGAAATTTTCACAGATGATGCATTTCTGTTGCCGCTATAACAACAAATACTAAAAATCAAAAGAAATTTAATATTAAGGGGGGCTCCCATACAACAAACGTGATTTTTTTTGCTCATTTTTGCTCGATATTGATAATGGTAGCAGGTAGACGCTTAAAATGTTCACAATATATTGAGTATATTATTTACTTAAAAAATAAATAATTAAATTAAAATTCAATTAATATTTAGGGGGGGCTCCCATACATTATTTTTTTGCGGTTTTTTATAGATAATGGTACGGAACCCTTCGTGCGCGAGTCCGACTCGCACTTGGCCGGTTATTTTTTAACTACTATTATTTGTAATTGCGATAAATACACTATTTTTTATTTATTTCCCTGTAGTATCAATAATTAAGAAACGAGTTCGTTGCCTCAAGTCACTTACATTGGTACCATATAAAAGAACTATTAAAATTAATTAACTATAAATACTATACTCTGATTTCGAATTCAATGCCAAAAATGTAAACATATGGGTTGCCATAAAAAAATACATTTTGTCTAATAAAATAACTATTTGATAAAAGAGGCACTTCATAACTGTATTGATTGGTAGTTTAACAGATAAAAATTGAATGATTTGCCTGAGTTATGTTTGATATTTCAGGTGTTAAAATAAAAGATGTCAGCGTCCATTTTCATCAAAACACTAATTACGTTTTCTCCGGCAACACGATAGAAGCCATTGATTAAAAACTAACTAATTACGATTAGTCGTAATTAGTGTGTTTGGTGCAAATGGACCTTAGCGTGACTTGCACCAGACTTTTGAGATCCGCTAAGTATCAATTATGTAATGTTGATCAAAGAACTTGTGTATCTCTGTATATCTCTAAAGATTAGCTGAAGCACACGCGACTTACGAAACACGAATAGCAATAGTTTATCGATTGTTCCCAAGGGCGTTCCGTTTTTGGCAGTTTGTCACCAAACGAAATAGGCGCAAGCCGCCATCGACAAGCCAACAGCCAAAAACAGCATCTTGCGCCCTCGGGACCAATCAATATGCTATTGCTAGTCGTAATTCATGAGACACTCGGGCCCTTGGCATTTTATCGCTTCGGAAACACAAGCCAACGCCAGGAAAACATCGCAAAGAGGTCGCGAATGAAGAACTCGTTTATTTAAAACCTTTTTTGCAAACATTCTTTCTGTCCGCAAAATGTAAGACGACAGGGCAATTTTTACAGCTTACTGTATGCATGTGTTGCCAGGGCCGGGTTCAGGGCGAAGGAATGTGAAGCGTGAGGAAGCCCTCTCGAAAGTGCTGCGGCCGTCCGTCCCAAAAACAATTCCTTAATTTTTTACGAATTACTTTTATTCGCTTTGTTTTTTAGGCTTCCGTACCCAAAGGGTAAAAAACAGAACCCTATTACTAAGACTCCGCTGTTCAATGCGTCTCTCTGTCCGTCCGTCTGTCACCAGGCTGTATCTCATGAACCGTGATAGTTAGACAGTTGAAATTTTCACAAATGATGTTGTTCTGTTGCCGCTGTAACAAAAAATACTAAAAAACAGATTATATTAAATATTAAAGGGGGCTCCCATACAACAGACATGATTTTTTGCTGGTTGTATGGATAATAGTACGGAACCCTTCGTGTGCGAGTCCAAATCGCATTTGGCCGGTTTTTTTTGGAAGATTTATTTTGTATCTTATTGTAAGGCTCCTTGGCTTTGTCAAAATCAAAATTGTCCAACACACAGACTTTTTGTGACACTATTTTATTAGGAATACTGTACGTCCCTGTCTCCTACGTACGTACTTATGTGAGTACAATCATTCTTATTTCTTCGCAACTCTAGCGGTTATCAGGTGAGTGAGTTGAGATAAACCTTTTTACGTGTGGCTCCGGAACTAGCGAGTTTTACTCCTACTTATCTGTATATCACAAAGTATACAAAATTCTAAATTGTTTATACTCATTAGTAAAAGGTAAGCATAATGATTAACTACCTAACCCTCATATCAAACTCACAATACACTAATCATAATCATGTCAATAGTTTTAATAGGTTATTCATAATAAATTGCTTGAAAATATAATATCCTCATGACCTAGGAAGAAAATTTACACTGGGTTCTGATAATATTCCTAATTGGTGGATCCTAGGCCCAGTCTAAGGCTGACGGAGACTGGCTGAGGGCCACCATCATATGATATGAGGAAATATTAGTATGTATCGATATGTGTTTTGAGTTCTAGAAAAAGGCGCTGCAGTTTTCGATGATATTTGCAATATTTTATTTAATTTTTGGGGGTAAAAAATCGATTGATCTAGGTTTCATAACTGAAAAATCACGTATTTCCGACTTTTCACGCTTTAGTACAATGAAAATAAGCCATTAATTCCAATGACATTAAAAAATTTAGTTTCTCATTGCGAATTCATAATATCACGTGACACTTTTTGGTGGCGGTTGTTGTCGAAGAATTCATAAAAAAAGTTTCGTTCAAATAAGGTCAAATCTAAATTCATAATCTGCTATTCATCCTCTTTGCTTGCTTTAAGCAAACTTTCACTTTGTTTCCTCGTGAGATTTTGGCACAGAATTCAACATTTTAGCCTACACGTAGTGTAAGAATGCTGAAAGATTGAATATCTGTGACTAAAATTCATTAGGAAAACCAAATGCCTGTTTGCTTCTCGTTTGCAGGTGTTTAAAAACAGAGCAGCATATTGATTGATGTTAATGCAGTCTGATGCATATGAAATATAATATTTTATTGTGTTTGTACCACCAACCGCCGAGCAAAGCTCGGTTCCCAGATATACCCTTAAATAAAGACCTTCGAAAATCAATCAGTCATCTTTTAAGTCATGTGTTTGACACAGAATGACAGCCACAAGCGTTTGTAATCCACCGCTGGGTGTTGACTTTAACGTGTCACACAGGTTTTTAAGCAAAGTTTATTTTAGAAATAAGTACGCTGTTTCGTGGCCGTAAGCCTGACGTAAGGGGCTTTAGTCGGATTATCACATAAAAAATTACGCACGTGCTTCCCCCCTTTTGCCCCCCTAATCCCCCTTAACCCGCGCTTGTGTAAACGCGGCTTTGGATTGGCGGCGAGTGGCGAAAGCTCCTGCAAAAACACAAGGCCCCGGATTCTACAAACGAATTGCGTGCCAATTGCTATAACGAGGGCGCAGAAATCCGATTCCATTTAAAACCGATCGAATCCATTAAAAAAAAATCGGGTATAAGAGCACTTCCTCTCTCTTTCGTGATAGATTTTGTATGTACGTATTTATGTTAATTATGTATAATATATATGTAGTTAGGTGTATTTATTTTCATATCGTGTATTTATTTAGTAATTTGGTATACTTATTATATTATGTTTTATTTATTTAGTCATTTATTGTGCACTGACTTCCCTCTCTTTATCTGTTTTTTCCTGTCATGCCTAGGTTTGCTGGAAGATACCTCTTTTTAGAGATAAGCTCGCCTTTGTACATACCTTTTTGTATGTATCTATGTTACGTGTTTTTATGTTTTTATGCAATAAAGTATAAAAATGAAATGAAATCCGATTTAGACTTGGCAACGGGGCGGGGCGCGGCGGGCGGCGGCGGGCGCCGAGACGTGCCGCATCGGCTATAAACAAACCGGTATTTCGCACCCTCGCTATAGCAATTGGCAAGCAATTCGTCTCTAGAATCTAGGACCGGAGCTTCCGTTGTCGAGCTTTTGAGGTGTGCACTGTGGATGAGCTTTAAAAGTTTTCGCACAACTTTTAAAGCTCATCCACAGTGCACTAAGTTGTTTTTTGCTGTTATTTTAGGAGGAACTGGAAACAAGAATAATATGAGTACCAATCAAAAGTTCATTAGAGTCTCTGCCTACTTTTTATGAAGCAATAATAACATTGATTTATCCCAAATGTTTGTAATCGCAATATCTTTGAAAGCTATTTTGTTACGTATATTTAGGAGAAAGAGACTAATGGCCAGTTTCACTAACAATCCCTATCTTTTAGGGGACACTTTATTTTCTTTTATGGGCCACTTAGCGGTTATTTCGCTTTGACCTAAGTTTAAGGATCAACTAGGCCACAATGGGACCCCCTAAATTTAAGGGTCCCGGAACAATCGCTAGACTGCTATTAAAAAAAGCTAAGTGTCCCCTAACTGTTGGTGAAATCAGGCATAAGGCCCCTAACATACGATTAATTTGTTTACACGGTAAATTTAAAAAGAAACACGACATTAAACCAAGCGCTCGTAGTCCAAATATCAAGCAACACAAACAAAATACCAACAAAATCAGACACCACGCGCTAAAATTATAATAATTTATTCACCATGCACCGCCTCATTTTTGCCAACCCGCATTATCAACATCCGTGTATCAAAAAGCATACGCGCTATAATCGTACAGCAAAGTGTAGGTTATGTTGACCGGGTGTTACGATGTTAGACTGTCGTCATTTACTGTTGAATCAGACGGTGGCGGTAAACGTGAAATATTACACCCTTGCGGGGGAATAGACGGGGATTAGGGAAGTAAAAATATATATGGAGACGATATGATTATTTATTTATTTAATCGTTTGGCTCGAGTAAATAGGCTACAAGAGAATATTTAATGAACTAAGCCAGTTCGCTGCGTCAGGAGCAAGGTCAAACAGATCTCGGGGGGTTAACTGTATGATGTCAAAGGGCAGCGCTGAACGATGTGCTCCATGGTCTGTATTTCTACCCCACACTCACACATAGCACTATCTCTCCAACCCCACTTGTGTCGGAAGTAGTTGCACCGACCGTGCCCAGTCTATGATTATGACGATATGATATAGCACAAGGTAAACTGGTTACAGAGCGCACAAGCAATAACTATGGCCAGCGAACGAGCTCCTACATGATGACGCGATAATAAATAACTCGCCTACCGACTTCAGGGATTCCATCAGCCAGATTAATATTAAAAACAAACTCAAATCATACTTTTTATTAAAATAAGAAAGAGATAATTCTTGAGAAATGTATGCCTATTGAATATTGAATTTTAAGTAAATTGAATAATTATGTATTTGCGTAATTGATTAATTAATGAATTGATTATTTAAATTATGATATAAATTAGATACTATAATTAATGAGTAGATCACACCACACACAAACCCCAGTGGTTTAAGTGGTGTTCTGATGTACCTTACCAAGTTAATATTAAATTGAAAAAATAAAGAAATCGTATAGACTTTCCTCATATATGTGGCTGGGGCACAAAGTTTCTTTCGCATTTTAAATTGGGATAATAAACTATCCTTTCATGCGTCTATGGTATTGCGGTGAATGCTGGGCTGCCCAAGAGGTCACTTGTTCGAATCCACGTTAGATAGGAAGAAATAATAAACATGTCTTGGATGTTCACATTCCTGTAACGTTGCAGCTTCAGGTTACAGGACGCAGGGTAACCTAGTGTGGGCCAGGAACAATGAATAATATCGTAAATAAATAAATAAACATAAAGAGAATAAAGTAAATTACAGTGCCAGAATCTTAACTAGAGAATATAATATTCTTAGTTCGCCGCGCCGCCGCCATCTAAGCCAACTGAATAGCATCACAGGGTGCTCATCCCATACAAATTAGAATTAGTAACCCTTCGTAAAAAACGAGATGGCGTGAGAAGTAAGATGTATACTTTAAGCGCCATGGTTACAGTTAACAATCTTAGGATAAATCCTTAGCGCCATCTCGTGGTATTTGCAATTTTGCGATGGTGCTGCACCAAGCGATAATGGCCTCGAGCTAAAGAAGCTTCCGTAGCATATATTTTGTTCTTGGTGGTCTATCTGTATTAGTGTAATATTATAGTATCTGTGATAGCATATACTCAGGGATCTGTCACTTGCTCGGTGCATAAACCATAAACTACAACAACTGACAGCCGAAGTGAAGTTTTCATAGTGGCGTCACAGAAGAGATAGTACTCCGTACAGAATGGCCACGCGTATACTTTAATATCGCTGCATTTGCCGCGCCACCAGCCCTAGCAAAGTTTACGCACACATTTGCACGTATACAAACATCATTTGTTTATGTAGTAGTAATAGGTGATTATTTTACGAGCGTTCTATGGAGTGTCCGAGGTGTGGTGGCATCTCAGTTCAGTAGGTCCGCTTTGGCCATTCCCTAGAAAACTTGATGGCTCTGTATCAGTTACCGGCAAGCATGTATGTTATGAAGAGACTCATGACATGAATTTTGAGGCAGCGAGAGATGTATATCCAAGTAAGATCAACTCAAGTGGAGGTGGTCTCTGCCTTCCCCTTCTCCGGTAAAAAGGCGTGAGCATAGGTGTGTATGTCAATATCTCTAAGCAATATTTCAGATTTGTACGAGTAACAATCTCTGTGAGTTCTTAATTTTAATGCCACATCAAAACTTTCCTACGCCATTATCACCACAGGTAGTATCAAACAAAACACGTTCACTTTTCTTCTAAAAACCGAAATAGCGTGGGTTTGGTGGACAGTTGTCGGTTAATAAAGTACATATCATACAGAGTATAAGCTAAAACGACACGGGTTTGTGTGAGGTAAACCATTCGTCATGCTAGCAAACGCTTCTGCAGTAGAGCGGTGGGGTTATTCCTCATCAGTGCTCTAGTATGGTTGCTTTAACTTACAAATCAGATAAAAAACAGGTGCTGTAGACAGGTCACAATTTTTGGTTTCAATAGCAATTTAATAAATTCACACAAAAGTATGACGATACTCGTTTCAAAAATACGAATTATACAAACCAGTGAGTGAGATCCTGTAGCCCCGGAGCGATAGTCAAAACCAACGGTCCCACAAGCGACGCCCAATGTTCTTGATAAAGGCCCTCTGATATGTATTTACGCTGTATTTTGTTAAGGAGTTTTGTTTAGTATTCAAGTATTTATTTA
This sequence comes from Argyresthia albistria, assembly GCA_963457715.1. NCBI lineage: Eukaryota > Metazoa > Arthropoda > Insecta > Lepidoptera > Argyresthiidae > Argyresthia > Argyresthia albistria. The sequence goes on along the minus strand of OY735277.1, from coordinate 7,914,491 downwards.
TGAACACAATAACATAGGCACAATAACAACTACCTTCGAGACCTTGTCATTTACCGCTTTTCAGGCGATCGGCATCGGAGATCTCACACAGTCTCACTATTAGCCACTCCAAGGCATAACACTTCGGCATATGAGCACTCGTTCAGGTTGCAGGCAATCAGACTGTGGAACGCACTTCCTTCCACCATAAGAGACAGTCCCACTCCTTTCACATTTAAAAACCGGGTAAAAGAACACTTCCTCTCTTCTCACTTAAATATTATTATCATAACAAGTCAAGTTTGTATGTATTTTTGTTAATTTTGTATATTGTATATATTTGCATATTAAGTATTTATTTGTAATTAGTATTATATTATTTTATAAGTAGAAATGTATATTTATTCATTCTTGTCATTAGTCTTAGTCATTTGTGCACTGACTTCCCTCTCTTTATCTGTTTTTTCATGCCATCCCTAGGTTTGCTGGAAGTAATCTCTTTTAGAGATAAGCTCGCCTTTGTACATATCTTTCTGTAAATGTTACATGTTTTTTTATGTTTTTTGTGCAATAAAGTATAAGTGAATAGGATAGTGCAATCAAAAGAACTCGTAACCGGCGAGCTTGTATGACGAGACTTATGTTGAAGAAGCCTAAAATGTAAACTTACATATGTACTTGTAAGCAATATAGTTTCAAGCAAGAGCACTTTGGTCTCAGCCTAGCCTTCTTTCTGGAAAAACCTTTAGCATATGAAAGTAATATTATGCTGTATAAACATAAAATCACCACTCGAGAACCGCCCGACATTTCCCTCGTTTTCCCCCCGCTTTTTGTTTTAAGTAAACATTCCTTCCTGCGATGTGTTGTATAACATGCTGGGCAGGGTTTCAGACTGGAGGAAACCTTCATTCGCCATGCAGATGAAGTATTGCATAACTAGCGAAAAGTTGGGTAGGTACAACTGTACCTCTTCTAATTTGTATCGGAAAATGCGTGACGCTGTGTCATGTACCCGTCACGAAAAACTACCAGGAGTGCAGAAGTGGCGTGTAAATAGGAAGGTAAATAGCTAACATGTAACCTGAGACCACTCGCGAACCTCCCGCATTTTCCTCGTTTTTCCGTCCCCTGGTATTTGTTTTAAGGCGCCCGTCCAGCTAAAATGCCCAACAGATTGAGTTATTCCAGCAGATTGAGACACTTTCTGAATCCAGAAAAAATATATGTTATAAAATAGTCCCTTACCTAAAAATTTAGTGTTTGAAAAGATCATAATGTCATCATAAAGTATATGAAAAAAAATATAAACGAATAGTCCTTTTTTACCTAAATCGAGTTATTCCAGCAGTTCTACGAGGAATATTGGTTTGATTCTTGTGTCTAAAAATAGGTAATCGAAATATCTTAAAGTTTAGTGTTTAACATTTTAGAATTAATCGGCGATTTCGAATCAATCTTCATTTTATCACTTGCGCTGAAATAAATTGCATGCGGGTATGCGCGAAGGCGACGGGAGGCATTACCGCTTAGGCTCTCGAAGGGAGAGGTTGTGTCGCTCGTCTCAATAAAAGTCAGTCATAAAATAATTGCTACGCGGCATCGTCATGGCATAATAAAATACGGTTTTTCCTCCTCAAAAGTAGCCAAAGCCTAAAAAATTTATGGGATTCGTCTTGATACTCCTGAAAATTGGTAGTACGGTGTCTTACTGGTAGTCAGTAGGATTGAAATAGTAGTTTATGAAACTGTTCCATAATGAGGGGTATTAAAACACGAGTGGATGTTTTTGATAGTATCCCACGAGAGTTTTAATACCTAGTTATGTGTAGTTTCACACCATGTTTAGTTCATACACTATTTATCTACTCTCATACTCATCTCATTAGGTTCGTTGTGACAAGTCCTTTAGAAATATGGTGCCATCGAGCTAATCTGAATTTGGAGTTCATTTTGTAATATGGGTATGGTTTTCGAGGTATTTTAGGGTTCTAGTGGCGAATTAGGGGTCCATTTTGCATTTCCAGATGGCTGCCGAGCCAAATTTCTATTCTGCAATATGGGTATGGCGTAGTATCGGGTATTAGCTTACTTTTTGTTTCAATTATTCATAATAACTCGTGTATTTACTCATGATAAGCATAATGATATTGTGATGCGGAACTGATAATGAAGACCACATATGGCCACCAGACCTGCTCAATACTAGGTACAAATACAATGCGTGGCTGACAGGCAGGCAACGCATAGCCTAAACCGGTGGACCTAGAGCCATGAAACTTTGTACAGAGGTTCCTTAGTAGCGTGGGGTAGCACTGAGATGGGATTTGACAAAATAATTCCCCAATTGGGGATTAGGAGTTACAGTTTGTATTAAACTCAATCTAATCAAATAGGGTTTGTGGAAGTCGGTTTTTTCTAAAGTTTACTTTTTGTTTCAATTATTATTCCAAATTACCTGCACAATCAATACAACGTAAATGCCCGCACGATCATATGCCAATATTCGAATCAGTTCTTAGTATCAGCAATGGCTCGGATTGTTATCGTTTTGGGCCAGCACTGAGTAACACAAGTGATCCAAGTTCGATCCTCACAGACAGTGTGGCCGATTCTCTAGGTTACACTCACTAAAATTACTTGACAATATTAAGTCCGACAGCTCTTATGCGGTCGCCATAGATTCCATTTTCGAACTCACTTTTTAATTATTTTAATGTACTGATGAACTAATTCAAAAGTGAGTTCGAAAATGGAATCTATGGCAACCGCGTAAGAGCGTCGGAGCTAATATTGTCAAGTAATTTTAGTGAGTGTGCCCTAGAGAATTGGCCCCAACCACTTTTTCATTCTTTGCTCATCGTTGTCTGAGTGCTGCCGTCTCTATATCAGCGGAGATCAGAAGAAACTTTATAAGGTTGACAGTGGCGCCCCTAGCGGTCGTCCTAAGCAACTTTACACAATGAACAACATGTGCTATGCCTGCCAAGCTGAGATAAAAGTTGATAAAAAAAAGTCGCCGCCATCTTGAACTTTTTTGTTACTCAACCGATTTGCTCCAAAATCGATATCTGAGGATGCGGTTGGAATCCAATCATGATTCTGAAGTCAAATATTAAAAAAAGTCGCCGCCATCTTGAACTTTTTTGTTACTGAACCGATTTGCTTCAAAATCGATATCAGAGGATGCGGTTGGAGTAAAATCATAATTCTGAAGTCAAATATTAAAAAAAAGTCGCCGCCATCTTGAACTTTTTTGTTACTGAACCGATTTGCTTCAAAATCGATATCTGAGGATCCGGTTGGAGTCCAATCATGATTCTGAAGTCAAATATTTAAAAAGTCACCGCCATCTTGAACTATTTCGTTACCGAACCGATTTGCTTCAAAATCGATATCTGAGGATCCGGTTGGAGTCCAATCATGATTCTGAAGTCAAATATCAAAAAAGTCGCCGCCATCTTGAACTTTTTTGTTACAGAACTGATTTGCTTCAAAATCGATATCTGAGGATGCGGTTGGAGTCCAATCATGATTCTGAAGTCGAATATTAAAAAAGTCGCCGCCATCTTGAACTTTTTTGTTTCTGAACCGATTTACTTCAAAATCGATATCTGAAAATGCGGTTGGAGTACAATCATGATTCTGAACTCAAATATTAAAAAAAGTCGCCGCCATCTTGAACTTTTTTGTTACTCAACCAATTTGCTTCAAAATCGATATCTGAGGATCCGGTTGGAGTCCAATCATGATTCTGAAGTCAAATATCAAAAAAGTCGCCGCCATCTTGAACTTTTTTGTTACTGAACCGATTTGCTTCAAAATCGACACAATTTTTCAACACGCAATGAACTGCAACCAACGGAACTACTGGGGAATAAAAAGTCCCATACCTACGTCAACACTGTTACCGTATGGGATTTTTTTTTTCATACCGTAACAGTGTGGACGGCGGGGTGTGTACTACTGGGAATAAACGCGAATTCGTTCGTCACTAGAACCCTAAAATACCTCGAAAACCATACCCATATTGCAAAATAGAAATTTGGCGCGGTGACCATCTTGAAATGCAAAATGGACCCCTAATTCGCCACAAGAACCCTAAAATACCTCGAAATCTATACCAATACTGCAAAATTAAAATTTGGCGCAGCGGCCATCTTGAAATGCAAAATGGACTTTATATTCGTCACTAGAACCCCAAAATACCTCGAAAACCATACCCATATTGCAAAATTGAAATTTGGCGCGGTGGCCATCTTGAAATGCAAAATGGACCCCTAATTCGTCACTAGAACCCTAAAATACCTCGAAAACCATACCCATATTGCAAAATAGAAATTTGGCGCAGCGGCCATCTTGAAATGCAAAATGGACTGTATATTCGTCACTAGAACCCTAAAATACCTCGAAAACCATACCCATATTGCAAAATTTAAATTTGGCGCGGTGGCCATCTTGAAATGCAAAATGGACTCTATATTCGTCACTAGAACCCCAAAATACCTCGAAAACCATACCCATATTGCAAACAGAAATTTGGCGCGGCAGCCATCTTGAAATGCAAAATGGACCCCTAATTCGTCACTAGAACCCTAAAATACCTCGAAAACCATACCCATATTGCAAAACAGACATTTGGCGCGGCAGCCATCTTGAAATGCAAAATGGACCCCTAATTCGTCACTAGAACCCCAAAATACCTCGAAAACCATACCCATATTGCAAAATTGAAATTTGGCGCGGTGGCCATCTTGAAATGCAAAATGGACCCCTAATTCGTCACTAGAACCCTAAAATACCTCGAAAACCATACCCATATTGCAAAATAGAAATTTGGCACAGCGGCCATCTTGAAATGCAAAATGGACTGTATATTCGTCACTAGAACCCCAAAATACCTCGAAAACCATACCCATATTGCAAATTAGAAATTTGGCGCGGTGGCCATCTTGAAATGCAAAATGGACCCCTAATTCGTCACTAGAACCCTAAAATACCTCGAAAACCATACCCATATTGCAAAACAGAAATTTGGCGCGGCAGCCATCTTGAAATGCAAAATGGACCCCTAATTCGTCACTAGAACCCTAAAATACCTCGAAAACCATACCCATATTGCAAAATAGAAATTTGGCGCAGCGGCCATCTTGAAATGCAAAATGGACTGTATATTCGTCACTAGAACCCTAAAATACCTCGAAAACCATACCCATATTGCAAAATTTAAATTTGGCGCGGTGGCCATCTTGAAATGCAAAATGGACTCTATATTCGTCACTAGAACCCCAAAATACCTCGAAAACCATACCCATATTGCAAACAGAAATTTGGCGCGGCAGCCATCTTGAAATGCAAAATGGACCCCTAATTCGTCACTAGAACCCTAAAATACCTCGAAAACCATACCCATATTGCAAAATAGAAATTTGGCGCAGCGGCCATCTTGAAATGCAAAATGGACTGTATATTCGTCACTAGAACCCTAAAATACCTCGAAAACCATACCCATATTGCAAAATTTAAATTTGGCGCGGTGGCCATCTTGAAATGCAAAATGGACTCTATATTCCTCACTAGAACCCCAAAATACCTCGAAAACCATACCCATATTGCAAAAAGAAATTTGGCGCGGCAGCCATCTTGAAATGCAAAATGGACCCCTAATTCGTCACTAGAAACCCAAAATACCTCGAAAACCATACCCACATTACAAAATTTAAATTAGGCGCGGTGGCCATCTTGAAATGCAAAATGGACTCTATATTCGTCACTAGAACCCCAAAATACCTCGAAAACCATACCCATATTGCAAAATTCAAATTTGATATCACATAGCAATAGCTATAGCGGGGCTTAAAATACCAGTTTGAAGCCGGTGCGGCACAAAACTTCAAAATCTGACTTCAGAATCATGAATATACTCCAACCGCATCCTTAGATATCGATTTTGAAGCAAATCAGACCAATAACTAAAAAGTTCAAGATGGCGGTGACTTTTTTCAAAATCTGACTTCAGAATTATGATTCGACTCTAACCGCATTCCTAGATATCGATTTTGAAACAAATCCGTCTACAGTCTATTCGTGATAAGAATGTTGTGAAATTAAAATTAAAATGGACAGGACACAACCGTCGCGTTTGAAAGTTTGCCTTCAACCGGTCACTGTGAACTTGGCTTGATAAGAGGAAACGATTTGATTGGTTACGGGGCGTGGCCATTATTAATCTGTGGCGTGGCTAAGCCGCCGGACAGTGATGACTCCACTTCATTCTTATCACGAATAGACTATAGTTAGAAAAAGTTCAAGATGGCGGCAACTTTTTTCTAAATCTGACTACAGAATCATGATTGGACTCCAACCGCATCCTTAGAATCGATCTTGAAGCAAATCGGCCTAGTACATTACAAAAAAGATCAATATGGCGGCGACTTTTTTCAAAGTCTGACTTTAGAATCATAATTGGACTCCAACCAGATCTTCAGGTATCGATTTTGAAGCAAATCAGACCAGTAACGAAAATGTTCAAGATGGCGGCGACTTTTTGTCGGCGGCGATAAAAGTGTGTAGGAGGCGCCGCCACAGGAACGCCAACTTATACTTGCCACTCTGTTGCACGATTGTGAATAACAATCGCTAAGCCACTCGATTGTAGAAATCATTCAAAGTATTCGAATAATCCTAAAACAATCGATAATCGAGGTAGTCGTGAAGCGTGAGTGGTTTCATTCGTTTTGACATTCGATAGTTTAGATGCTCATGTAAAAGTAAACTCTATGCTCTGAGAAAAAGTATCTAATTTTGTGTGGAAAATTCTATGAGAAAACCATCGAAATTCATGAATACTACCTAACGGAAACAACTACCTACCAAACGGAAACATTGTCACATGTTAGTTCTAGGTAACCAGTCATGAACTCTCTTAGCACATATCATAAGTTGCTCATCCTTATGAATATAGATATAATCATCTAAAAAGAACGCTGCAGTGGTAGGCGATTTACGCCAATTTGTCCATGCAGGTAAGGACGCTATTGCCATGCATATTACCACATTCTTTTCCGCAAATTACACCAGTGTACCCATACATATAAGGAAGCTATTGCCATGCACCGCTCCATCGCCTCCAGCGTTTTTAGGGTTCCGTACCCGAAGGGTGCAAAACGGGACCCTATTACTAAGACTTCGCTGTCCGTCTGTCACCAGGCTGTATCTCATAAACCGTGGTAGCTAGACAGTTGAAATTTTCACAGATGATGTATTTCTGTTGCCGCTATAACAACAAATACTAAAAAACAAACGAAATTTAATATTAAGGGGGGCTCCCATACAACTAACGTGTTTTTTTTTGGGGTTTTTTATAGATAATAGTACGGAACCCTTCATGCGCGAGTCCGACTCGCACTTGGCCGGTTATTTTATGTGACGCAAAGTATACCTATATCCAAGATGTTTTCCTAAAAAGCGTCATATTACAATAAAACATCACTCGGTAATACGCATAGCAGTTAGTAGATCAAATAGGTTATATATAATTCAGACTGTCTTCCTAAATGGAAACAGGGCGTAATGCTTTGATATATTTTAATTTGAACGATAGGTACGTCCATACATGTTTTATTTATTTATTGAACAAAAATCCACAGCTATACATAAAATTAAACAAAAATTTTGATTTAATAATTAAGTCAATTGAAGATTTCACTATGTAAAAAGTCAATTATGAACAAGTGAGGTTTACATTTCAAGAGACAGGTAGTCAGGTACATACATAAACAATAAAATCTGATGTGTAGGTGGGGTAGGTACATGTATCTAGATCATAATCTTATAATTATCATTGACACGCACTACCATACCGTTGTTCTGAAACTTTGGTTTCCGGCGTCGCGATCTCGTGATGCGGAGTGAGGCATGGCTGCGCGGCGGGAAAAGCTAGGCCACGCCCAAACCATGAAAAAATCTGGCAACCCCCAGAGCCTTAAGTAAACATTCCTTGCGGTGTGTTGTACAGCATGCCAGGCAGGCGCAATAGAGGTGGAATTCGGACGCGTTTGTAAAATGACCGATTGCGATACGCTGATTTGTAAATTAGTGTGATGCATTACATACGAATTACTAATTTGGTAGCAACATTGTAAACATTGTAAACTCATTTATCACAGGCACAGGCTTGTACCCGGATACGGATACGAGTAGGTAAGTCTACCTTTTATTAAATTATTCTCTCCATCCTAGGTTTGCTGGAAGAGATATCTTATTAAAAAGCTCGCGTTTGTCCATTTTTAGGGTACCGTACCCGAAGGGTGCCAAACGGGACCCTATTACTGAGACTTCGCTGTCCGTCTGTCCGTCCGTCCGTCCGTCCGTCCATCCGTCCTGTCTGTCACCGGGTCCGTCTGCACGAACCGTAATAGCTAGAAAGCTGAAATTTTCACAGAATGTTTATTTATTTATTTATTTATTTATTTATTTATTTATTTATTTAACACAAATCCACAGCCAGTCGAATAATGAAACTTTCAAATAATACTTAACATAAGGCCAATTAGGGATTTCACTATGTATACATATGAATACAAAGACAAACAATTGTTTCTTACATTACATAAAACAGATAATGATAACAGTTTTGACAAAAGCTGTGAGCCAGGGAGTGAAAGGTGTGGGTGTGTTGTGTTGTGTGTAGTGTAAAGTGTGTGTGTCTGTATGTGTGTGCCTTAGAGATAAGACAGGACAGATCTTAGGATACCATAAAATGACAGGTAACAGGTTGTTAGATTAGGCAGACGGCAAGATGTGTATATCTGTTGCCGCACCAACCACAAATACTGAAATACGAGAGATATTGCAAATTAAAGGGGGCCCCGATACAAGAGACGTGTTTAGATACACTTACGCATTTCAAAATGGAGATCTTGACTGAAACTGTTTATTTATTGTCATAGCAACCATGTCATAGACACATATAAGTACTACACATTTAAATATGATAGCATATTTCGCGTCGACCCACATCGCTGTGGTGGCGCAGCCGGTATGTAGTAGACCCTCAATCCGGAGGTCGTCGGTTCAAATCTCGTGAAGGCATAAACTTTTTAAATTTTCTTTTTGTTTATTTTTTTATTGTTTTGAGTGCTGTTGATTTGTTGTACGATGGTACGGTACCCTTCGTGTGCGATACCGACCCGCACTTAACCGATTTTTTCCAATATTAAGTGTCTGTATTATGTTTTCAACGCAATAAAGTATAAAAAAGTTAAAGTATAAAAGTAATATTTATATAGCCATACTGCACGCGTATGCTACCTTCATCCGATTTACCCTCAATTCAACCTAACACAAGAGATTGCATTCAAATATTATTATCATAACAAGTCAAGTCAAGCAAAGCGGTCACCGAAACAGAAACAGAAACATTTACATACAGGCACATACATTACTTCTGGCCCCACACTAGGATACCCCTGTGTCGTGAGAACCAGAAACAGCGACATCACAAAAATGTAAACATCCAAGACCTTGGGTTTTTTTTTTTGTCCCCAGCCGGGTTTCGAACCCGGGTCCTCTCGCATGGTAGGCAGGTGTGCAACCGTTGCGCCACCAGAGGTCGTCTAATAACGCTTGATGAACAATGAGGAATGAAAGGTCTTTGATGACAGGTTCGTTGCATTAATTTTCGTAGATCTGGCGCCCCCTGTAAACGTCATTATACAGCCAAAATATCGTTGGAAGACTGTATAAGGGTGACAGTTCTGGTAGATGGAGGGCTCGGAGGAATCTACGGGTACTACGGCTGAAAAAAAAAAACTGCGTGGTCTTTACCATCTGAGCGCACAGAAATCCAAAGAGGGGCGATGGACTGAGTCAGTACGTCTCTCTTCGGTGTATTTCCTTAGGCTTAAGTAGAAATACATAAAATTGATTTTTTAAGGCCATTGCATATTTTAAAAGAGGTACGGGGGAGTTTCTTGCCCTTCTTTGCTCCATCCCTAAGCCCACAACTTCCGAACAGGTAGTAGTACACAAAAAGATTAATATTATATTGACGTTGACTTTATGGTCAATGAAAAAAAATTAACTTGAGCTTGAACTGAGTAGCGATAGTAGCTGGGACCGCGTGTCATCCAAATCACCGAATCGCCCCGGAACATGTCAAACAAACAGAGAAACGGTTCGCAAACGCAAGAGATTTTTGCCAAAAATGTTTATTGAGTAGCGATGGGACCAACCGTTGCATTCAAAATACGGCATTCCCTTAGTAAATGTTAAACTATTGCCTATAGCTTGACTTATCATGCACGAGTTGTACTTCACCAAAACAAATATCCTAAATTCAGGTCACATGCAATAATAAAAATTCACCGGACGCACACACCAAGCAATATCATAGCTGTTTGTCTTAACCGTAATATTGGGAGCGATCCTTCGGCTATCAGAATAATTAGGTCAGGATGTGTCTTTCGAATGTAATTTTGCTGATTTTAATCTCTTGATGGTCATTTGTTTTCGGGATGAGGTCAAAGGCAGTCACATTAATTTATTATCGTTAATATTCATTTATGTTTATAGAATTTGTACAGCGCATTGGATTAGTCTGTAAGTGATGTTGTACAATTTAATTTGAACAATAAATAAATAAACAAAAAATATATATAATGTAGACAGTTAGAAACGGAATTAGCTAGGACGGGGTTCATACTCATAATAACGCCACACCTTTACCTATACGGGGTGTCAATGGAATAGTAGTGCCCAAGTTTAGCAAGTTATTTCGTTATCTAAAGGGAACCCGTGTGGAGCTTACTTTACTCTTTTTAAGCACATGCACAAAATAGTAATGTGTTTTGTGAGTTTCATACGTGAGTTGACAAACTCACAGTTGTGCTTAAGTTAAGCCACACATTTTGGATGAAAGCCCATTGTTGCAACACTAGAGATATGCAAAAAATATTATTATTTGTATATGGATTATTTTTTTTTGCTATATCTGTGCCTCCATCAATTCGTAGAGGAAACGCTGTGATCCCTCTATGTTTTATTGGTAGGTAAAAAATAACTGCATCAGCAGAACGGTAAGTGATACATTTTACCAAATGGCGTCTCCATTCCGTAACCTCTTGGGAGCGATCCTTAGCCTGAGCCCTGAGGTCATACTACGTGACATACGGACGGATAATATTTACCCTTCTCTAATGTATAGAGGGCTTGGGATAGTGTATCTTGGGCCCTCTGAGTTTGGTTTATAGGATTGTTTAGCTATTGTGGCCGTGGCCGCAAAAGAAAAATGTTTGACCTCAAATTAAGGAAATAAGACCGAACGGGGGAGGTTTCTTGCCCTTCTTTGCTCCATCCCTAAGCCCACAACTTCCGAACGGGCGGTAGTATACAAAAATATTAATATTATATTGACGTTGACTAAGTAATATGTATGATTTTATGGTCAATAAAAATTTTGAACTTTGAACTGAATAATTCGTGTAGATTTGAAAATTGGTAGAGTTATTCTTTGAGTTGATCATACAAAAAATCCCCGAGGGTCGAGAGTGATCTTTGGGGGAACTGCTAAAGTTAAATAAGATTATTGTTATTGTTCTATTATTTTAATATCTATTTATCGTTGTGCTCATATGTAGGTCTACCTTTTATTAAATTATCCTCTCTATTCTAGGTTTGCTGGAAGAGATCTCTTATTAGAGATAAACTCGCCTTAGTACATGTTTTTTCCAATATTAAGTGTCTGTGTTATGTTTTCTGTGCAATAAAGTATAAAGTAAGTATTAGTATTAATTTTTCTTGCAAGTATCTCGAAAATATTTGGTCTGGTAATTTTTTGAGCTATTATTCCTATATTATAAGTTTCAGTTCGCCGAGTCTTATCATCTCCCTAATCGAGATATCGGTTTTGATACCGCCTAAATCCATCGAAAACAATTTCGATTCATATTTATTTCGATCGAAAACGGGTCGAGTTATCTCGGTTGGTAGCAAGGCTGGTAGTGAGAATATTTTTTTCTTGTTTTTGATGGAGATTTCGGTATCTCAAAATCGATATTTCGACCATGGACATGATTTCGCTAGCGCCAGAATTGCCCCCCAGGTCTTGGATGTTTACATGTTTGTGATGTCGCTGTTTCTGGTTCCCGCGACACAGGGTACCCTAGTGTGGGGCCAGAAGCAATGTATGTGCCTGTATGTAAATGTTTATGTTTTTGTTTTATGTTTATCACGTTGTTTCAGTGCGGGTTGGTGGAAGGGTTTTACAACCTATCATGTACCAAGTAGCGAAAGTAGCTTGGACCTACGGCTTTACGTGTCATCTGAAACTATTTTATTTGTCTTTTTAGGGTTCCGATCCTTAAAAGGAAAAAAAGGAACCCTTATAGGATCACTTTATTGTCCCGTTTCTCCGTCTGTCTGTCCGTGTGTCAAGACCTTTTATATCAAGAACGCGTGGACGTATCAAGCTGTTTATACCAATTGTTAAGATCTGTGGTCGCGTATATTTGTGAAAAAATCAACGGTCGCGTTTATGCTGTAAAATTGTTGGATTTTCATAGTAATCGTAATGGACCCAAAACCTATAGGGTACTTCCTGTAGGCCTACAATCATGATATTTGGCACAAAACAAGTAAAGGAAAAAATCTAAATACTAAAAATTTCTGTCTGTCTACAAAAATATTCAATTTGCTTTACATGGATGACATCATACTTTAGTTTTTTTTTAATGTGAAACCTAATTACAGGTGTTACTCTCTCCAAGTGTGATCGGAACCCCTTGGTACGAGAGTCCTACTCGCACTTGACCGTTTATTTTGAACAAAATTGACTTTATTAAAAAACCAACCGCTGGAAATATACAATTCTGAGATTTTCAACTCATTTTGTACATAATGCTTCAACTTTAGACTTGTTCATAGATTTCTTTGATTACCTTTTGGACACAACCCAATATACCGCGAGTCACATTTAAGCGCCGCTTTATTTAGAGTAGCTGTCAGCTATGAAAAAAGAACGTTCTCCGTTGATTGCATTTCCAGCTACAAAATACCTACCTACGTTAAGCACAGAGGTCACGGAATCTACACTATTTCTGACATATTTGGACAATTTTGTACAGATTTAAGTTATCGAATACATTCGATTTAGCCGTGTTACAAACTAGGTCGCCCCCACCTTAAATTCACACCCTAACCCTAAAGAATATAATAAAAATACCCCCAAGAGACAATAACTGTCCTCTTGATTATGATTTAGTCAGTTCACGTTCCTCTTTACCTATTGACGGAAAAACCAAAATTACTTGACCTCCTGAAACTTTAGAGAAGGTTTGAGAAAGATAGGTCAACTTACATTTGGTGTAAAAGATGGGAGGCTTGGGTTATCTTTGGATTTTAAGGTGTAAGTGAAGGTGGTAAGGTCTACAATTGTGGTTGAATAATCGAGTTGGATGTAGGGCACGTTTTGTCATCATCTTCATGATTACAATTTCTGTTCGAGTAAGTTATGACATCATAGCAAGTACTTGTTAGTCCTTCATTGAGTTTATGCAACCCTAGTACTTTTGCGTAAAATAAAGCAGTGTTTTTAGCTGTAGGGTCACAAAACCATCATATGGCAACATATAGGGCCATATAATATAGTCTGAACAACGATTAGAGACAAACGCAGTATAAAAGAACGTCACGACTTTTCACATATTTCCCATATTTCCCAATTAGCATGACATGTTTTGTTTACTTACTCAAATTCACAAACATTTCCTAGATTCCTAGTAAAATCGTCCTATTTTCTAAATTCCTAGTCAAATCATTCGAAATATTCCGAATTGGTTTAGTAGGAGCACCCAAGGAGCATACGTCTCATAAATCAATAGCCCAACTTTGATAGAACTCATCGCAAACATGTCAAGGAGGGAAAAAACCCAAAAATGTATTTGTTACTTCTTTCCATTCGGGCGGCTCCGATTTGGTTAGCGTTTTAAAATAACAGAGAACCACTTTTGCTTTGGCGAGGTCAGTGGCATGATTCTCCCGCCTTCGACAGATATACGGTTAAATCGAGACCTATATTGACAGATTCCCATACAAAATCACTCGATTTGCTGTAAATATCGTATATCGAATGCACGAGGATCACGCCACTGAACTTTTTTACGTGAAATTCTTGTGACTAACATCGAACAGGATTTTTTTAACAGACATCTTTATACATACAAATCGGCAAATCATAGTTTTGAAGTAAGTTGCATAGCGGTCGAGTAGACACGTCTTATTTTTACGTAATTTTTTTAGATAATTTAGATAAACATACACACATATAGCATCACGCATTTTCCCATACGGGGTGGCAGAGGTACAACTTTGCCCACTTTTAGCCAGTGATTCAATACTCTATTTCCCAGATCAAAACAACTCTGTTTAAATATAGAGACAAGCCCAAAAGATAAATAGTAAATATAATTAGTCTTAATGGATACACGATTTTGTTTATGTGCAATGAAATTTATAGAAGAAAGAAAGAACATGACTTATCGAAGATCGAAGAACGCAGTGGTTTGTTTTTGGATGAGAGAGAGCTTGCTTCCTATCTTTCAACTCTAACAGCCGTTTTCAATAACCTATCTATCCGCAATCTGCAGACAGATAGGGTCAAATTTGACATAAGTTCCATAGCGCAAGCGCAACAGACAAATCTAATTCTAGTAATGTGAAAACCACGGATAGATAGGTTGTGGCAAATGGACGTAAGTCCAAACAGGGGATGGGTCTAACAGGAACACACCCTATTCCCCCAAGCAAAATCCATCGGTACGCGGACAGCATAAATCAGACCAGCAGCGGCAGGATCCGCTGTGAAATGTGGCCACATGTAAATCTGGGCCTACTTTCTTGGGATAATCATGGTCTAAGAAGAATGGTGTAGTAAGTAAATAGTAAATGTAGCCCATTAATGTCCCCACCGAGGGGCACAGGCCTTGGCAATGGTGTAGTGTTCATACAAAATGATTATGTAAAAAAAAAACAGGTCTTGGATGTTTACAGGGTTTGTGATGTATTGTGATGTATGATGTGTCTGGTTCCCACGACAAAGGGTATCCTAGTGTGGGGCCAAAAGCAATGTGTGTGCCTATATTATGTAAATGTTTATGTTTATGTTTTTATGTCGAAAAACAATATTTCAGCTCAACTGAAAATGGGAAACAGACCAAAGATGCAATGACTAAGTCCAAACAGGTGAAACTATATTTTTTTTTTTATAAAAAAACAGGACTCAAGCCGTCGATTTTTTGGAAAGTGTTTATATTATTTATCCTTCTAGTTACAATTAATTACCATTCCGTACCAACATAACACAGTTAAATAGCGAACAGTGCGGGTGTAGTTCTTGCTATGCCAAGCTGATATCTTAACTTATATATAATATATAAATGTCGAAGCAGACTCGTTGTATATATATATCACAAGAAGATACCTCTTTTCCGCAATGGTCATCATCATCATCCGCCATCCGTTAACCTAATCCGCTATACGTAAAATCTTCAATTCCATAATATGGATGAGACGAGTTAATAAATGAAAAGTACTGGTTACACATGTGACAAAGAGAATTATCAATTATCATTTTGTGATACCTAATTTATTGTTTTTTTTTTGTTCTCATTTTAGTTTAGTTTAAGTATTTAAGTTTAAGTAAAAAGGTCTGGCCTGAAAAACAGCGCTGTGATGATGTCACATCACTCAGCATCAGCTGAGTCCAGTCCTTTTTGCCACAAATAAAATAAAGTATAGTTTACATGCTAGGTATGTTAATTTAATGTGGCAAATAAACACTTCTTCTTTCTTTCTTTCTTTCTTTCTTTCTTTCACAGATAAACTTTAACTGTAGGTACCTAAGGTGACCATTAGTGAAATTTTATTAAAATGATACTAAATTGGCATTAATACCAAATAAAAACAAACAAAATTAAGTTTACAAGCAAAACAATCTGCCAACCTCCACCGCACTTTCCCAACACCACACCTCGGACACTCCATAGAACGCTCGTAAAATAATCACCTATTACTACTACATAACCAAATGATGTTTGTATACGTGCAAATGTGTGCGTAAACTTTGCTAGGGCTGGTGGCGCGGCAAATGCAGCGATATTAAGTATACGCGTCGTCGTCACTCGTCAGGCGTTCAGCCCTGTCTATTGATTCTCTAACCAATCTTTTGACGCCAGAGGTGGGGTGCGGTATCTGAATCAGCGCGGGGAAGGGAGTGGCCGTTCTGTACGGAGTACTATTATCTCTTCTGTGCCAACACTCTACCATACCTTTTCTTGTCATTTTCTTCACTAGCCTACTTGAGGGTAATATCGGCAGCCGTTTTGAGTTATCGCCGATAGAGGAAGCCCTGGAATTGTTCGCCTCTGGATTGTGTCAATCATATTTCGATGATTTGTGGGCGTATGTTCAGTTTTGTTATTTTAGGATATTCTCTAAGGATTTATGGGCGGAAAGTGGACTATGTAGTTAGATGCATTTCATCCCTTGTATATCGGATTTCCTTGTGAATCACCCAGAGTATTCATGAGTTTACCTTTACTCATATGTTTAGCGAGTTTTATTCTGTATTTCTGACATAGATCGCAATTCCATTCAATTGAGGAATCTAACAGTCAAATCATTTGATAGGATAGCTCATGTGAAATAATTGTGTTCTGATTAAAAATGCAGAAAAGGCTACAGTAACTTAATATAGGTACTGTATTTCACGTGGATGTAAATGTAAAACTGTAACTATGTCAAATGGTGATGGATGCCTGAAAAGGCTGCATTTTACCGAATGCAAAATTTTGTAAAGCCATTTGCCTAACTTCCCAGACAATTGAAAGATGAAAATCTCCAGTTTCCGCTTTCTTATCTGTGAGGACATTTAACTCCAAAAGACGGTCACAGATAAAACTAAAGTTGTGCATTAAAAACTTTTTAATGGATTTTTTGTGTTCCGTATAACGGAGCGCGATTTCACGAAACTTTTTTTTTTCAAACGAAAAATATGTTTTTCCGCTTCGCCCAAGAAGTTTGAATTTCTCATTGTCCGTCGACAAAAAATGAGTTAGCGAAAGATTAAAAAGAAAAACTGAAACGTATTTTTATAGTTATCCAACAACATAAGACAGATTGCCATAAACTAAAATTGAAGTTGAACAATCTTTTGGCGTGTGAGTGACGTTTACAGGGGGGTGTCACTTCTACGCAACCTACTAAGAACCTGTCAAAAAGCTTTAGTTTCTACCTGTCACCGTACGCCAAAAGATCGTCGGACAGCTGTATTGTTCTATGAATGAAGATTATGTCGATTCTTTATTTAACCTTTGAATTGTGAAGATTCCACCCCTACAGACTTACCAAGTTATCTATGAAATTTCAAAATTCTAAACTAATATTTGCCATCACTGAAACACCATTCTATGAACGGTGGCAATTCCCAAATACGGCATACTATACCCTAATTATTATAATAACGAAGTAAAATGACAGTTCCGATGTTACCACTTTTTGGTAGAAAATAAATAATGATGGGTCAAGAAATGATTTAGATCATTCTAATGTCTCAATATAGAATGATATTGATAGAAATGATAAGAGAGCTAGTAGTGCTAGTGCATATAGCTTGTTCAAACTGAAATGACCCCTCTTCATTGTTTGCGAATATTAAGTAAGAAAAAGTAAGCATTTGCAATAGAATAACTCACAAAAAGTGGGCACAATTTGCTTCTGCCACCTCAAATGGGAAAGAGCGTAATGCTTTCGATGTCACATTAAATTACAAATCCTAATTGTAAACAATTACTCTATTAATTTTCATTCTATTTAGAATGAATAAGTACATCACTATGAAACTGAACATGGCAACATTATTTCAAGAAGTGACGTTTGATGTTGTCAGTTTACTTAGTTTTATAGTAATTAGGGTATAGAAAGCCACTATGGCGACACACGTCTGTAACTAACAAGCTAAAGTAACAATCGTAATGAAATCTGATAGCTTTTGAACAAGACCTTAAATTCCATTTTAACATTGCATTCCCATCCAAAAATGTCTGGCTTTGAACATGCCAAAATTAAAACTATTCGCTGAATCAGACTAATTATATATAAAAACTAAACTACATCTTACGGTGTCCCTTGGTACGTCATAGGGTGTGGTGAATGCTTAGGTAGGTACCTGAAACAAAAAATTAAACTTTTTAATATGAGCTCTTTTAATATTTCGCAGATGTTCGTCTCGGCCGGGCTATTCTCGGGCTTACGAGATAATCTCCATGGTGGAAATATCGATTTAAGATACAGATATCTCACTCGAAATCAAAAAAAGTTATTCTCATCTGACGACCCTCCTTACGACCAAGATACCTAGTCCCGTTTTCGATTGAAATAAATATGAATCGAGATGGTTTTCGACAGAGATGTCATGAGGTATCAAAACCGATATCTCGGCTATGAAGATGATCTCGACAGCGCGAGGATTGCCCCTATGTGTACCTCAAGCACACTACATACAGGGTGTAACAGAAAGGGGTGTACAAGCCGAAAGTGGGTTGTTAGAGACATCATTCTGAACAACTTTCACTATTGGACCCGAAATGGACCCGAGTTAATAAAAATAAAGTTGCTTTGATCAAGTCGGTACCATAGTGAAAGTTGTTCAGAATGATGAATGATGAGGTTTGCTGGAAGAGATCTCTATTAGAGATAAGCTCGCCATTGTACACTGTTTTTATTTACTTTTTGTCCTTGAAATTAATTGTGTGCAATAAAGAAATTATGAAGTTATGAAATTATGTCCCTAACAACCATCTTTCGGCTTGTACACCCGTTTCTGTTACACCCTGTAAGTATATATCCATGGCTGCGCTGTCCC